>OZ025291.1:45459524-45944524 GCA_964019185.1 Maratus speculifer | reverse complement strand
AAAATGAGCATAAAAAATATCCAAATAGAGCCATAATATCTCACAAGGATAGGGTCCAAGGCTTGTGTCACTGAATTGGATGAATGTTTGTGCATCGATAGAGTATGGTTAGTATATAAATATATGACAGCCATAAAGCGCAATACCCAGTGGTTCTTGAGAAAATAATCCTTAAATTTCATGCTATAGTTTATAATCAGATAAATTTCCGTCCTATGCAAGCGCTGCATTGGCGAGATCGATAGCAATTTGGATTCGAGTTTTTTCCACCTGGGATCTAACCCCGCTCGGACCATTATTTCGGAATTTTGAAAATTCCAAATATTATATATATCGTTTAAAGTGATTTCGTTTCTTTAAATGGCGCATTACTCATAACTTAAGAGTGATTATACTTAAACATAGTGTTATACTATTTTGAATCAATGCATAACCAAATGTAAACTAATATCGTCTCATTTTAATCTAAAAAAATGAGTCTAAAAGATATTCGAGTCTAGAGGCGTCGTAATATCTCAGTATTCCTTTGCTTAAATTAATTCTAATGTTTCTAATTTACTTAAAGAAATAAATTCGATGGAACTAAAACTTTAAAGGATAATACAAGGATTAGTTAAATATTTTTTCCAAAAAAAAAAATCTGACATAGGAAAGATGAACATTGAAGTTTAAGGAATATTTTTAAATTCTGACCTAGGATATTTATGATGCCTTATTGAACTTCTATAGCAGAGTAAATGGACATTTAAGACCAGATTTAATCCCTATTAGCTGTTGGTCTAATTAAAAAATGTAATAGACCTTATTCTTCCCTTAAAAACTAGTAATCAAAAGTAATGAAGGTAAAAATATTAGTTTATGTGCACATTTATTGCAAATTAAATTCAATTATAAAAAATGATGCTGAACCCCTGCCTCGTTTTGATTATATTTCAGATAAAGTAAGTAGTGAAAGTGAGAATTTTACACGTTGGACAGCCACATGTTCATATATTCCACAAATACAGAAAGATTTGCTTTTACTACCAATTCAAGTGTATTTGAGTGCAATGTACTCCCCATTTCGTGTAAAAGTTAGCCACTACATATTCTATAGAACCCTAATTAAACTTCACTAAATACACAATAGACTTTGCGTGCTATTATTCTAACAATATTATTATTATTTCTTTCTCTTTAACAGAACACATACAACATACAATAAAAATTTTTGAATTATGTAGGCCTTAAAACATTAAATTTAAACATGTAAATGGAATTTTCCGCAAAATAAAATTGACTTTTTAGGGTATGAAATAAAGTTCTCTAACACCTGCTTATGGCAATATTGATGTCATGAAACAATTAAAACCCACATCAAATGTTAAAGAATTTTCAGGTGTTTTAGGATCCATTAATGTGTATGATAAATTTATTGATAAAAATGCAAGAATTATATATCTATAGATTACTTAAGAAAAACGTTTTGTTTCAAATGAAATGTATATTGCCAAAATGCTTTCCAAAAATTAAAAAATTCAATAATTGCGAAACCTGTCATAAGAATTATTGACCCTATGTTAACCCTCCATATATTTGCCTATGCCTCATACGTGTCAGTAGGGGCAGTACTTATACAACCGTAAAAGAAAAAAGTGCCAGAAGAAAGTTTAAGAATAGTATTACAATACTAGATATATTTTCGTAGTTTTATAAAATTTTACATCATTTTCATATTTTTGTGATTTTTGTTATAATTTTTGATGTAAAATAAAAAAGATTGAAAGTGGGAAGAACGGTAGTTGATAGAAAGTATGGAAGTGTAGAAAGCTTTCGTAGATTCTTTCACTACGTTCTGCTCTGGATGTATAATCGGAATTGAAAAGTGTCCACCTTGAGTCGGGAATCCGTGTCGTGAAAAATTTGCATAGGTGCCAGCAGCAACACTTCAGCTACTGCTGAGGTCTTGATAAGGGTCGGTCCAACACGCTGAACGCCCCCGGATAACTGAACTGTCGGTCGATTTGGCAGCTTCTTATATACCCCACTAAAAATAATCTTAAGATTATCTGAAGAAATCGCCACTTTCTACAGATATTCTACAAAAATTTGAAGAAAATTTGCAGACTTAGCTTTAACTTTAAAATATCTGCAGAATTTTTAATGATATTCTTAAAAATATCTGCATAATGGGCCAAATGCCTTAGAATTTCCCACAGACTTTGAACCAAAAAGCCTTAGATTTTCTTCAGATATTTTTAGTGGGGTAAGCTACAGATGAAGAGGGATTGGCTTATATTTAAATGAATTCATGTAAGAATTCCTGATTCGAGTCGAATGCAATAAATGATAGAAACGAGTTTATTAAAGATAGGTCCATGAGACAAATATACCGTTTAAAGTTCATACCAGATTATTGTAGAATACTTACTATCTTATAACTTATTTATTTCTAAATAGAAAAAAATTAAAGATTAGCTTTAAAAATTTAGACAGAAATCATCTACCTATTAGATAATATTCCATACACAATTATTTCATATTAGATGGAATATTATATCAATATTTTCTTTTAAGTATGCAGCGCAAATTACAGTAAATTCCACAACAAATAGTCTTTTTAGAACAATAAACCCTAAGTTTAAAGTTGAATGCATGAGAAACATCATTGCCTTATTTCAACAAAAGTTTCTTATTGAAGAATATGAATAAAAAATGAAATATTAATAAAGAAATATATATATATATATATATACATATATGTATGTATGTATGTATGTATGTATCAGAAAAAAATTATTTTTGTTTTTGTATTTCGAAGGTGTCACAAATAATTCTATTTTTGAATGTTCTTGTACCATACGCCGGTAATTGTAAGAGTAGCTGAATGCATAACAAATAGTCATGCATATCTTAAGGCACATACATATCGTTAAAATGCGTTTCAGTGAAAACGTATATATTATATAAATGTAAATATAGGTTGTAAAAACAATAAACAATGGGGAAAACATTCCATATAAATACCACAATAAAATTCACCGAACGGTTTCATTCAACTTTTTATCATTAATCTTTAGTTTCTTTTGACTTGAAGATATCCTATTAATCTTCACCTGTGTTTTCGAAAGTTTAGAAGTGCAATTTTTCTAAACACCTCTTCTACTCCAAAGGAGATATTTATTACAAGACAAACATAAATGTCAATTCTCTGTTTCCCATTTTTATAAATTGTTTATTTCTTAAACTTATTTTGCGCTTTCTATTAAAAGAAAAGTGTTTTTGCGATTTTATTATGATGAATAGGGTGTGTGATACTTTTGGACTTTCTTAATTAATTCTGTCTAAAAAGTAACATTAACATACATATGCAATAACAACTGTAACATTTTACGAAAATCTAAGATATGCTTAATGTATTACGAAAGTAGAGTCTACATATTTTCTCTTGAAAATGAATTTCAAATATTTATTAATACTTGTATGTTTTTTTCGTTTACTTATTTTAAACAAAATAAATTACCTTATTTAATTTTATGTGGAACAATGGTACAGTGTTCTTAATTTACATCAGTTAAAATTTACTTTTTCAGATAGAACATACTTTTGTTAATGCAATGGGAGTCACAGAAAAATGTTTAGACGCGGCTGGTGCCACGAAAGAAATAAAATTTAAAAGTAAAAAAAAAAAGACAAATAACAATAACTAACAAAAGTTTGTTATGTAAGTTTAATACCATAAAAAGAAAACAAAACTAAGGGAAACGTCCCATTGATCCAAAAATTACTGTAACAGTTCATAAACAAGCGAAAAAATTTCGGAGATTTGCACCAATACAAAAACAAGACTTTAAATTACACTGCTCAAAATAATTAAAGGATATTGCAGTTTTAGGTGGATTTTGTATCTGGGAAACTTTTTGGCTGGTTGATACATGGTCGACAGACATACTAGGTTATATGAGAATAAATTACACATGTTTGGCAGAAAAAAATGCATTTTATTGCGCATTTGTGTACAAAAGGAAAAAAAAAACACAATTTGTGCATATGAGAAAGAAAGAATAAGAAAAGGTGTTTTCTTCAAAGAAAATCATTTTCAGTAGGGGGTGGGGTTTCCACGGGCGGCCAGCAACGTTGATCACCTTTGAGGCATGGACTCAATGAGGCTATTAATGACGAGTTGGGGTATTCTGCCCCACTCTTCCAGAAGAGCTCTTTCCAGTTCTTGGAGAGTTTGTGGGGGTTGTTGACGGCCAGAAACTCTTCTTCCTAGAGCGTCTCAAACGTGATCGATTGGATTCATGTCTGGAGAACACGCTGGCCATTCCATTCGGACGATTCCTTCCTCGAAAAGGAAAGAGACTGAGGATCTCATCCCTATATCGGCGACCAGTCAGATCTCCATCTCGAATGATGTAGAGGTAAGTCGCCCGTCAATGGAGATGCCACAATACACCAACACTCCTCCACCGCCAAATCTGACACTTTCGTGCACGAACGCAGGATTATTCCTACTGCCACGGTCCCTCCAGATGAAAATACGCCTATTATCCGGATGCACAGAAAAACATGACTAGTCAGAAAACAGAATATTGCTCCATTCATTTCTCCTCCAGTTGACATGCTCGGTAGCACACTCCCTGCGGTCGATGCCTTGATGTTAATCTAACACATACCATCGGTCGGCGAGCATACACACCTACAGCCTGGAGCCGGTTTCGGACAGTCTGAGTTGAAATCGTGGTTCCTGTAGCCGAACGAAGGTGTTGTTGGAGAAGAGTAGCGTTCATATTTCGGTGTCTCCGAGCTGTTAACGCTAAATACCGATCTTCATTGGGCGTTGTTGCCCGTCTACGACCTTGCCCTGGTCTTCGGCCTGCACATCCACTCTCCAAAAAACGGTTCCAGATCCTGGAAATGACACTTTGTGACACTCCAATGGCTTGCGCTACTTCGGCTTGAGTTGGGCCCCCTTCTAACCCACCAACAATTCTCCAAGCTTCTGAATCTGTCAAATGACTTCGCTGAGACATCGTACTCATCGAAGCAAAGCAATCACTGAATGCCGATCATCCTTGTCTTCATTCTCTTTTATCCAGTTGAAAGTCAAATTTCATTCGCTGCCACTGAAGCGAGGTTTTTGACATCGAACTCAAAATTTGCATACTCTACAGTTTGAAAACCTGAAAAAATTGCATTTGTGATTCTCTTCTTCTATTTTCAGCAAAAAAATTTCTTTTATATCTTTATTTTATATAAAACTTTAAATATCCTTTAATTGTTTTGAGCAGTGTATAGTAAAATAAATTTAAGTATAATTACATATTGTATAAACAGAAGATTAAAGATATTAAAATTATAGTTTTGACAAATTATAAAGTTATGTAAAACGGAATAGAAAGAGAAAAATTCTTTAAAATTCAAGAGTATTTACAAAATGATTTTTTTTAATATTTTAACATATAAAAAGCGAAAAGGTGTGCTGAAAAAATTTAAATAATAAGATTTCGAATCATTTATACAACCAAAACACTACGCAAACGATGGTGAGAAAAAGGTGTCGACGACAGCGTAATCTGGTAACTCCATGAAAAATCGAACCATGATAGTAAATAGAAGAGCAAAAAAAGGAAAAGGATTTGAAATAATCAAAGCTTTTTTCCCATCAAAACAATAACTGACAAAAAATTAACAACAAAATATTTAACTAGGAAGATAAATTAATCTTCGTTAATGTTGAATTGAATTGCAATATTATAAAATTCTTTATTATTGAGAAACATTTTATGTACTGGGTCTTTTAGCTTTTTTAGGTAGATTTCGTATGAAATATTAGGTAGATTTCGTATGAAATACTACCTATTGCATTGTCTCCCATGTTGGAATTTCTGAAAAATTTTTGCGGATCTACACGAATCATGACTCCTAGACCCCAAAACTACCATCAGTAAAAAAGTTTATATATCTATCTATCTATCTATCTATCTATCTATCTATCGGTGTATATCACTTTCTTCTAGACACGATAACTTCCATAATTATGCTCAGATCTTCTTCAAACTTTTACATAAAATCAAGGGGCATAAAATCTCGGTTAAGTTCATTAATGGGCAAAATCTGACCAAGGGGGTGGAAGTTAGGAGGGTTTTTGTGAAAACAGAAAAAACGCGATAATTTTTTAATTAAAATAGATATCGAATCAGTTTAAAGTTTATATTACTTCTAAAAAATGAGGAAAAAGTTTATGCGTGACAGATTTTTGATAAAGTTAAAAATGGGCTGATGGGGCGAAAAAAACATGGTTTTTGGGAGAAAAAAATTCATAACTTCGTCAATTCTCAAGATATCAAATCCAACTAAATTTTATATAAATGTACTCAATATTATCTAAAACTTTTGTATTTACAAGTTTTTGATAGGACCAATTTTTACCGATGAAAAAAATTTAAAACGAAAAGAAAAAGGGGGGAGGAAAAAGAAAAAAACCCATAACTTACTCAATTCTTAAGCAATTAAATCTAATTAAATTTATTTTACATCTTCAGAATAATATCTACAACTTTTATATTGACAAGGTTTTCATAGAACCAATTCTTATAGCAAAAATAAATTAAACAAAAATAGGAGTTGGAGAAAAAAGCTCAAATCGAAATTCCTTATATTCTGATTCATTTTAAAATTCATTTTTGATTTTAAACGCATCCAAATGACAGATCCTCTTATTTAGCAACTATATAAAGCGACGTATTGGCCAATTTTTTGATAAAGGCAGAATATATTTTTAAAAAGGCTGCCAAAAAAGGTATTTTGAACAGATTTCCCGAAGTTTTCATCATTAAAAAATTCATTAAGTATAACAAATTGCGTTTTTATGAGTCATTTTAAAATTCATTTTTGTTCTCAATGCCATCCAATTTACAGGTCCTATTATTTAGGAACTATACAACTTGACGTATTGGCCAGCTTTTTCATAAAGGCAGAATATATTTTTTAAAAGGCTGCCAAAAAGGGTATTTTGAACAGAATTTCACGAAATTATCCTGATTGGAATTTGAGGAAATTTAAGAAATTGCGTTTTTACCGAGTCATTTTTAAATCTTTTTTTGTTCTCAAACGCATCCAATTTACAGGTTCTCTTATTTAGGAACTATATAATGTGACGGAGTGGCCAGTTTTTTGATAAAGGCAGAATATATTTCAAAAAAGGCTGCCAAAATGGGCACTTCGCACAAAATTTCCAAAAGCGATCATGATTAATGAACTGTGGGTATTCAAATAACAAATTGGTTATTTTATGACTCATTTTTAAATCCAATTTTGCTCTGAAACGCATTCAATTGACAGTTTTTTGTTACTTAGGAACTATATAATGTGCGTATTCGTCGATTTTTTGATAAAGGGTGAATATATATATTTTAAAAGCTGTCAAATTAAGCACTTCGCAAAAAAATTTCCCAAAGCGATCGTGATAAAAGAATTGAGGTTGTATTCAAATAACAAATTGTTTATTTTATGACTCATTTTTAAATTCAATTTTGCTCTCAAACGCATTCAATTGACAGTTATTTGTTATTTAGGAACTGTGTAATGTGCCGTATTGGTCAGATTTTTGATAAAGGCTAAATATATATTTAAAAAAATCTGTCAAAGTGGGCACTTCGCACAAAATTTCTCAAAGCGATCTTGATTAAAGAATTGTGGATATATTAAAATAATAAATTAGTTATTTTATGACTCATTTTTAAATTCAATTTTGCTGTCAAACGAATTTAATTAACAGTTTTTTGTTATTTAGGAACTATATAATGAGCACATTGGTCAATTTTTTAAATAAAGTAAGAATATAATTCAAAATATATTGTCAAAATGGGTATTTGAATAGAGATGGGCATTTTTAGGTAGATTTCGTATGAAATATTAGGTAGATTTCATATGAAATACTACCTATTGCATTGTCTCCCATGTTGGAATTTCTGAAAAATTTTTGCGGATCTACACGAATCATGACTCCTAGACCCCAAAACTACCATCAGTAAAAAAGTTTATATATCTATCTATCTATCTATCTATCTATCTATCTATCTATCTATCGGTGTATATCACTTTCTTCTAGACACGATAACTTCCATAATTATGCTCAGATCTTCTTCAAACTTTTACATAAAATCAAGGGGCATAAAATCTCGGTTAAGTTCATTAATGGGCAAAATCTGACCAAGGGGGTGGAAGTTAGGAGGGTTTTTGTGAAAACAGAAAAAACGCGATAATTTTTTAATTAAAATAGATATCGAATCAGTTTAAAGTTTATATTACTTCTAAAAAATGAGGAAAAAGTTTATGCGTGACAGAATTTTGATAAAGTTAAAAATGGGCTGATGGGGCGAAAAAAACATGGTTTTTGGGAGAAAAAAATTCATAACTTCGTCAATTCTCAAGATATCAAATCCAACTAAATTTTATATAAATGTACTCAATATTATCTAAAACTTTTGTATTTACAAGTTTTTGATAGGACCAATTTTTACCGATGAAAAAAATTTAAAACGAAAAGAAAAAGGGGGGAGGAAAAAGAAAAAAACCCATAACTTACTCAATTCTTAAGCAATTAAATCTAATTAAATTTATTTTACATCTTCAGAATAATATCTACAACTTTTATATTGACAAGGTTTTCATAGAACCAATTCTTATAGCAAAAATAAATTAAACAAAAATAGGAGTTGGAGAAAAAAGCTCAAATCGAAATTCCTTATATTCTGATTCATTTTAAAATTCATTTTTGATTTTAAACGCATCCAAATGACAGATCCTCTTATTTAGCAACTATATAATGCGACGTATTGGCCAATTTTTTGATAAAGGCAGAATATATTTTTAAAAAGGCTGCCAAAAAAGGTATTTTGAACAGATTTCCCGAAGTTTTCATCATTAAAAAATTCATTAAGTATAACAAATTGCGTTTTTATGAGTCATTTTAAAATTCATTTTTGTTCTCAATGCCATCCAATTTACAGGTCCTATTATTTAGGAACTATACAACTTGACGTATTGGCCAGCTTTTTGATAAAGGCAGAATATATTTTTTAAAAGGCTGCCAAAAAGGGTATTTTGAACAGAATTTCACGAAGTTATCCTGATTGGAATTTGAGGAAATTTAAGAAATTGCGTTTTTACCGAGTCATTTTTAAATCTTTTTTTGTTCTCAAACGCATCCAATTTACAGGTTCTCTTATTTAGGAACTATATAATGTGACGGAGTGGCCAGTTTTTTGATAAAGGCAGAATATATTTCAAAAAAGGCTGCCAAAATGGGCACTTCGCACAAAATTTCCCAAAGCGATCATGATTAATGAACTGTGGGTATTCAAATAACAAATTGGTTATTTTATGACTCATTTTTAAATCCAATTTTGCTCTGAAACGCATTCAATTGACAGTTTTTTGTTACTTAGGAACTATATAATGTGCGTATTCGTCGATTTTTTGATAAAGGGTGAATATATATATTTTAAAAGCTGTCAAATTAAGCACTTCGCAAAAAAATTTCCCAAAGCGATCGTGATAAAAGAATTGAGGTTGTATTCAAATAACAAATTGTTTATTTTATGACTCATTTTTAAATTCAATTTTGCTCTCAAACGCATTCAATTGACAGTTATTTGTTATTTAGGAACTGTGTAATGTGCCGTATTGGTCAGATTTTTGATAAAGGCTAAATATATATTTTAAAAAATTTTGTGCAAAGTGGGCACTTCGCACAAAATTTCTCAAAGCGATCTTGATTAAAGAATTGTGGATATATTAAAATAATAAATTAGTTATTTTATGACTCATTTTTAAATTCAATTTTGCTGTCAAACGAATTTAATTAACAGTTTTTTGTTATTTAGGAACTATATAATGAGCACATTGGTCAATTTTTTAAATAAAGTAAGAATATAATTCAAAATATATTGTCAAAATGGGTATTTGAGTAGAGATGGGCATTTTTTTTTTTTTTTTTTTTTAGATGAAAACTTTTCGAAATCTACCTCCGCCTGTAGGCCATGCCGAAAGGGATTTTTTTAGATTGAAATGTTCTTAATACAATTGGGAAATTGTCATTTGAAGGATTTCTTTAATATAGGTCGATCTAGTGAAGATTTCTTGAATGTCGTTAGTACAGTTTGGTAATGTTTTGTCAGAATTGGAAAAAAAATTGTATATTTTTGAAATTTTAGATAGTAGATCAGGAAGGGATATTATTATGCATTTGCGGTATTATTATGCGGTTTCACTATTATGCATAAACTTCGGAACTGAACACTTGGAACATAACAGAAGTATCGTTATTTTTTTTTCTGTTTAGTTTTTAAGGCAAAGAGTTTATTACCTTTGATAATCTGATTATCACTTATTATTATTTATTTAATTTTAAATTTCAGCGATTACAGAAAATCAATTTTTCTGTTACAATATAATTGTAAATAGTAAAAATGGCACCTAACATTTGTTAACTACATACAGTTGAACCCGGTTAAAATGCTCACGGTTATAAGCGACCGAGCTTAATATGCAGATTTTGTTCTTTCCTTCAAAATCGCTCATAATGCTAATGCAAAACTATCAGTTTTAATACGCGAACGATTATTACATGACTTTCCTTAATACCTTATGGATTATACGTCCTTTGAGATCAAAAACAACTGTTACGATGCGCATTCATTCATCAAGATTTGAATTCGTTTTCTCTTCTCTGGTAGAATTTCAAATTTTGGTGAGGCTTTTTTTTTATTCAGATAAAAAAACACTTTTCTGAATTGTAATATATTTGTTTAATAACAGATTAACCAATTCGAACAGAACTAATCGAAAACATATTACGTATTGGATTAAAAAAAACCTCTTACTTAGCAATACTACAATTCAGTGTAACTGTGATCTGACATTCATAGCCTGTCATTTCTCGTATGAACTGTAGAAGTAGATAGAGATAGGATAATTCATGATTCTCAGATACATCATAAAAATGATTATGATTATATTATGAGTTATTATAAATATAGTTATATTTGTTGTTAGTGAGGTTTTAAATGCACATATATCGGAACTACTTTTTATACTGTATTTCATAGTCAAATAAATAAATAAATGAATGAATCAATTAATTAAATAATTAATTAAGAATAACAAATAAAATAAAAATAAAAATAAACCTTAAAGTTTAACTATATACGACTGTGGTTAAATATCTATTCTGTTTTTCTGTACTTTTTGTTATGCTAACAATATTTTTATTCAAAGATTATAAAGATTCTTTTTCTTATTTAAAAAAAAATGTCCAGATTATAATGCTATCACTATTACAAGCACGAAATTCGATTTTTTGAGCCGCAATGTGCTTCAAATATTTAAAATTTTACTTTATACTATAATAATATTATAATAAGAAAATTATTTTTGTTGTAACGTATCGAACGACAATAAAGCCACGATTATGTACATATTTACTTTCAGTTATTATTAGGATCGGTCTTATAAACGAAAACAGTGAACAAAAGATTAATACATTTTTATATTATTCTAAATATGAAAAAGAAACAACTTTCAACCATAAATATGAAAGATATACAGTTCTTTTACCATGCGGTAAACATACCCAGTTCCTGCAGTATTATACAAATCATTTATAATACACGATTCTAATTAAGACGCGATTTTCCCCATTCCTTGAAACGCGACTTTCTGATTTTAAAGCATTTGTTATCATAATTGATTATTAATTTTAATTAGAGTATTATTTTAACGAATACTGTTTGGTTAAGAAATATATTATTTATTTTAAAATTATGAATGCTTTGTGAAATGTGTTGCATTATTTATTTTAGTTTTATTTAGCTTTATTTTAGTTTAACAAAAAAAATTGTTAAAACAAAGTAATATTCGGTTAAAAGACATGTACTATTAATAGTACACCGGACTCGAAAGGGTTAAGTTTATGTGAATGTAGGAAAAAAATGCTGTTTTTGTGCCCAATTAAAAAAAGAAATAAAAAGGGAAAAAAATACTTTACCATAAGAGGTAATTCTGAAGTCTAATTAAAGTAAATTGTATTGTTTTTTAATATCTGTTAATGCGTTACGAAAATGCTTTATATAGTATCTTACGTATGTTCTGCACTAATGTAAAATTTCCTTCATTATAATTTTAAATGGAAATAATTTATTGCTATTTAAAAATGAAAGAATGGAATGGAATCACCAATTCCGTTATTCTAAAAATGGAGAAATTCAACAGAGATAAAATGATAAAGGCACATCAAAGGACTTCCAATTATCTTAATGGGCTGATTTTCCCATTTCAAAAATGAAATTCATTGCAAATCTGATACCTTCAACACTAGTCATTACAATCATTATATAAGTGTAGTAATTTTCCTTTTGTATATATTTCTTATATTGTTCTAATGGTAAAAATAGAATGATTATAGCTATTAAAGAATTCTTTATTTCAAACAATTTACGCAATTTAATAAAAATAACGACTGCATAAATCTATTTCTTAAACAGTAAAATTCAGCCTTAATTTTGTTTTTCATGGGCTATTATCGAAAAAAAAACATGCAACTATTATTTAATTTAATGGAATTTTAAAAGTGTCTAATAATATATGCGTTGTTAAGATTAGTTCCATCATTATTTATAGATTAATAGAAATGATGATTAATATGATGATTACACAGGTCTGCAATGAAAAAATTGCATACTTTGTAAAAAACAATGTAAATTTACGCTACTTTACCGTGGATTATCGAAAAATTATCGATTATCCCTTACCGAAAAATTTATTTTGTTACATAAATTATCAACTTCCTAATTTTTTGTGTTTTACGGGAAAAACTTGTTAATGTAATGTGAAAGTCCGTTGATATGGGAATAAAGTCCGTTTTTTAAGGGCATTGCTTGTAATCTTTGCTGCAGTAAAATTACTGCAGCAATTTTTTAGAGTGTAGAATTTCTTCACTCTTGTTAATAGTTTTTTAAGCACTAAAACCGGACACAATTTTTAAACAATGATGGTTACTCTTCGAAAATTTCCCTCGTTTTAGGGGAAAATAGATTTCTGTGCGGAAAGGGGAATTCTCGTGATTTTGCGGGCGTTTTTCACGCTTTTGAGAACTTTCTTACTGAGTATTTTTTCAAAGATATAAGCGGTGTAATATTTCTACAATCGTAACGCCTGGGCATGATTCTTAAAACCTCGTTTAGACTGTAAAATTTCAATTGCTTAACTTTAAGTGATGTAACTATATGTTTCCTCCCTAGTAATGCACGGAGAAGTCAGGCCACAATCCAGGCAATCGTTTTATAATCTGTACAGTGTATCTTTCTTCATATTATGAATGGTTGGTCAGTTCTTACAGCTGCGGCAGAAATCAAAATTAGACAACAGCATTATAATCGTATCGCTGAGTGCTGTTTAACGTTGTAGATACAACATATGTATAGTATACTCGTGTTAACTGTTACTTCTACAATGCACAAATATTTCTCAAATCTATTGTTTTAAACAAAATGTCATATTTTACAAAGGATGAAGATGGACGATAAAACATAAACGTTTCCTTTTATTCTGCTGCATCCATTTTTCTGAGAAAACCATAGAATTGCACTGAAAATAATTAAAAATAAAGGCTTTTGCATTAAGCATGCAGTCACAACATGCATTGTAAAATGGATATTCGCTGTTCGACAGTGAACCCTCAAAGAAAGAAACAAACTTTATACTGAAAATACAAAAAATTAATTACAGAAAATACAAATTATATGGCTTTTAAAAAACGTTTAGTTAAGAATTACAACACATTTTCCTTAAAATAATAAAATAAATTTTTAATTAAATCCATTATTAAAAATTTTCTTTGATAGGTGTAGTTTCTTTTTCTTACATGAGCTTATATAACAAAAAAGGAACACGATTTATAGAAATATTTTTCTTACAATATATTTAAATTGTTTAAAAATCAAAATTTCAGTTTATTACTAATCGTCGACAAAATGTATGTAGCTAAATAAAATAAGTTACTTATATATATATATTTTTTTTTTAATTATACTGATTTCTCATTTTATTTTTAAATGATGAAAAATATTTTAAAGGTTGTTAGTAGTTTACCTTTACTATTTAAAATTCTCTTGAAAAAAAATGTAGTATTATTTAACTGTCCAAATGCAATAACTAGGAGGGGGGTTAAGGAAAGAATGAAGTTAGATTTTTTCCCGACAGGGGGCAGAACAATAAACTTAATTTGGAGGGGAAAATCAGACTAATGTGGTATATTTTGAGGTTAAATCTGGCTAGGGTCGAGGTTAACATCCCTTTTGCTATACATAAGTTTTTTGTTTTATTTAAGTATAATATTTTCTTTTTATCTTGGTATTTTATTCTTCTATAAAAAAACATCCAATAATGATTTTAAATATTAAATTTATATTTTGAGAGTTACACTCTAGTGATAGAGAAATAATAAAGAAATATATTAATTTATTAAACGCATAAAACAATTCATAGGGACATAATAGACGTTCGTTCAGTATGACTTCAGCGTTACTCATGGACTTGTTTTCGCTTTTAAATCTTGTTTATTGCTCGGAAATTTATATTCTTTATGATTGCTCTGTCTGATTTTAGAAAGTGACAATTGAACTTTTAAAGTATTCTTTATATCTTTTTAACTATGCATTTTAATGTAACAATGTATGTGTTTATGGATAGAAACAAAATCGTTTATGAAAGCTACAGATTACTTCTGGTGGTTCATGATATAAAGTTAAATAGCATTACAGATCTGCAAAACGACTGTGGGGTGTCATACACTTTTATACCCACAGTAACTTTGTAAGTAAGCCCAACTTTTTATAGATAATTTGAAGCTTAAAGTATATATATTGAACTTATTCAAGCTTCAATACTTTTATGAATGATTAATTTTATCCTTAAAATAATCTAAATTTAAAGAAAAAAATTGCTATTGGAGAAACTACTGATGCTATATTAAAATTATTAAATAATGTTAAAATTAAAAATATTTAATTTAGATGTTTTTATTTGGAGTTCTTGAAATTGAAATCTAATTTATGTGACAAAGTTAGAAGAACTTTCAATCATTGATCGTCACATAATTTCTTTATATAATGCTATTTTTCTTGTTTTTCTACTATGTACGACTCTGACTGATTATCCATTGAAAAATATGAGTTTAATCATGATTTTACATGATTGAATGTGACGAATATTTCCTTTAGTTAATTATTAAAAACTGAATAAAATTAGACCAAAAAGCCTCCATTATTTTGATTATAAAATACACACATTGGATAAATACAAGTATAAATAGGTTACTTTTTATTTTCTTCTCGTACATTTAAAAAGTAAAAAAAAAAAAAAAAAATCTCTATTGCTTAGGGAAAAGTATTAGCTTCTTTATCGAATTTAATTCTTATTATTGTAATTTTTAAAGCAATTGCGATATTTCTAAATGTTCTAATACGGATACGAGCTTTGAAACTTGACAAAGAGGAAAAAATACGTAATGATATTTGGCATTACGCGGACAGAGTTTTGAGAAAACAACTGATCTATTGTTATTTTTTACCTCCATTGATATATTGTTAAGAGTTTTCTGATTTATTGATTTGTTTTTCTTTTCTTTTATTTAATTATTTCTAGCTAAAAGCTCTGAGATTTTGTAGTTGCTTTACAAAAGCCTTAATTTACAGATAGAAAAGTGAATAAAATGGTATAATCCATCGGTTAAAGAGAGAGAGAGAGAGAAGATCATATCCTATTTTAATCAGATTGTTCCAAATTTTCAGCATCTAAAGATGTACATGTGGTGTGTGTGTACATTTATATTACAATGTTCCGTAAAGTATCACATGAAGAAAATTACTGTTTTACATACAAAAAAAATATGTAAAAAAAAATATCGACATTTTTTGTCAAATCTGCATATACAAAATGGTAAAAAAAAAAAAAAAAAAAAAAAAAAAAAAACTTTGCCAATATATTGATTTCTAGCTGACGGTCCGTTAAACCGATCGAGATGAGATTTCAGACATAGCTATTTTCAAGTATGAACTCGGTATTCTGTGAACGGAGACAAGATGGCGCTCACGGTTACGGTTATAACTACAAAAACTGAAAATTTTCAAATGGCAACATCCATTTTTTTTCATCGCAAAATGCTCAGTGCATGCGAAAACCCTAAAAAGCATTAGAACGTTATGTGTATCGCAAGAAACGGACGTGTTATGCTCGCATGGAAACAGCTCTGCGAAAAGCCA
The DNA here is from genome assembly GCA_964019185.1 of Maratus speculifer. Lineage (NCBI taxonomy): Eukaryota > Metazoa > Arthropoda > Arachnida > Araneae > Salticidae > Maratus > Maratus speculifer. The sequence continues at coordinate 45,928,217 of OZ025291.1, read as the reverse complement.
TAAAAAACACGATGAAGGCGACCGAAGGAAATTTGCATACGACAGAGGCAAAATACCAATCACGAAACGCCATTCGCTTGATAGCCAGCATAGAAAACAGATAAAAAGTAGAGTTGTAATGTTAGTTCTTCAGTCGGAAGCTCGCACATGCCGACGAAACAACTCTTCCAGCGAAAGATCGTGATGATTTGGTAAAACTATGTTATCAAATTGGGATGAATGCTGCAAAAACCTTGCTTGTTTATCGTTGAAACCATCGCCAAATACGTGGCCCGTGTAGTCCGCAAGCTCTTCGTGATTTAATAAAGTTATTCGAAGAAAATAGCTGCACCTGTGATAGACCGCCATCTGGACGATCAACTGTTTCTGTGGATACTGTTATGGAAGTGCATCACATAGTGACTACAGGACACATGATAACTGCAAGAAGTTCATCTCGTTATCGGATACACCGATATCAACAGTCCTAAAACTACTGCGCTCTATAATTCGCATGTTTCCTTACCCGTACTAGCGCGTTCACATGTTGGAAGTGGGGGATCATCAACAGCGTATAGACATTACTAGTAAATTTCGTATTCTATATGATGGAGATAATGACTAGTCTCTTAACATATTATGGATGGACAAGGCAAAATTAACTTTAGTAAACTCAACACCAAAAATTGCATGCATTGGTGAGACATGAATCCGCACGCTGTGGCACCAGTACCTTTACTCGACATCAAAGTTACTGCGTAGTGCGGTATTGCAGGGACAGTTATTTTCAGTCTGTACTTCTTTGAAGAAGTGGCAACAATGGGATTTGTAACTTGCTCTATAACATGTTCCCGCTACACGGCAATACAGTAAATTTACGTCACATCGGAATTGCTGTAGCAAAATGCACTGAATTACTTCTTTCGGATGCAAGATGGTGCACCTCCACATATAACAAAGTCTCTTCGCAGGGTCCTGGAACAGCATTTTGGCAACCGTGTCATATCAAGCCATTTCAATTTCAGTAACCTCCGCGATCCTCCGACCTCACTCCTATGGATTTCTTGTTCTAGATATATCTCATATCTACAGTGCACATGTGCAATCCGCAAACTTAGCCGGATTTAATAGATTCTATCAAACGTGGGATTGCAAACATCCTTCATGCGATGTAACGTTCGGCTGTATTGTTCACAGTCACCCGCATGACTCTATAATTGCCTGTTATGGCACCCATATAGAAAATGTGTAATCAAAATATAAGTCTTTAACAAAAATACTTTTTTTCTCTAATCTATGTTGTAAGGAGTAAAATTCTCCATGCGCCCCAATCGTGATTTTTTTTTTTTTTTTTTTTTTTTTGGCGGGGAAGGGTTGTTTGCAGAGCTGTCTTTTATGCGAGTATAAAGAGTCTGTTTCTTGCGATACACGTACGGTTTCAACGTTATTTAGGGTTTTCGCATGCGCTGAAGATTTTGCGACGAAAAAAAATGGGCGTTACCATTGAAAAATTTCGAGTTTCTGTACCTATAACCGTAATCGAGGGCACCATTTTTGCCGTTCACAAAATCCACAGCTCATTCTTCTGAATAGCTACATGTGAAATCTCACTTCGATCGGTTGAACGGACCAGCCACTAGAGCTCCATATATCCACAAAGATTTTTTTGTGTCCACCCTTGTATGTATCATTCATAATTTAAGTTTATTCATGCCAAGCAGTGCCTGACCCCGCAAAAGGTTTCGTAAATGAACTTTAAATTTACATTATTTTAAATTTTAAGTCGATATTTTCTGAATTTTGTCGCTATTTCGCTGACTTGGTTTACTCGTAAAAAAGTTATTGTATATTTTCATGAGTCTTTATGTTAAAATGTCCTAGAATAACAAATAATTATATGGATATAGATTTTTAATTTTATACATTATACATTAGATTAAAAAAAAAACTTATATCCTGCACATAATGAGTTCCGTTGCTAATAAATATATGCGGTTTATTTGTTTGATTATTAATGGATTTTAATAATTTTCAATTAGAATTTTCAATAATATGTCATCGTGATTGACTATTCAACAAATAAAACCTTCGGTTTTTTTTTTTAATAACTGCATTTAATTAGCAATAACCTTTTACTGGTGTTTGATATAAAAGCCATAATACAATTTGATACCCACATATTTCATAACAAATCGCTATAGTCCGAAAAATTACACGATTTAGACTGTTTATCATTCTACAGTAAGATTCCTTGTACATTTACCATTTTACCAGGTTCATGCACAATAAGTTTGTTCAATCAAATTACTATTTGAATCGGTTATAGACATGTGTTATTTTTTGAGGTTTTACATTATACGTATATAACATTATTAAACCCCTTTTTTGTTTATTTGGATGCAAATTTTTATGAGAGAATTCTTTAACAGAAAAATATTTAAATGAAAATGGCACTATATGTACATCTTTGTTGCGAAAAGGAAATTAATTAAATTCCGTATAAAATAATATATGTTAAAATATATTTATTATTTTCAGAGTGTTTTTTGTATATGCATGTGACAAGATTCCTTTTGTGTTAGATCCAAGTCAAATTTGAAGATCTAATGATAAAGTCGATTAATAAAGAAAACATGAGTATGAGGTTGTTGAATAAATGAACAGGTGTAATTAAGAGCTATAAGCGCATGTTTTAGAGAAGTAAGATAAAATAATTTCAATTTAGTGTAGAAGTCCAAAAATCTATCTTTGTTTTCGAAGAATTTTGCCTAAATTCATGCTGTAAACTATGTTTATTTGCTTACATACATGTCAAAGTTGTAGTACCTTTGATAACATCAATCTAAGAAAAAAAGCAAAAAAACAAAAAAAAAAAACAAAAAAAAAAACAAGTTTTTTAATAATTAAGAAATATACTTTCTACCATTATATACACATTCCTGTGACCAGATTTTGCCTTGTCTTCGTCTTTTTGCACGCCACTATTACCTTAGAGAAAATGTTGTTAGTTTAAATCTCGTAAATGTTTTAATTAAATAAAAGAAACTTTTCTGTATTACAATACGTGCATCTAAAAAGCCGGAGATTTTGCAGCCTTGCTATAACGTAAATTAAGCTCATTCAGTAAGATTGCAGTTTCAGACAAAAAACTATTAAAAGCATGTTTTCTCTTACAGTATGAATGCATGTGGTATGATAGCATTTTATTTTGTTTGATTATATCCAAACTAAAATTCTTATAATAATGGTTTACAAAGAAAATATGAAAATGAAGTTTCTTAATAACAGAACTGTTATAATCAATGACACAATGTGAGGATGACTGTGAAGAATGTTACCTGTGACAAGTAAAAAATTCAATTAAAAAAAATATTAAAATGTTTAGTACAGCTGTAAGGAAAAACATAATTTATATGGATTTCACATACACACACATATTTAAATTGTTAAATATAGACCCAAGACAATACTTTAACTTTTAAATATAAAATAAAAGCGTATAGCTTTTTGCTTTAAACTTCCTTGACATATGCTAGATGTCTGTGGCACGACCCATTGGCCGGACCGTCTTATTAAACACTTATTAAAAGTGTTATTAAATTAAGTGATATTAATTAAACTCTCATTAACCGTGTCTTTAAAACTTATTGCCGCAGGCAATAAGTTTAGTAAAAATAGTAATAGCGATAATGACCCTTCTATTAACTGGATCATACGGAATATATTTTAATGTTATTGTACATTTTAATGTTAATGGAAATATATTTTAATAAATTACTTAGAAATTTTTTCAAAAATCTAGTTTGTACTATTCAGCTTCAAAATTTATGTGGTTTTAAACATATTTTTACTCTTTTCTATCTTTACAAGAGAAAAGTATTGGATTCATGAAAATTTTGAATTCCGGTTTTCGACGGATTCACACGTTTTAGGGCTCAGAGATACCGAAAAACATGTTTTTACAAAATGTCTGTCTGTGAGTCACTGCTTCTGTATATGATATACATTTTGTGAGCGCGCTATTTCAAGAATCAATACACAAAATTTAATAAAAAATTATATTTACTTAGTTCTTGATATACATTGATGCTGATTAGTTTTTGGTGTGAATCTCTTAACAGGTAACCCTACTGTAAAGGCTTTTGTGCAATTTCCGCGATCGCTGTATCTCCAGAATGCAAGGAATATCATCAATCTTCAGATTCAGTTATTCCTTGACATGAATTGATGTTATTTATATTTTGTTGTATATGGCTCCACGAGAGGCGCTGCAACACTGAATTTGTTACGATTTCTGCAATAGCTCTACTTTAAGAACTAATGCAGGAATTTCCATAAAAAGTCAGATGCAGTTACTTCTTGACATGAATTGGTTTTGTTTACGTTTTTGTATCAATCATCTTTCGGATGGCGTTTACATAATGAATTTGGTATAGTTTTCACGATTTCAGTGATATCTTGTACTAATCCACGGAATTTCATATCTTTAGAGTCCTCCGATTGCTACATCCGAGTAGTTTATTTATTCCAAACGGCATTAAAAAAATATTTATTCGAATGTTAAAGTCGAAGAGTATAACGTTTCTGTTGCGTATATTTTTTTTTTGCTAAGCTCCCACTAATATTTCATTCTAAGTGTATTTAATTGATCAAGGTTTAATGCGTTCGAACCAAACATCATTTAAGAAATTAAATTGAATAATTTCAACTTAAAACGTTTAAATTAAATATGCCGAAGTTTAATTAAACACCTGTTCTATTTTAAAAATATAACTGATTCGCAAGTTAAACAAAATTTAAAATGTATTTATACTTGAACTGAAAACTGTATGTTAAACTCTAAAAAATGTAAAAAAAAAGCGCAGCGGCCTTTGAGTCCGCTTACAGCGGTTAACACGTTGGGGATTTTTTTTTTAATTATTATTTCGGCCAATTATCTGCAATAGGAAATACAGGGTTCGAAAAAAACCACGGAAAACTTCGAACGGTTAGACCGATGGTTGCGATTGGGCTCGAACCCAGTACCTACCGTCTACCAGTTTGGAGGCCCGTAATTAGAGAGGTGCATTTCGCCAGCCCCCCCACCAACTCAAATTTTTTCGACAATAATACCAGTCGTTTATAACTCGTTTGTACCAGCAATCTTTTCGTTTGTACCTCATTTGTACTAGAGTAATAAAGAGTTTTTTGTGGGGGGGCTGGAGAAACGGCCAACCCCCCCACCTCAACATTTAAAAAAATGAATAATGCCAATCGTTTATACTACGTTTGTACCCGTTTGTACCAGCAATTTTTTCGTTTGTACCTCATTTGTACTAGAGTAATAAAGAGTTTTTAGTGGGGGGGTGGAGAAATGCCAGCCCCCCCACCTCAACATTAAAAAAAATGAATAGTGCCAATCGTTTATACCTCGTTCATACCCGTTTGTACCAGCAATTTTTTCGTTTGTACCTCATTTGTACTAGAGTAATAAAGAGTTTTTAGTGGGGGGGGCTGGAGAAATGCCAGCCCCCCACCTCAACATTTAAAAAAATGAATAGTGCCAATCGTTTATACCTCGTTTGTACCCGTTTGTACCAGCAATTTTTTCGTTTGTACCTCATTTGTACAAGAGTAATAAAGAGTTTTTAGTGGGGGGGGGGGCTGGAGAAATGCCAGCCCCCACCTCAACATTTAAAAAAATGAATAGTGCCAATCGTTTATACCTCGTTTGTACCCGTTTGTACCAGCAATCTTTTCGTTTGTACCTCATTTGTACTAGAGTAATAAAGAGTTTTTTGTGGGGGAGGGGCTGGAGAAATGCCAGCCCCCCCACCTCAATATTTAAAAAAATGAATAGTGCCAATCGTTTATACCTCGTTTGTACCTGTTTGTACCAGCAATCTTTTCGTTTGTACCTCATTTGTACTGGAGTAATAAAGAGTTTTTAGTGGGGGGTGGGGGGGCTGGAGAAACGGCCAGTCCCCCACCTCAACATTTAAAAAAATGAATATTACCAATCTTTTATACCTCGTTTGTACCCGTTTGTACCAACAATATTTTCGTTTGTACCTCGTTTTTACTAGAGTAATAAAGAGTTCTTAATGGGGGACAGGAAAAACAGCCAGCCTCCCACCTTAATGAACAGCTTTCAAAAATGAACTGCGCCAAACGTTTATACGTCGTTTGTAATAGTTTTACCCAAAAATCTTTTCGTTTGTACATCATTTGTACTAGAATAATAAAAGGTTTTTAGTGGGGGAGCTGGAGAAACGGTCAATCCTCCACCTCAATATTTTAAAAAATGAACAGTGGCAATCGTTTATACTTCATTTGTACCTGTTTGTACGAACAATCTTTTCGTTTGTATCTCATTTGTATTAGAATATTAAAGAGTTTTTATTGGGCGGAGGGGCTGAGAAACACCCATTTTAAAATTTAAAAAGATGAACAGTGTCAATCGTTTATATCTCATTTGTACCCGTTTGTACCTCATTTGTCCTAGAGTAATAAACAGTTTGTATTTGGGGGGCTGTAGAAACGGCCAACCTCCTGCCTTAATATTTAAAAAACTGAATAGCGCAAATGGTTTTTACCTCATTAGTGACCGATTGTGCATTCAATATTTTCATGTATACCTCATTTGTACTAGAATAATAATTTTTTTAGAGGAAAAGGGGGGGGGGGTTCTGGTCAATCGACTAGTATTTACCTTAATATTAAAAAAAATATTACAGCCTATCGTTTATACTTCATTCTTTTAGTCAGTACATCAACATTACTAGAATAATAAAGAACTAATGAGGTTGGGGGTAGGGGAGGCTGGAGAAACGGAAAGCTCCAATTTTAGAATTTTACAAAATGAATTGCTGCAATCGTTTATATCTTAACTGTACTCGTTTGTAAAAACAGTGATTTCATTTCTATCTCATCTGTACTAGAATAATAAAAGTTTTTAGTAAGTTGAGGACACTGGAAGCGCACGTTTCAATATTAAAATAGGAAAAAAAAAACTATAGATAGCCCCAGTCTTTTATAACCCTTTTATACCTTATTTTTACCAGTGTAATAAGCGGTTTTTTATGTGATGATGGAGAAACTCCAGACCCCTGTCTCAATATTTGAAATAATAAATAACGAAATCGCTTATACCTCCTTTGTATTCATTTGTACCAACAGTCTTTTTGTTTGTATGTCAGCTTTAGTAGAATATTAAAAAAAATTAATGGTAAAAAAAAAAAAAAAAATTAGGAATTTAGAAAAAAAAATTGGGGAAAAGGGCTGGAGAAATGGGAAGTATCCTTTTCAGAACTGGTCGCTAATAGCAATCCTAAAACTTTCTTCCATCTCATACATGCTAAATTTTCGAAATTTTCCATTACAGTGCCAAAATTAAATTGTAACATATGCCCATCAAGAGAATTTTAAAGATATGAAGTTCCATGCATTAGTTCTTGAGTTATGAACATCGCTAAAATCGTGTAAATCCGACAAAATGCAGCATAGCAGCGTTACTTGTTAGGCGATTCACACCAAAATGTATACAAAACCAAATCATGTCAACGATTAACTGAATCTCAATTTGGATAGAAATTCGTGCATTAGTTCTTGAAAGTTGTTACAGATATCGTAACAAATGCTGCATAGCAGCGCCAACTGAAGAGCTATTTACAACAAAATATAAACAGCATAAATTCCTGTCAAGGACTTATCGAATCTGAAGTTTGATGGAAATCTGTGAATTAGTTCTTGAAATAGAGCTATTGAGGAATTCTTAAAAAAATACAGCATAGAAACGCCACCTATTAACCAATTTACACCAAAATATAGAAAATGTCAACTCATGTCACGGACTAACCAAATTCATGAAAATTTGTGCATTATACCTGAAGATCGAGCGATTGCAGAAATTTTTAAATAATGCTGCGCCACCTATCGAGCAGTTTACACAAAAACGTAAAAAACATCAATTCATGTCAAGGACTAACTTAATCTGAAGTCTGATGACATTCTGGATATAGTTATTACGGTAATCTCACAAAAGGCAGCATAGCAGCGTTACCTGTTGTGTGATTTACACCAAAATCTAATCAGCACCAATTTATATCAGACTAAATAAATATATATTTTTTATAAATTCCATGCATTAGTTCTTAAAATAGAGTGCTCACAAAATTTATGTCACATGCAGACAAATAGACTCACTGTTGGTTTTTGGAATTTCTGACTCCTAGAGCTTTTAAATCCGTCGAAAACCGGAATTCGAAAATTTTCCCGAAAACAATATTTTTTCTTATAAAGATAGAAAAAATAATTTTAAAAAAGGTAGTGTTAATTATTTATATCTTGCTTGTACCTCATTTGCTCAAGAGTAATAAATGGCCTTTTGTGGGAGATGGAGAGACGGTGAAAATCCCTCTCTCAATATTTAAAAAAATAAATGGCTCCAATCGTTTCACCTCCTTTGTATCCATTTATATAAACAATCTTTTCGTTTGGTATTAAGCTGTACTAGAATGATTAAAACGAAATCAGTATTTAAAAAGCATGCATTCAATATTAACTGTTGTTATAATTGGCACGGATAATGCCAATTATTTATACTTCATTTTTACCTAGAGTAATAAAAATTTTTCACTTTGCGTGGGGAAAAGGACCAGCTTCTACCTCAATGTTTTAAAAACTGTATATCGTACAAACGAGGTATAAACGATAAGAGTTTATGCATATTTTTAAATATTTAGGGGCAAGGACTGTTTCTACAGCACCTCCACTAAAAACTTTTTATTAATCTAGTACAATTGAGGTACAAACGAAAAAATTATTGGTACAAACGGGCACAAACAAAATATAGACGATTGGCACTGTTCATTTTTTTAATATTGAGGCGAGGAGGGGGGGTCGTTTCTCCAGCCCCTCCTATAAAACTCTTTATTACTCTAGTACAAATGAGGTACAAACGGGTACAAACGAGGTATAAACGATTGGCACTATTAATTTTTTTTAAATGTTGAGGAGGGGGGCTGGCATTTCTCCACCCCGCCCCGCTAAAAGCTCTTTATTACACTAGTACAAATGAGGCACAAACGAAAAAATTGCTGGTACAAACGGGTAAAAACGAGGTATAAGCGATTGGCACTATTCATTTTTTAAATGTTGAGGTGGGGGGGCTGGCATTTCTCCAGCCCCCCCCACTAAAAACTCTTTATTACTCTAGTACAAATGAGGTACAAACGAGGTATAAACGAATGGCACTATTCATTTTTTTAAATGTTGAGGTGGGGGGGCTGGCATTTCTCCAGCCCCCTACTAAAAACTCTTTATTACTCTAGTACAAATGAGGTACAAACGGATACAAACGAGGTATAAACGATTGGCACTATTCATTTTTTAAATGTTGAGGTGGGGGGGGGGCTGGCATTTCTCCACGCCCTCCACTAAATACTCTTTATTACTCTAGTATAAATGAGGTACAAACGAAAAAATTGTTGGTACAAACGGGTACAAGCGAGGTATAAACGATTGGCACTATTCATTTTTTTTAAATGTTGAGGTGGGGGGGGGGCTGGAGAAATGCCAGCCCCCCCACTAAAAACTCTTTATTACTCTAGTACAAATGAGGTACAAACGAAAAGATTGCTGGTACAAACGGGTACAAACGAGGTATAAACGACTGGTATTATTGTCGAAAAAATTTGAGTTGGTGGGGGAGCTGGCGAAATACACCTTAATTTAGAGGCATCTTTTACGCATCGTGTAGTGGCAATTTTAACAAGAAAAATATGAAGTTGACAGGTATAAAACAATAAAAAAAATTGAAGTCGGCGTGATAAAAAAAAAATTAAGTTTAAAAAAACTGACTCATTTAAATAGTAATTAAAGAAGGCGAAAATGGCAAAACTTAAACAAAATCTGAAATCGAAACTACACAAGAAGGAGTTAATCACCTTGACACTTTTAAAGAAGCATTTAAACGTTAGGAGCCAATCTTTGTTTAAAACTAAATGCGCTTTTCTTCATCAGATGTTTTTATTTCAGTATTTCTCATTTTTAAACTTACATCATAAGTTAGTAACCGTTGGTTACGGTAACAATTCAATAGTTTTTTAACACTTCAACTAAAAAAAAAAAAAAAAAAAAAAAAAAAAAAAAAAAGCCGAAAGATGTTTTTACCTCAGAAAATTTACTTTGAAAAATATGATTTGTTCACAAAAAAATGCATCTTTTTTTAAATTGCTATTTTAAATACTTTTATTTTTTTTAAATATAATTTAAAATGCTGAATCAAATTGAAAATTAAACATTTTCATTTAATTAAGAGAAAAAAATTCAACTCGACAAATAATATTTTGAGTTATGACAATTTTAATTTACTCTAAATTAAAAAAGAAAAAATTATTAAGAAAGCTTATGATGTGATAGTGCTTACAAATTATGTGGTTAACCATCACAAAACATTCAAAATTCAAACTCTATAAATAAATAAATAAAATAAATGTTTCCTGGACAACATACAGCAACATTGTTTCTTCAATTACAAGCATTTCAATTTGTGTCTGATCCCTTGAAACCTCACGATTTATTAAAATTGTCATAACTCTCTGAGTTTTGGAGATATCAAGATGGAATTTTTTTTTGTTCAATTCAGAAATGGATAAGGAAAATTTTTCTAATTGGAAGTTTTATCCTCTGTGGGCAGTATAAAAATTTTATTTTTGTATTTTTAAAAATAGACCCCCCATGGAGTTGCAACTTATCTTATCAAAAAAATTATCTTTTTTGGTGAAACTTTGCAATTGGAAGTATGGGTCTAAGGGCAATATTTAAGGAGATAGCCTATTGTTTCGATATTTATGACTCACCCTGTATATACATATATAAATCATGATTCATAAATATATATAAAATTAAGTTTCTATAAAAAATCGAATTTTCATTCCAAAACAAAATCTTTAGGAATTTAAGGCATATTTTTCCCCCTGGAAACATTCTTTTCCAAAACGATATTTCACTTTTTGTTTTTCGGTTTTTCACAAGCTAAAAGTAAGTAATGTCTGTGTCGATTTTTCAATTTTTGCAGTCTTCATTCTGTTAATCTTATTGAAATACATTACTCAAGAAATCTGATGGATCGATTGCGCATTCTAAAAATAACTTCAATTTCATTTATTAAAAAAAAATTCAATAAGATTCGAGATACTTTTCGTACTTCTCTTTTTGAATATTTTATTGAAAATGCATTTTATTTTTATGTACACCTATTTCATATTTTGTTTGTTTCAGAAATCCTTTTATTAATTTTGATTATTTTTAGGTAATGTAGCTCTGCGATACATTCAGTTTTGTTTGGAAATGTATGTTTTACAAAATGCACAACTTTAATGAGGATAAGAATCTACTATTGTAGAAATATTGTATTCCAATGTTTTATTTTTATTTGGCCTTAATTCATGCTGTTAACTTTTTTTATTTGTTTATATTCGAGTCAAAGTTGAAAAACTTATGATAATATTGATCTAGAAAGAAATCATTTATATTTTTTAAATAATTAAAATTTATATTTAACTCCATAATGTACACATTTCGGACATAACTCAAGTTCATTAAATTATTTTCAATTTCAGATATTATAGTTTTAAAAACATGCTTTCTTTGAATAGGCTTTGTTACAGGTTGTATGGAAATGATATGGTTTGTTTTCTTTTGTATTTAATTATATTCAGGAAGTTGTTTAAAAACCGAGCTATTACAATTTATTGCACAATATACGAATCACTGTTACGAATTCTACTAGTGACAAATAAAAAATCGCAAATTAAAAGGTATTCAAATGTTTAGTACAACAGTAAGTAAAAAAACAATTTAAATGTATCACATATGTATATACAGGGCCATTCTAACATTTTTTTTTTTTTTTACAATAAAAGAGGGGTGATAGTACACATCAAGATAAACAATATTAAATGGGAGACCAAGGGTCAAAAACGTTTTCCAAAGGAGATAATAGCCATTAAAGTTTAGGGACCAAAATTTCAAATAAACATAAAAAACGGAAAAATCGGTCGATTGATTTGCGGTTTTCACTAAAATTATTCTTTATGTCGGCATTTTCTTGAAATTAAATTATAAAGATAAATTAAAAAAATGCTGAAAGAGGGCGTTTTAGACTTTGGAGTAACCAACAACTATTTTTTGAAGGTATATTTTGCATCTTATGAAATGTTTTCGTAATCTTAGACTCAAACCTAAATTTTGAGCTCAAAATTTGAATAGTTGGGAGTGGCTAAGTAGTACAAACTGAACTGTGTTCAGAGGGTTCAAATTTCACATGATTATAAAAAACGGAAAAATTGGTCGATTGATTTGAGGTTTTCACTAAAACTATTTTTCATTTAGGTATTTTCGTGAAAATAAATTATAAAGATAAATTTCAAAAAATGCCGATAGAGGGTGCTTTAGACTTTGCAGTAACGAACAACTCTTTTTAGGCGTTATTTTTTGCATCATATTAAATGCTTTCGTAAGTTTAGACTTGAACTTAAATTTTGAGCTGAAAATCTGAATAGCTGAGAGTGGTTAAGTAAACAAACTTAGCTGTGTTCAGAGGGTTCAATTATCAAATGATTGTAAAAAACGGAAAAATTGGTCGATTCGTTTGCGGTTTTCGACAAAACTAATTTTTAAATCAGCAATTTCTTGAAAATAAATTTTAAGGATAAATTTCACAAAAGGTCGATAGAGGGCGCCTTAGACTTTGAAGTAGCGTACAACTATTTTTAACTGTTATTTTCTTTAATCTCATTAAATGCTTTCAAATACATAGACTTAAATTTTGAGGTCAAATTCTGAATCGTTGGGAGTGTTTAAGAGCGAAAAATTTAATTGTGTTCGAGGAGGGGGGAGGATTAAATTTCAATTCCTGAACACATTTCCGTTTGCGCTTCTTAACCTCTCCCAAAGATTCAGAATTTGAGCTCAAAATTTAAGTTTAAATCTAAGCTTCCGTAAAAATTTAAAAAGCTTTTGCAAGCATTTAATTAAATCCAAAAAATAATGGTTAAAATGAATTGTTGGTTACTCTGAAGTTTAAGGCGCCCTCTAATGGAATTTTTTGAAATTTATCTTTAAAATTTATTTTCAAGAAGTTACTGACTTAAAGAATAGTTTTATTTTAAACCGCAAACGAATCGACCAATTTTTCCATTTTCTATAATTATATTAAATTTGAATCTCCCCCTCCCCCTTAAACACAGTTCAGTTTATGTTGACTTAACCACTCCCTACTATTCAGATTTTGAGCTCAAAATTTAAGTTTAAGTCTAAGCTTCCGAAAACATTTAAGGAGATGCAAAAAATAATTGCAAAAAAATTGTTGTTTCTTGCTCCAAAGTCTAAAGCGCCCTCTATCGACGTTTTTTTAAATTTATCTTTATAATTTATTTTTAAGAAAATACCAACATAAAGAATAGTTTTAGTGAAATCCACAAATCAATGAACCAATTTTTCCGTTTTTTAAAATCATTTGAAATTTGAACCCTCTGAACACAGTTCAGTTTGTGCTATTTAATTACTCTCAGCTTTTAGATTTTCAGCTAAAATTTTAAGTTTGAGTTTATGTATACGAAAACATTTAATGAGATGCAAAAAATACCAGCAAAAAATAGTTGTTCGTTACTCCAAAGTCTAATGCGCCCTCTATCGACATTTTTTGAAATTTATCTTTATAATTTAATTTCGAAAAAATGCCGGCATAAAGAATAATTTTAGTGAAAACCGCAAATCAATCGACCGATTTTTCCGTTTTTTATATTTATTTGAAATTTTGGTCCCTAAACTTTAATGGCGGCTATCTCCTTTGGAAAACGTTTTGGACCCTTGGTCTCATATTTAACATTGTTTGTCTTGATGTGTACTATCACCCCTCTTTTATTGTAAAAAAAAATAAATAGAATCACCCTGTATTTCATTTATTAATACGAAAATCATAAATTGATATACAATACAGTTGCTATGACAAAAATTTCCGTTAAAACTGAATGTTTAAGTTTTTAGGGCGTATTTTTTTCCATGGAAACATTCTTTTCCAAAACGATGATTTCACTTTTTCTTCTTCAGCATTTCACAAGCTAAAAATAAGTAAAGTCTGTGTCGACGTTTCAATTTTTACAGTCTTCATTCTTTTAATCTTATCAAAACTTATCACTCACAACTCTGATGGATCGATTGCGCACTCTAAAAAAACTTCAATTTCATTTATTAAATATTTTTTCAATGGATTCGAGATACTTTTTGTAATTTTATTTTTGAATATTTTATTGAAAATACGTTTTATTTCTATATACACGTAGGGGGAACTGGGGGACATTGATACAGTTTTTTCAAAAAAAAAATTTTTTTTTGGTGTCTAGAAAGCAGAAATTTCAAGTTATTTTTCTATGTGATGTCAGCAAAACCCGTGTAGTGTGTTATAAAAATGCACAATCGTTGTTTTATATATTATTTTTGCATGTAATTTAAAAAAACAAACAAACAAAAAAATATTTGTATCAATGTGCCCCATCCCCGGGGCAGATTGATACTCTTTGACACGTCTGGAAAAAATGGAGACAAAATAACACCAATGCATATTTTTCATAGAAAAATAGTTAGCAAACCATTTTATATATATTTATAGACATTAAAATCGCGCACAATTTATTTGTAAGCGATATTAAAACAATCAAAATGAATAGTATAATGACCTGATGTTCTGGCTGTTCCTTGCAGGTTTGTTGGCTGTGGTAACTTGGTCATATCTGGCACTTTAACCCCAGAATTAACTTCTTTCTTAGCAAAGGTGAAAGAATTACCAGGTTTACTGTTTATAAATCAATTTATAAACAGGAAATAAAGGTTAATTATACTAAAAATTATGTTTATAATATAATTATCCTGTGCTGTTCTGCAGCTTGTTTCTCTTACTTAACATTTCTCATGTCGATAATACTTTTTTCTCTGGAGAATCGATATAAATTTGAGATTTGCCAGGCTGCCGTCCATTTCTTTTGTTAATTCTACTAGCACTAGATATTGTGTAATTTTGTACGGCTTCTGTTTGCAAAAATACTGTAAAATGTTCTAATTTAAAGAAATTAGAGCAATTTCACTTCAATAAAAACTAATAGTAGAAATTTTTGACGAAAAATGGTTGATTTAAGGAATGTATATAAAAAAAAATTAATAAAAGGTAATGAAAAAATGAACCAGAAAAGGATTGAGGTTGTATCAATTTGCCCCATACAGGCATTTTGAATAAAATGAGTCGCAAATCCAACATTTCATAATTTATCTAACAATAAAGAATGAGGAACTGATAAGGAGTAGCTTTACTTGCCAGGGAGGGTATTCTTTTCGGTTGAAAATACTGGAACAGTAGTATAATACCATTTCAATTGTACAACTCAAATTTACTTTTGACCTACAAAAACAATTAATCACCCATCCCATTTCATCAAACTATTGAATCATTCCAAAACTTTCTGTATGTAGTTAATTTCACTAGTATCACCTTTTGGAGCTGTTTTGAAACTTCCTGTAATGACCCTGTGTGCTGTACAGGGGGTGTATCAATGTGCCCAAGTATCAATGTGCCCCAGTTCCCCGTAAGTTATTTTTCCAGAAATACTATTGTTAATTTTGATTTTTTTTTTTTTTTTTTTTTTTTTTTTTTTTTTTTTAATTTACAGTGAATTTACAGAGACAGTAAAAATCTCTCCTTTGCATTACGGTCAAATAGAAAAATAATATGCAGTAATTTTAATAATGGTAAACCCAATAGAACATAATAAAACTGATATGCTTTAAGAAATTTAAAACTATTTTTGTTTTTGATTTTTGGCTAGATTTTCTGTAAAATTATATTAGTTTTCGGTTAAATGTGTTCAATTGAGTTTCTCAGGTCACCTTTCACTGCAAACATTTCCCACAGCTTATATCTAATTCCCTCTAAAGAATTTCTTGTCTTTATTCAAAGAAATTTTCATCTTTATTAAAACTTGCAATCCAAAATGTACATTTTCAGAGTTCTTTAGCAATTTTATTACAAATAACGAAGATTATTTTCTCTTTTGCTTAAAATGGGATAAAAATATGAAAACCATTTCCATAGAGTTAGTGGAGATTATTATTTTTTTTTTTTTACAATTATTCTTTTTATTGTTTCATGTTATTACTATTACAGTGTTATTGTTATTATTAGTATTTCATTGGTTAATATATTATAAAAAAATAAAATTTTTAGAAATATACTACGCAAAATGAATAAAATAATGAAAACGTAAAAAATCACTTTTAAATAATAAATTACGTTATATTTTGTTTTTTGTGTGTGTGTGTGCGTGAGTGTATGTATTTTTTCTTTTATTGCTTACTAAAAATTTTTTTTAAGATATATTGCCACAATAAAAAAATTATGTGCGACAATTCTGAAGAATTCTGTAAAACGTTATTTTTGTAAAAAAAAAAAAAAAAAAAAAAAAAAAAAAAAACACATAGAACTCAATTTTTCCATTAAAAAATCTATTGATTTTTTTTACTTATTACTTAAACTAATTAAAAAATAAAATTAATGAAAAAAGTAGGTACTGTGTATCGGTGTAATTTAAAATAAACATTTATAAATTTTGTAAGAAATACATTTAAAGTGAAATATTTGAAAAGAACAAGCGCAGTACATTTTTACCCGCTAAATCATAAAGTAAATACTTTACACTCAAAATCTGAATCTGATAGCCCAGTCCTTTAGGTGTTCTGCTAGTGTCCAGAGGGTTTAATTCCCCGGACGGCCAGATCCAATATGTGAACTAATTAATTGGAATAGCAGTTCAAAAAACTGTGTTTCTTTTGAAGATCACAGACATTTGAGTGATTTGCAGTTTAAAAAAAATCAAATAAAATTTTGTTATTAAAATACATTTAAAAAGATTTTTAATGATGTTAACTTACAGAGCCTATTGTGAATTTGAGGAACAACGTTGCTAATATTTAACAGAATCTTGGTCTGTAAATTTACTTAAGAAAATGGTTAACTCAATGACCTCTGTAATTTCACATAATTTTTTCATATCTGTGTAGATCATATGGTGCAATGAACATTTAATATTTATTAACTCACTATTTATGAGTCCCACAAAAGAAATCCGTTACATAATATAATAGATTTTTATAAATTGCGTGTGAAAGAAATGAACTTAAAGGTATATCTATTCAATGAGGTATATCTTATGAGGTGTATCTATAACATGACTTACGCATTTTTTCACTCTACTATAATAGTATATTACGATATATTTGTAAAATATATATAAAACCATATACACTGCGACGGAAAATATTGTATACTAGATATTGGATGGATTACATTATCTGAAAATTTGATTTCAGTAGTCTTAAACGTGTTTCAGTCTTCAATAATTTTAATCTCAATAGTAGAGTGTTTATAAGTATCGTAGCTAAATCACATGGCTGTACAAAGATATTCAACCATGCTGCCGTCTGTTGCAATAAATTGCAGTATTTCGCGTTTTTAACACTTTTGAGTTTATTTTCGATTTTTTTATCTGCATGTCCATCTGTCTGCCTAATCTCAAAACTTGCGTTAGTGTAGTTTGATTGCGCTGTTATTCATACGGATTATTGAGAATTAGTTTGCAATTTATTGAAATACATACAAATATATTAATGAAAATGAAATATGAAGCATTCGAAGTACGTTTACAGAGACATGTTAAAATACAAAATTAATCAAGGTAGGAAATTAAGGAAATTCATTAATTAAGGTACCCTGGGGTAATAACGCGACGTTAAGGTTCTACCAATTTTCACGGCTTAGTTTTAGATTGTATTTTTCAAACAAATATAGGATCTGATACAGCAACTCATTGACTATCTATATAAAATAAAATAATTTAACAGATATGTATTCATAAAATGTAATGGCGTTTTTTCTTGACCAATGCTATTTGGCGTTAATACCCACCTATATGGGTAATAACGCCATGCAAAAAAACTATAAAATAAGATGAATAATGGCATGTAGATTGCCCAATTCTAAAAATACAAACTCCACAGCTCTAGAAATTAACAAACTGCAATCTAAGCTATTGAAAATGTACAATTTTTTGTGACTCTGAAAGAAAAAGAAAGCTGTGGTGGTGGCGGGGGGAGGAGGCAAATGAATATCAGATTCTAAGCTACGTTTTGCTTAAAAATGACCATTTAAAGAGAATTATTAGAAACATTGCACGGATTATTTGAATCAGTATTTATAGTCCCATGTATGCATTCTATGCGATAGAAAATATTGATTTTTTTGTGAAAGTGAAAGAAAAAGGAGTGAGGGGGAGTTTCAACAGAATATAACACCCTGTGTCTCCCTTTGCTTAAAAAGTCCCGCTTAAATATGATTTAAAGAAACATTGCATGTTTTTAACCATTCATAATGTAATATTTTAATGATGTGAAGTTTTATAATAACTAGAGTTATATGTAATAAATATTTTTGTTAAACCTTAACTGCTGTTAGCGACTCACATACCGCTGAGTTTTTCAAGTTTCAGAGTTTAACTTGCAATTGTTAGTTTAACTGTAGATACCGGGAAATTTTTGTTTCATTTGGAGTCCTATTACTATCTCTAGAAACTTTTGAATAGCTGAATTTTATATAAGGTTCAATACAAAAATAATATTCTAAAAGTTAATTTAACATTTTATTCATCGTTAGATTAAGCGGTCTGACAGGCCGCTCACAGTAAGTTATGCGACAATTTTTTTCACAGCAGTTAAGGGTTAATACTATTATAGTTATCTAGTAAATAGTTTTTAACCCATAACTCCATACCAATGCGTATTCTCCAAACCTACAGTTAAATTGTCGACGTTTTAAAGAGCATGCTTTAATAAATTTTTAATAAATTGAATATTTTTTTTGATTAAAAAATATTATCCCAAAGAGATCACTTATTCAATTTTATACATAATTCATATGGTTATATGTCATTATCTCTATATTAGCAACAAAATTAACCTTTAACTGCTGTTAGCAATCTGACTGAACACTGTACCCCCACCCCCAAAAAAATAGCGTTTAACTTGTATTTTCCAGTTTAACTATAGTTACAACTGAAATTCTCTTTCTTTTGGAGTTCTCGTAATATTGTTAGAAATATTTGAATAGATTAAATTTAATTAGAATTAATTCTATTCAAAAAGTTTAGCGCAGGAACAGTATTCTATGATTTTTAATCATGGATTGCATTTTAACTTTTAACTAATGTTACCGGTCTCGTAGACCACTATTTTTCTTTTAATTTTTTTTAGTTTAACTTGTAATTTTCAGTTTAACTGCAAAGACTACCGAAATTTTGTTTCACTTGGAATTTTAGTACTATCAGCAGAGACTAAATAGGTGAATATTAAGTATAATACTCTTGTATAAAAAGTTTAGTACAAAAACACAATCCTATGAGTTATTCCCGCCTTTTATTCAGCTTTCAATTTTGTGGTCTCACAAACCGCATCACATTCATACGTTACAATTTCTGTCACATCAGTTAAAGGTTAAATTTATAAAGTTTTGAAAAACCGAACGCTGAGAAAGCGGACAGTTAAAATTTCGAACTCAATTGAACAATCCAGTGGAAATTTAATAGAAACCTGATTTTGAAGATGTTCGAATTTGAATCTCAAAAACATTTTGATATAGTTTTATTTACAAGAGTTAAAAATCATTTTTTACGTTAGTAAAAAAAAAAATAAAATATATATATATATATATAATAAAAATAAAATAGAGAGATTAATTTTAAGTATTGGGCACCCCCCTCCCCCCCCTTAATCTTACCATTTCAACAATGATGATAATGCTGTCCCATATTAATATATAAACCTCCTTCGGATATAGTTCGGCCACTGTTGGGAATCAACCGGGATAATAACGCCAATCCCTGGCGTTCTTATCCCGGGATACTTATTGCGCAGTAAATCCTAAACTAAAAATTATCTATACATATAGAAGATATGTAGAAGATATACAAAATCTTCTACAACAATTTAAAAGTACATGAGATACACTACAAAGTTATGTAATAAACAAAGTATTTCTGGATAAAAAATATAGTCTCTAAAAAATCTCGCAAATTTTAGATCAAGCGTTAATTTTAGTTGCTTGTAAAAACAATAAGATCTAAAAATGAAACAAATTAACTTGAAGCTGTTTTTTGCGATGTATATGACTCAAAACCCTTCTGCGCAGAGCACATGGGTGTCATTTACCTGATTATTTCATAATTATGCAAAATATAAGCACTTGGCGTTATTACCCCGCCTGGCGGTATTACCCCAGGGTACCTTAATTATTGCCTATTTGCTGCTACATTTGACATTCGGTCAAACCGTCTGTATGTATACCAAACCATTTTATTATTATTATTATTATTATTATTATTATTATTATTATTATTATTATTATTATATACTCGTTGCAGAATTTGTCCGAGACAAATCAATATTTATGCAACATGAATGAAATATATAAAATATATTATTTAAAGTTCTCTTCGTTTAAATCCTATCATACGGAATTAGTACAATAATATCCGATGGTAAGATATGATTTCTAGTTGGGGAGGTGATTATATCATATTTTGAGATGGAGTGAATATATTAACATTTTAGTGATTTAAATATATATAATCGAAATAATTCATTACTATGCATTTTGCATTAGAGTCCAACAGCTATTGCACCTGTATCTGAATATCTGTAAAACTAGTTATAGACGAATTGTATCTCATTTTTCATGTTTCATTTAACTTTCCACGTTTCACGTAATTTTTTTAACATATGGCGGTATTCAGTGCTTAGAAATTTATTTTAGAAATCATATAAATTAAAAAAAAATCTTATTTTCGAAAAAAATATATATATGTTTGTTTTTGATTGTTTTTTTTACATTACAAAGTATACAAAAAATTTAACTAGTTTTTATTTTATTAATGCATAAGTATAGCAAATTTTTATAACATGTTATTTTTTTTTGTTTTTGCTATGTTGACTTTCACATATACGGATAACATGAATATATTTGCTTAAATTTATTAACAGAAAGTTTTGGTGGAAAATATAAACATATTATATATATATATATATATATATACAGGGTGAGTCATAAATATCGAAACAATAGGCTATCTCCTTAAATATTGCCCCTAGACCCATACTTCCAATTGCAAAGTTTCATAAAAAAAGCTGAATTTTTTGATAAGATAAGTTGCAACTCCATGGGGGGGTCTATTTTAAAAAATACGAAAATTAAATTTTTATACGGTCCCCAGAGGATAAACATCCAATTAGAAAATTTTTCCTTATTCATTCCTGAACTGAACAAAAAAAAAATCATCTTGATATCTTCAAAACTCAGAGAGTTATGACAATTTTAATAAATCGTGAGGTTTCAAGGGATCAGACACAAATTGAAATGCCTGTAATTGAAGAAACAATATTGCTGTAATGGGTCCAGGAAACATTTATTTTATTTATTTATTTATAAAGTTGGAATTTTGAATGTTTTGTCATGGTTAACCATATAATTTGTAAGCAATATCACATCATAAGACTTCTTAATTTTTTTTTCAAAAAAAAAATGAGTAAATTAAAATTGTTATAACTCAAAATATTATTTGTCACGTTGAATTTTTTTCTTTTGATTAAACGAAAATGTCTAATTTTCAATTTTAATTCAGCATTTTAAATAATATGTATTTTTTTTAAATAAAAGTATTTAAAATAGTAATATTTAAAAAAAAGTAATTTTTGTAAACAAATCATATTTTTAAAAGTAAATTTTCTGAGCTGAAAAGTTACCGTAACCGACGGTTATTGACGTATGTCAGTTTAAAAATGAGAAATACTGAAATAAAAACATTTGATGCAGTAAAGTGCATTTAGTTTTCAGATGGACAAAGATGGGCTCCTAACGTTTAAATGCTGTATATTTTCGATTTGAGATTTTGTTTAAGTTTTGCCACTTTCATTCTTTAATTACTGTTTAAATGCGTCAGTTGATTTAAACTTTATTTTTTTATCACGTCGATTTCAAATTTTTTCATTGTGCTGTGACTCACAGACAGACATTTCATAAAAACATGTTTTTCGGTATCACTGAGCCCTAAAACGTGTGAATCCATCGAAAACTGGAATTCAAAATTTTCATGAATCCAATATTTTCTTCTTGCAAAAATAGAAGAAAGCAAAAATAGGTTTAAAACCTTCATAAATTTCGAAACTGAATACAGTAAATCCTCTAAATAACGGACACCTCAGGAACGCAGAAATTGTCCGCTATTCGGAGGTGTCCGCTATTGGGAAAATGAAAGATATTCAAAAAGTGCTAAGAAACGTTTAACATTTTATTAATTGACTTTTATGTGTCCTAAAACCTCTTTTATATGATTAATAAGAAATTAAAATTATTTTTTAAGCAATGGGGCTAAATAAAACTGTACACACCTTTACCCACTGTTCATTACATACTTGTGAAAAAACTCTGTTACAAAAGTTAACTTTTGCTAGCGATTACATGTAATTTGTTTTCAATGTGACATTATTGGACATTATAGAGTTCCGGTCGGGGAGGGGGATTGCACTTTTTGGCTGTTAAAAGTATAATATCTCCATTTTTACGAGGGGATATTTCAATGCTCTGGAAAATATCCTTCCTTGGCAACCTTTTCAATTCAACTCTGAACGTTGGGGGGGGGGGGGCGATTTTCCCCAGCTCATTTATCACAAAATTCTCTGATAAATTTAGAGGTCTTTTTACTTTTTTTCATTTTTTTGTCCATAAAAAATACTTTTTCATCCTTTATTGCCTTAAATAGTGACCACTATTCGGAATGTTCGTTATTCAGAGGTTAAACATACACAAATTTAGGTTTTGAGAATGGGGATTGGAAAATAGTCCGTTAAACAGAGGTGTCTGCTATTAGGGAGTGTCCGTTATAGCAGTTTAACTGTAGTATAAAGTAGCTTTTTAAAAATATTTCTATGTAATGTATTAAAATATATTTCCATTGATTCCGCTAATAGAAGAGTCATTTTCGCTATTACTATATTTACTAAACTTATTGCCTGCGCCAATAAGTTTTTAAGACACTTTTAATGAGAATTTAATTAATATCACTTATTTTGATAACACTTTTAATAAGTGTTTAATAAGACGGTCCGTTCTGTGAGTCGTGCCAGTTAAGAAGTTGGCGGCAAGGTCGAAATATTGCAGACATCTAGCATATTTCATCGAAGTTTAAAGCAAAAACCTATAGGCTTTTATTTTATATCTAAAAGTTTAAGCGTTGTCTTGGATCGACATTTAACAATACGTAAATTTATGGTCGATCTCTTAATTATACTTTAAATGAACTGATTTCGCTGCGCTCAGAGGCATGCTTAAGTGGTGTAAGTCAGGAATTTTGGAAAATTTTGGATATTAATATCTTTCGGGGATTTGCAGATATCGAGATGAAATTTTTTTTGTTCAATTCAGGAAGGGATAAAAAAAAATTTTCTATTTGGAAGTTTTTTCCTCTGGGGGCCGTATAAAAATTTAATTTTCGTATTTTTTAAAACAGACCCCCAATGGAGTTGCAACTTATCTTATCAAAAATTTCATCCTTTTTTATGAATTTTTGCAATTGGAAGTATGGGTCTAGGGGCAATATTTAAAGAGATAGCCTATTGTTTCGATATTTATGACTCACCTTGTATATATGTATGTATATTTAATAAAACTGGCATATTTTTTTTATAATATATTGAAACTATATAAATAATGTTTTACATGTACAATTCTCTTATATTTTAATCTACAAACCCAATTGTTACGAGTTATGCATTGTCTTTACAATCTTAAAAAAGAGGACGTAAAAAAAAAATAATAATAATAAAAAAAAAAAAAAAAATATATATATATATAGTGAATTCTTAAGATTAAAACTGTTTAACTTCAAATGAGTATTTTTTATCAGCTTTGCTATATTTTCTTTTATTGAAAGTTAAAAGTAACATAGTTCTCCAAACTTTTTAATAAGTATTCTTATATATACATATAATATTATTTAACATTTATTAAAGTAAAATCTTTGAGCACCATTGAATTGTTTGAATAAAAAAATATTCTGACTTATTATGAAAAAAAAAATCATTCTTAAATCTTACTTACTCCCAAAATAAAAAAAAGTGTAATGCAAAAGGAAAATATTTCTTTGAGTAGTAAAGGAAGTCTCGTAGGAAAACATGTTTTTTCTAAAGTACAAGAAACTCCCACATAAAAAATGAAAAAAAAAAAAAAACTTCCTTTGCAAGGAAAATCTTTTGTCTGTAATTTAGTTCTAAAAAAGAAAATTCTTTTAAGACTTTAAATGTTTAAAACAAAACAAGGCATTTATTTAATTGACAAAAATTTTTAACTAAAATTTTGATTTTGTAAAATAGTTTATCTTTGACGAAATTTATTAGAACTTTTAAATCAGTATTTTTTTCTTGAGAAACAAATTTTTTTCCAATAAAAACAGCCTCGGGATCTCTTTCTTTATTTAATATTCTTGTTCGTTTTATGCAAAAATATAAATCAATTTCATGTTACAATTATTGATAATATTTATCTCTTTAGAAGATCATGATCGTCTCGCTTTAAAAGTTTCCTATCTGAATAATTTTAATTGGAGTTTTTTAGTAAAATAAAAATGCATATGTATAATGGAGCTTTATCTAATCTTAGTTTATCACCTTTTACGAGGTATCATTATCACTATATAATGATAAAGGCTTTGAAGCAACTCTAATCTTTTTAATGATAAGGTACATAAGCCTCATTTTATTTAATTCTTTGTTCAATTTTTTATTTGATGGATGCACATAAATAAACAAATTAACAACAATTTTTAAATAAATGTAATCAACAGTTTTCATTTGCTATTAAGATTATCTAACTTAACAGTAGTTCTTCATGAAAAAAAATCTGTGTTCGAATGCACAAAGAGATTTGTGTCAGAAGTTCATTTTCGGAAATTAAATATAAATATAGACATGGAATCCAAGAACAAATAATTTAAATTCAGTATCTCTCTTATGTATCGCATCAAAAACTTACATAAGAAATATTTGATGTTAAAACAATCAGTGATTATTCATACATGCACCCATTCTCAATAATAATAATAATAATAATAATAATAATAATAATAATAATAATAATAATAATGTAAATCATGGGAAGATGCCACATAAAAGGATGTTTTGCTTTGCACAGCTGCATACTCATTAATTAATTTCTTAGTGATCCAAAAATTGAGCAATTTAAAGTTAAATAAACTTGTGGCATCTTTCTCAATATATTGGAGAAAGATGCTACCAGTTATGGGGAATGTAGCAACATGACTCTAAATAAGAAAAATGAAACAGACATTGGAGAATTAATGAATTAATAATATCTAAGGTCAAACAAACAAATCATTAAACTAAAATCCTTTTTTTTTCCACATCTAGACACACGACAGTGTGTCAGCCAAGTTCACAAAGTAAAAGGCGACGCACCGGCCGTGGGTTATATTACCCGAACCATTTCGAGCCACTTTTGACCCCTCAATAACTTAAATTCTATTTGACCTACACACTTGCAATTTTTTGTGTCGTGTAAGACCATCTTCTAATTTCCGAATCCTATTTTTTTTTTAAATCTTTTACCGTTCACGAGAAATTTACGTCTGAAAACCACTGTTTTTACCACTGACCTCACTGACTCACTCATAGAAATGTTTGACTACTTCCAGGTGACTTAGGAAGTTGAAATTTGGTGTGGAGGTAGGTTATTGGATCTATAAATAGGAAAAAATCCGAAATCACTATTAATTAAACATTAATGGTTGGTTAGAAGATCAATATAAGATTACAATGGGAGTTTATGAGAATTTCACAAAATACCAGAAATAGTGCAAAGTTGGCGTCACTTTTGGCGAGTATCAGGGCTAATTTCTGAAACTACCGAACCGATTTCAAAAGTAATGGTACCAAAATGATGGTATTCGCCCCGGTTCAAACATAGACTATATTTTGTGTATGTGCCACTAACCAAAAGAGGGTTGAGAAGCGAAAAACATTCTAAAAAAGGGATTTTTGTTTTACTGAAGGGTCTAGAAGCACAAAATTTGGCATGTTTGGCATGTTATAAGATATAAATGATCACTAATGACATTTGCTAAAATATATTAAATTTAAATGGATAAAAATCCGCGAAGAGCGTTCTAAAAAAGTTCGAAATACCAATTTTAAAACAATCTCAGCAAACAGCAAACCGATCTTAAAAGTAATGATATCAAAATGATGATGACAGTCTTTGCTCCAACATAGGATATACCTTATGTCGATTACACTAACCCAAAGGAGGTAAAAGAGCAAAAAACATTCGAAAAATGCGATGTCTGTATATTAAGGGACTGGACTAGAAACATAAAGCTTGGCATTTTAGAGTTTCTGGGAATTTCGCGAAATATCAGAAGTAGTGCTAAGTTGGCGACACTTTTGGCGAGTATCGGGGCTAATCTCTGAAACCACCGAACCGATTTCAAAAGTAATGATACCAAAATGATGGTATTCGCCCCGGTTCAAACATAGGCTATGTTTTATGCATATACCATTAACCATAAGAGCGTGAAGAAGCAAAAAACATTCTAAAAATGCAACTTTTGTATTACTGAAGAACCTAGAAATATAAAATATGGCATGTTAATTATTTATAAGATATAAATGATCTCTAAGGGCATTTGATAAAAAATACGGAATTCAAAAGGGATGAAAATGTGCGAAAAGCGTTCTAAAAATGTTCTAAGTTGGGATTTTTAAGCAATTTCAGCAAACAACAAACCGATCTTAAAAGTAATGATATCAAAATGATGGTGATAGCCCTTGCTCCAATATAGGCTATATCTTATGTCGATTCCACTAATCCAAACGGGGTAAAAGAGCAAAAAGCGTTCTAAAAATGGGATGTCTGTATGTTAAGGGCCTAAAAACATAAAATTTGGCATGTTCATTAATTATAAGATATAAATGATCACTAAGAACATTTGTTAACAAATACAAAATTTAAAAGGAGCAAAAATGCGCGAAAAGCGTTCTAAAAACTTTCTAAATAGCAATATTTAAGCAATCTTGGGTAGTTAGCGAACCGATTTAAAGAAGAAAAAAGATGCCAAAATGATGGCGACAGTCCTTACTCTAACAAAATTATTGGATAAATTACCAGATTACAATGGGAATCTATGGGAATTTGGCAAAATACCAGAAATAGCGCCATGTTAGCATGACTTTTGGTGCGTAATTTTTGTCGTCAATATAGCGATATTTCGCCAAGTTGGCTATAAACGTTTTTGGTCGACGAAATAATCAAGTAGTACCCAATCACGTAAAAGAAACATCCTTATTAGTGGAATTTAAAGGAACATAAGCAGTCCTAATGTTAAAATTTTAAATTTGACTGAAAAAACAGTGAATAAATGCAGGAAAAAGCTGAAAGATTAATTAATATTAAATAAAGCTAATTTAACTAATTTAACCTATTTATTTCAAAAAGGAAACAAATACCTACTTATTTGACAAAAAATAATGATATCCTATCAAAAACATGAATATGAAAAAATGCCAAGTTCGTTAAAGGTTTCACTAATAAAAGAAGTGAGATCTAACTGCAAACAAAGTTCTTCCGGAGCTAGTTAAATCATAACTCCTGTCATGCATAATATTATTCAATTGCTTAAAATGATTTGTTATGTTACTTGTTATTGAATAGTGCGACTTGGCAAGTTTTCACCTACCAACTTCAATCTTTGAGTCGGAGTACAATTTAATCTAGAATCTGATTGGCAAAGATCTAGTCAATCGTGTGTTCGAATAAGTATATTGAAGTTAAGGTACTGATAAGTTAAGGAAGGAATCAACTTTAATTTCTAATCAAATAAATAGAAAAAATTGAATAAGAGAAAACTTGCTAAGTCGCTCTATTGAATAACAAGTAACATAACAAATCATTTTAAGCAATTGAATAATATTATGCATGACATGAGTTATGATTTAAGGAGCTCCGGAAGAATTTGGTTTGCAGTTAGATCTCACTTCTTTTATTAGTGAAACCTTTAATGAACTTGGCATTTTTTCACATTCATGTTTTTGATAGGATTTACTTTTCTAGAACTATTATAGTACAAGCCTACGCAACAATATATGATCTCATTTGCACACCATTACAATCTTGGGACAACTATTTCTTGCGTTTGATGCACAGAAAACAGCCGAACATGAAACCTTATTTTAGCATAAAAGCATGCATTACATATACAACAGGAAATTCACCAGAATTATCCTCATCAAAACAATTTCCTCTGGAATCTAAAGGAATTTTTTCACACGAGGAAAAAGAGCTTACACGTCTCTTTTGGTTCTGTTTTTTTTTCTCAGTTGAAAGTGTATTATTGCACCATCAAGGATTGAACACTTGGCTGGGAAATTCTTCCATTCTTTTCATTTTTCGCCAAATTGTAATGTAAAAATTAATCTGACAATTTTTTAAGATTTTCAGTAAATTCCTGTTTATTTCAAAATTAAAAAGTATTTTCTAACATTCTGTGATGTACGGTTTAAATGTACTGAAGCACTTTCGAATGTTACCTTATATGACTATCTTCTGTCCTTCCAGAATGTTCAATTTAAAATGAATCCCACATTACTGCATATCTTTGAGTTGTTGATTATTTTATATTCGTTTACACCAAAATAAAAACATAGGGTACATAAATTAATATACACTAAAGTAAGTAAAACTAAAACGAAATTTGAAAATAAATACATTAAAACATTTAATATAAATATTTTAATTTAAAATCTTGCATTCAGTTTTTTTTTCTAACAATATTTTAATACATAATTAATTCTAAAATAATATTGGCTTAAAATAATATTTCACTTAATTTTCTCAGTTAGAATATTTACATATTTTTCTTAGTCTCACAAGTTTATCACTACATTTTATTTTATTTTTATTAGAACATCGATGAAATTAAGTCATTATAAAAAAAATATATTGTATAGAATAGTTATTCAAAATACTACTCGGAAAAAAGTTTTATATGACAGGCATCGTTTAATCTTAAGCTACATTTGTATTCGATGCTATATTATCTAGGAGATATGCAAAACTCTTGTGGTAACATTATTTAATGGATTTCCTGACTTCACGTTTTCTGAATTCAAGTATTTTTTCTTGCAGCATAGCTTATTTATTTTCATAGTACAATGCAGAAATATAGTAGATGTGCCGGATACTCTTATAATACAGTTGGGTGGATCGTAAACAACGAGTCATGCAAATACGTACCAATTATTTACGTCTGGTTATATTGATCGAGTAGTTTTTTTTTCAAGAAATAGATATATGATGAACTCCCATTAAAATGGAGAGTAAAATATGCAACAAATTGTCCTTTATATATATTTTTTAAGGTTTGTATTTCGGCTAAGAAATATGTCTACTTTTATGAAAAAATGCTGTATTAATGTGTTATAGATCTAAAAAGATTTTTCTTTTAATGTAGAAAGTGCTAAGTATGTGTTCATTTTTTTATATGAATTATCAATGCAATTATTAAACAAATTAAAATAATAAACATTTCTGAAGTGTTTCATAATTATAAAATATTAAAATTGAACATTTTATTATTTCTCAAATAAATTTCGTCTAATGTATGTCATATTATTGTGGCTTATAATGGCTCCCATTTTGTACTGCCAATTCAGATTTGACAATATATAGCAAAAAGATGTGGCATCGCGGGCTTATTCAAGTAGCTCAGTTGAAAATGAAACCGCCTATATACAAACGTTCGAGACTTGGCGGAAAAATTCTTCCACTTTTTCCATTTTTTTGCCTAGTTAGTGATAAAAAAATTATCTTAGAGTTTTTCTACATTTTCTGCTAATTCATGCTCATTGCTCAAAAGTATTATCTCATTCTCTGTACATTACGGCTTAAATGTACTCCATCTTTTCCGAATCTTATTTTTATCATTATCTTCTGTTATTCTAGAAAACACCACTTTAAAAGAATTCCGCATTATTACACATTTTTGAGTCATCGGTTACTATTCATTCCTTTATACTAGAATAAAAAAATTATGGTATTTTTGGTAGTATGGTAATATATGGTATTATGGTAATAAAATTGTATGACATGCATTGTTTAATATTAAGCTATATTTGTATTCAATTCTATCTATACTAATAAAAGAACAAAACGCTCTGTCTATCTGTGTGTGTGTGTCTGTGTGTGTGTCTGCGATGGCTAGCAAAATCTATTTGACGTACGAGGTTCAAAATTTTTATGAGTGTAGCCCAATATCTCTCCTGATGCACCTGAAGCTCAGAATTTCAAAATTCTCTTTATTAACTGAGTAATTAATTAAATTCCAAAGCTCACTCTCATAAAAAATCGCCTTTTTTTCGCTTTTTTCTCTTTCATTTTCTTATGGTTGATTGGTTGCATAAAATTTTCGCAGAAATAATTAAAAAAGCTGGAACAGAGCTTTAAAATTCATAGACTGGCAAACTGTCAGTTTAAATGATGATTTTTTATCACAGCGGTTGTAAACCATGGAGGAAAAAGATAGGAGGTGGTGAAGTAAACCGAAAAAAGGGTTGCAATATTAAACCATTTATCGCTCAAATTTTAATGTCCCAAACAAAAGCATGTGGAAGTTATTTTGTATTAATAAGACGAATTGAAAGAAATGAATTACAGCTGAAGTATATTTTACGAAGAAATAGTAATTTTTTTAAATGGTCTTTTTTCTATTATATTATTTATTTAAAAAAAAAATATTTGCTTTTAAAATAATTGAAATTGATAAATTCGAAATAATTAAATGTCAAAATAAAATAAAATAAAATATTGAAAACATTTGATTTGAACTAAAAATTGTATTACTAAAAGTTTTCTTTTTTTTCAGAACTTTTTAATACTTTATAACGTAGATGAAAAATGTTTATGATTTAACAACATATTAATAACTCTATGTCAATATATAAAATATATTTATGAAAACATTCTTCTAAAATCATGCGCGAAAACTTAAATTATATATATAAAAACCCTCCGTGTACGACGATTCCGGGGACAACCCATCCACGAGAAAAAGAAACTTATTGCAACTGCGTCCACGTTAGGCTTAACTATTCCAAGCTGTTCACAAATATTCTAATTGTTCAACTTATGAAAATATACATGTGAAAGATTTATTCATTACTCACTTTCTTTAAAACCTACAAAAACTTTTTAATTATAATGTTTAAGTTCTAAATAAAACAACCAGCAATTACGGAAAAAACAAATCAAACAAACAATGTAAGCAAATCAATACTGTTGCCATTCAAGAATGACAAATTCCGTGATTGAATCTTTAGAATGACTCCTTTGTAACATCACCACTCAGGAATGATCGGGCGCGTTCGGGATCTATGCGCCCTGAGCGCGCACGCTCAGGAGTCAGGTACGTGGAGTGGACTTTACAGCGGAATAGTACTCGGTAAAAACTCTTGAGCTTGCGCGCGTGTATCTCCCGAACACGTTCATTGTTTACTCTTTATTCTTGACATTTGCTTTCGATCTTATAGAGTGTTTTCTTTTAAGTATTAGCTAAAAAATGGGCCACAATAGGAAATTCTTTTATACATTTTAGATATTTTTATTATTTTCTTTCAGTATTTCTCGATATTTTTTGGCTGCAGTTTCAGAATATAATCTTTTATAATTGATTTTTTTGCCTTACTTTATTCTTTTAAAATTTATGTATTTACGATTTGTTCATTATAACCCCATCATCCACCAGACAGTTTTGTTATAGTTTTAAATGCAAATTTCTGTTAAAATTTTCTTTTTTTTTAAATAGATTTTTTTCTTCATGTTTAATCGCTGTATTTTTAAAAATTGTTTAAGCCTAAAGTGGCTGATTGACCACAGTTGTAATTTTTTATCATCCTTCTAAAAATGCAAACACGTCATTTTGACGGGCTGTCTTCTAGTAACAAATATTAGTCTAAAATCTAGATTTCAGAGTGCAGACGATTTTAAGACATTAACGAAAGAATGTTAACTTTACAAGTAAATTCTTAAATGATGCTTCTATATTGATCTTTCAAAGTCATATGATAAAAATAATCACATAATTCTTGCCTATGATTGATATATTTGTATCTTTTATGCATTCCGATCGTGTATTACAGTCAATAATGGCACAAAACGTTATTTTTTAAACAAAATTTTAGTCATCTATTCAATAACAGTTTAAAAGGTAAAAAACAAAGAAATACGGGTTTAAACCAGTTTGAATTGATCGGCGTGTCAAAGCACATGGTTTTGTTGATACTTATTTGGACTTAATGTAGCGGATTTTGGGGTTACATTTTTGGCGTCATCCCAAGACATTATACTTCCACTCAATTTCTTTTTACTGTGTAGTTGTACGCAGATCTTTACTGTGTTGCAGTAAAAAAAAATCACACAACACTTTTCTAGGAGTTTCTTTTTTTTACCATTGATAAAATTTTAATGTATTCTATTCAATTTAAAATTAAATTATGGCTTTAATTTGGTTTTAAAACAAAGATAAAATATAGCTGTTTGGCGTACAATTGTTCGAATCCGCAAACGATTCATACACCATAATAAATTATCAAATAGCAAAGTAAATTATTTATCAGAAATAGGCATAAAAAGAATAGTAGCAAAACTGATTATAACCTTAATGTTTAGACTAATTAACACATAACCGGATCCCAACCAGAAAAAACAGACCACACTCCGATACGTGATAGACAAAATTTCCGTGAGTATAATCCCGACCGAAACTAAAAATTCTGTTTGAAAAAAAAAAAAACTATGGATTTGATAACTGACCCGAACCAAATCTCAATCCCAAAAAATGTTCGAATGAAGCATAACCCGATCCAAGCAAGGCAAAATAATTTTAGTGGGCATGAAACCTGACCCGAACCTAAATATTGTCTTTAAAAAAACTCGAAATATGTCCCGAACAAAACCTGAAACCGATAAAAATATTCCAGAGAACTATAACCCGATCCCAGCAAGACAAAATACTTTCCGTGGTGATAAACCCGACTCAAACCTAAAAAAATCCATTTGAAAAATTCTGATATTTGACTCAAACCACATCTAATTCCGATCAAAATATTTGAAAGAACCATAACCGGATTAGAGTAAGACTAAATAATTTCCGTGGACATGAACCCGATACGAACCTAAAACTTCCATTCGAAAAAATACCTGAAATTTGAATCGAACTAAATCTGAATCTGATAAAACTATTTCAAAGAACCGCAACCGGATCCGAACAAGACAAAAGATTTCCATGGACATGAACCCAATCCAAACCCGAAAAATTTCTTTGAAAACATTGCGAAAGCTGAATTGAACCAAATCTGAACTTGGCAAAAATTTTCCAGTGAAGCATCTCCTTATTCGAACAAGACAGAATAATTTTCGTGAACACGCAAGAAGACCCGAACCCAAAAATTCCATTTGAAAAAAAAACCGAAATCTAAATTGAACCAAATCTGAATCCGATAAAAGTATTCCAAAGAACTGTAACCCGATTCGAGCAAGACGAAATAACTTCCATGGACATAAACCCGACTCGAACCTAAAAAATCCGATTTGAAAAAACCTGAAATTTGACTCAAACCACATCTGAATCCGATCAAGATATTAGAAAGAATCATAATCGGACTCGAGTATGATAAAATAATTTCC
This sequence comes from Maratus speculifer, assembly GCA_964019185.1. Classification (NCBI taxonomy): domain Eukaryota; kingdom Metazoa; phylum Arthropoda; class Arachnida; order Araneae; family Salticidae; genus Maratus; species Maratus speculifer. The sequence goes on along the minus strand of OZ025291.1, from coordinate 45,894,355 downwards.
GTGGACATGAACGAGATTCGAACCTAAAAATTCTATTGAAAAAATAGCTGAAATTTGAATCGAACCAAATCTGAACATGACAAAAATATTTCAAAGAACCGTAACAGGATCCGAATAAGACAAAATTTCCATGCACATGAACCGAATCTGAACCTAAAAAATTTCTTTGAAAAAATCTCGAAATCTGAAATGAATTTGATAAAAATATTCCAGTGAAGCATGTATTTATTCGAACAAGGCAGAATAATGTCCATGAACACGCAAGAAAACCCGAATCCAAAAATTACATTTGAAGAAAAAGCCGAAATCTGAATTAAACCAAGTCTGAACTTGACAAAAATACTCCAGTGAAGCATGTCTTTATTCAAATTAGACAGAATAATTTCCGTGGACACGCAGGAAGACCTGAACCCAAAAATTTCATTTGAAAAAAAACGCCGAAATCTGAATTGAACCAAATCTGTTCCCGACAAAATTATTTCACAGAAACATATCTGAATCCGAGCAAGGCAGAATAATTTCCATGGACATGAATCCGACCCGAACATTTAAATCGAATTTCAAAAAATACCTGAAACCTGAATCGAACCAAATCTGAACCCGACGAAAGTATTTAATGAATCATAAACAAATCCGAACAAGACAAAATAATTTCCATGGACATGAACTCCTTGAATAGTTAGGTAACATTTGGGTTGCGATTAGGTTGTAATTACATTACGGTAAGTCTTTGATTTTATTTAATTTCACGTTAGGTTACAGTTAGATCACAGTTAATTTAAAGTTAGGTTAAAGTTAAATTGCATTTATGTGATGGTTAGAATAAGAATAGGTTACAATAAAGTAACGGCTAGGTTACATTTATGTTATATTTAAGTTACGGTAGGATACTGTTAAGTCGCAGTTAGGTTACAGACAGATTATGGTTACGGTACAAAAGTTTACGGTTAGGAATTTGTCCACAGAGTCAACATTACTCATGCTTTAATTAAAAATATACGCTTTTGTTAAATTGCTCTGAAACTATAATTCTATATACCAATCTTTTATATCATCGCGTATCGATTTCATTCACGGTATAGTCGGATTTAAGAGTGATATAATTAGTTTGAAATTCAAAATATCTCACTTGGGATTTCTATGCGAAAAAAGTAATTAGTTACGTGATTTAACATTTATTTTTTATGGGTAAATATTAACACTTTAACACGAAACTAACGCAATCGTTGGATACATGTTCCCTCCCATGTTTCTCATTGCTCATTTTAAGTATTTTTAGAGCTTAATATTAGTTGTTGTTTTTAAAACCGATTTTTCACAAAGTCAGCTGCGACGTATTTCAAACAATGCATTTCTGCATGCTTCCAGTTAATGATAAAATCATACAAATTTCAAGCTCGTTTAATATTGTTAATATGGATCCGGGCAATGCCGGACGGGTCAGCTAGCATTATCTAAAATATATGCAAAACTCTTGCTGAAACATTATTCAAGTGGATTCCCGGACTTCACGTTTCTTGACTTCAAGCCTTTTTTCATCCGACATAGCTTATTTATTTTCATAGTACAATGCAGAAATATAGTGGATATACAGGATTCTCCAATAATTCAGTTGAGTGGATCGTAAACACCGTGTCATGCAAATACGTATACCTATTATTTACGTCTGGGTATTGATTGAGTAGATTTCTTTTCAAGAAACAGATATAAGATGAACCTCACAGATATAAAATGGAAACTAAAATCTCTAATAAATTGTCATTTTTATATATTTTTAACGTTCACTTTTAAGATAATAAATCATTTCATGTTTTATCGAAGAATGTTGTATTAATGTGTCATTTATCAGTACTATGTTTTTCACTTATTATTTAATGTTTACAGTACTGCTAAATATATAATACAGGGTGTTTCATCAAAAGTATATAAACTCTACAAATTGGAATATTTGTTCCGTATACCGCTTGTTTACATTTTCTTCCAACATAGTTTACTTATTTTCATAGTACAATGCAGAAATATAGTAGATATGGTGAATACTTCTATAATTCATTTGAGAGGATCGTCAACAACGAGTCATGCAAACACGTACCAATATATTTACATCTGATTAAAACTGAAATTCAAATTTAAATTAAATTGTCTTATACATATATATATATATATATAGTCCAAAAATTTTAAAGTTTTGAGTGAACTTAAATTCACGAAAAATCCACATGATCAGCGCTATAGCTGCAATAATCACGTAAATTATGTATATAGCACTTTAAGAATAATGTGTAACGGCAGATCCAAAGTCCCGTGCCATAATGAAAAATGATATCAAACTTTTAAACTTTAAAGGAAATAAAAACGAGTAAGAAAAACAGTATAAAGACAATATAAAAAAAGGCTGTGGATCTCATCAGCGGTGGGCAGTTTTAAAACACAGAAAAAAGCGCCCTCTATCGGCATTTTTTGAAAATTATCTTTATAATTTATTTTTAAGAAAATACCGACATAAAGAATAGTTTTAGTGAAAATTGCAAATCAATGAACCAATTTTTCCGTTTTTTTTTAATCATTTGAAATTTGAATCCTCTGAACACAGTTCAGTTTGTGCTACTTAACCACTCCCACTTTCAGATTTTGAGCTCAAAATTTAAGTTTGACTCTAAGCTTACGAAAACATTTAATGAGATGCAAAAAATATCGGCAAAAAATAGTTGTTCGTTACTCCAAAGTCTAAAGCGCCCTCTATCGGCATTTTTTGAAATTTATCTTTATTATTTAATTTCAAGAAAATGCCGACATAAAGAATAATTTTAGTGAAAACCTCAAATCAATCGACCGATTTTTCCGCTTTTTATGTTTATTTGAAATTTTGGTCCCTAAAATTTAATGGCGGCTATCTCCTTTGGAAAACGTTTTGGACCCTTGGTCTCCTATTTATTATTGTTTGTCTTTATGTGTACTATCACCCCTCTTTTATTGTAAAAAAAATTTAGAATCACCCTGTATATATATATATAACATGTATATATATATATATATATATGTCTTACATATATATATATATATATATATATATATATATACACATACACACACACACACATATATATATGTATATATATATATGTCTTACATATATATATACACACACACATATATATATAACATTCACTTTTGAAATAAAAATTCATGTCTTGTTTTATCAAGGAATGTTGTGTTAATGTGTCATTTTTTTCAAAATGGATTTTTTATTTAATATTTAATGTTTGCAGTACTGTTACAGGTATAAGACAGGGTGTAAGACAGGTATAAGACAAAGTTTTAAAGTATTTAAACTTCACAAATTGACAGTAATTGTTCCATCGAGCACTCTCTTCCCTCTTTACATATTCATTTCACAATTATAACACAAATTAAACTGACAACGGAGCTTCAAGTTCAGATTTTTATTTATTGTTAAATTAAACTTTAGGTCATTTTTTTACTCTACACTATTCATATATATACCTTAATTGAGAAACATATAAAAATTATGGTTTACTGTACAAACCATGCGTTAAACGTCCAGGCGTATCAATTAAAAGCGACGTCGGAGATTCTTCTACTTTGTTAAGGAAAATTGGCACGAGAGACACGAATCGGCACGAGATGTTTGGGGTATAGTGAGGGTTATAGTGATGTTAGTATTTGCACAAAGTGCTATTGCATACAAAAATATGAAAATTCGTGGTTTTACAAAGAAATGTTTGATAAATACGCTAATGCAATCAATTTGTAAATCGAATAATTATTTTAATGATATTCAATGTTAAATTTGGACAAAAGCGCCACATTCAAAACAGTTTTACAAAAGAATATAATGTGTACAGGAATGTATGTTTCGGGTCATCTTATTTATTAAAAGTTCCCGCTGTGGAGACTTTCACTCTTTTTTGAGGATTTATTGTACTTTAAATTTTTTATTTTTAGAATTTTGAGAGATATTTTAAATTTTTTTAGGAGATGATCTTATTTTAAATTTTTACCTATTTTTAAAACAGTGTAAGGAATAATATTTCCTTTAAATAGAACATTTATTGATACGTAGCTGTTATAAACAGGAAAAATAAACTTGTAAGTTAGAATAAAGTAGTTAGTTACAGTGTGTTAAAAGAAGGAAAATATTGAAAATTATGTCTTAAAAGCTATAGCAGAAATGAATTTTAAAATAGGTAGGGCATTTTTAAATAAAATATATTCATTATTTTGCATAAAAAGTCATAAATAGAGGAAATTACGACCTTATTAACACGATCAAATTATAATAATGCAAAACAGTTTAAATTTAAAAATATATTTGCACGACACATTTATTTCAAATTTTTAACTAATGTTGTGAATTGTATTACAAATGTTGTAGATTGTAAGACAAAGTAAACAATATTGTCTTTTTTGCAACAAAATTTTCACGTGCATATTAAAAAGAGAAAAAAAACATCTTGGTCTTACTTACGTCTGATTTAAAACGATACAATAGTTTAAGAATTTCATACTTTGAGATAATCTTTTGAACTACTTTCTGAATTCTAATACAATGCAAGTAATAATTTTTTTCAAACAACTAAAGTATTTTCATGTGGCTATTCAAAAGAGAAAGAAAACTTACTGAAATTTACGTCATATTTAAAACGATACATTTCAATTATCTTTTAAAAGAACATCTTTATAGCGTTATTTACAAATACCAAGAGACAAAGTACTGTTTAATTAACTTATTTTGCATTGTCTTATTTTTAAATTTTTAAATATATTTTTTAATCAATCAAAGATGAATACATTCGTATTATGTCTTATCAAGGTCTAATGTCGCCTTTGAAAACTGCAATCAAAGGAAAATTAATGGGAACCCGTATCACAGAGATATCGCGAAGCACAGACCGTAACTTAATATTCTATGTTCCCAAATTTAAAATATTATTTTTTTTTTCAGATGATTTAGCACTCGCCAATTTCACAAAAAATCGAAAGTTGATAGAAAAAAAATAGTGCTCCAATATGACTTTTCGACAGGTAATAATATTTATTCCAATAATATTATAATAATGCTTATTATTTCCCTTATCTATTCTTCCTTTGAAATGTGGAGGCAAAAAATATTTCTAAACTATTATGTTTTATAATATATAGTTGACGTATATATTTCCATTTTCATCTATTTTAAATCTATTTTTTTTTTAAACATAATGAAAAAAAAAAAGGGCGCACGCATTGAAAAATAATTTTTTATAAATAATAAGGTTTTCATTAAACAAATAAATGTCTTTTTTCGTAACTTAAAGAAGGAGAACAGAAATCCATATAGAAAGTATGTCAAAATAGTTTCTACTGCAATGAATAAAAATGTAACACATATTTTCAGACTTTTCAATACTTTACAACACTTTTCACAAATTCTCTTTAACTCAAAAGACAAGTTGCGAAATAAGATTTAGATATTACAACAAAATCAATATTTCATTTTAGAAAAGAATTCTCAAATATACAGAGAACAATTTAGCCATGTATTTACAAGTGTTCCTTTTCAAAAAGGCAATTTATCGTTTTCCTCGTCAGTATTTCACAATTTATACACAACAACAATGAAAGCTGGATTTTCAATTTTTGACTTTCCTCCCTTTTAATCTTATTGAAATCTGTTACTCTGAATCCTGGTGGATCGATAACATAGTTAAAAAAATAAATGCTTCAAGTGTATATATTTTTACTATATAGTACACATTTTTTTCATATTCTACCTTATGACATAATTTCATTAAAAAACAATTTTTTATGTTTAATATTAAATAACCAGTTTCAAATTCAATGTTGCATTTTTAGGTTTTTAAATCTCATGGATAAGAAATAATCATTGATAAAATGGAATATTATTTCATAAAATGCATTTTAGTTATTGTAAAGCTTTCAGGTAAAAAAAGGAAAAAACTCATTGCATTTGCTACATTTATGTTGAGATTTTAAAAAAATGTGAGTGCTTAAAGTCAGATTATTTTTTAAATTTAATAAAATTAATCCATATTATTTATTTCAATAAAAAAATAAAATTTCGAAGTTATCTATACAAGTTCAATTTTGAATCTTATTTGATATGTAAGATGACTTTTAAAAATACATTATTCATTTTAGAATGTAATTTTACAACATACTTTATAAGATATACTAAATTGATGAAATAGTTTTGCACGAGAATAATTCAGATCATTTTCAAACCTCTTTTACTGTAAACGTTTATGTTTCAATTAAATAAATACATACATAAATAAAATGCTGACAGTTATTGTTATAATCAGAATAGTAGAGCTTTTTTGCATGTTGCCTAATTTAAATCTGACGTACATTTCTCAATTTACGGCTGTTAACGCATTCTTATGCATTTAATGTTTAAAAAAACTCTTTTTACAAAAAGATTTACTTGTAATTATAGTTTTTATGGTGTAATTTTCAACATTTTCAACATTTGGCATGCAGTTATTTTTACATATAACATTTATAACATGCAAACATACAACATTTTTAACATGCAGTTATTGAAATCTAATTTGAAAGTTGTTAAAAAATTAATGCACATATTTTTTCTTGCTCTTTCGAATGATATGTTAGTGAAGTAGTGATATTTAGCTTGTTACATCACCTGGAAATGACTCTAATGACGACTTTAGATTATCATAGAATGTTCAAAGTATTACATCGATTAATTTTACCGTTTGTTTTTCTATATAACTGGTGAAAAAATGAAGATGACGCTTGTAATTTTTTTTTTTTTTTGAGGTGACTTTTTAAAATTGATTTTAAATATGATTTTTGTAATATTTCACATTTATATGTCTTCAAAGTAACCTATTTATAGGCACGTCATTGTCACGTTGAACGAACTTATTAACATCTCAATGAAACAAATTTATGCATGTCAAATCAGTAATTAGCTCTTTTTGCCAAACAAAGCGAAAACAGAAACAAAGTTAATGTCACCATCTCACACAGCTTTAGTTACATTTTCGTATAACAATATATAAAAAATGATTCTAAATTGCATTTTAATATCGTCATAATAAAACATCATAAACGATTTAAAAGCTGATAATAACTTTCTTTTACTTTATTTCTTTTAAATTGTTTTCTATGTATATTATTGATGTTTATGTTATCATCTAATACAGATTTTGACTAAATAAATAATTTAAGCATTCTGTATGTTTAAATATTTTAAGTAATTTGATTTTTACTTTTGAATCAGGGATTTTAATGTTATGCATAGTGGCAATTAACTTTTAACAAAAGTATATTTTTTTATTACATGTTATTTTATTTCATTTGAAAGAATAGAATTCCATATCAATGCATTTAAAAAAAAATGCACATAAAAAAGATGTATTGTTTCAGTTCGCTCTTCTTCAATTGTTCTCTTGTCTTAATGGGATCATTCCGTGAGATTTATCTTAGCATGTCAGCAAAAAATTACTGTAATAACAATTTTAAAGTGTCTTTGAATGGATTTTTTCATTGTTAAAAATATTACATTATTCATTTTTAACATCAATCCTGGATACTGGATATAAACAATGATATCATACATTTATTCTGATGAATAAATGAAATAACAGAAAAAAATATCGTAATTACAAATTTCCATTTTTTCTCATTTGAATAGTATATGACAATGAAATGGATTTTTTTAATTAAAAAATCGATGCATAATATTTTAGATATTAAAAAAATGAATTTACATTATTTTGTATTAAGGTATCAAGGGGTAATAATGCAAGGTTAAGATTCCCCCGATTTTCACGGCTTAGTTTAAAATATTTTCTCCCTAACAAATATGGGATTTGGGGCAACAACTTAATGAATATCTGTAAGAGAAATGGTATTTTAGCGATATGTATTTTTAAAGCGTGATTTATTGACCAATGCTATTTTGCATTATTACCAACATAACTATTTAATGAGATGGAATAAGTAGATATACATTGTCCAATTTTAAATCTATAGCCCTGTAAATTGTCAAATTGCTTTTACGTACAATTAATTGTGATATCAGAATGCAATAATAATCCTTTGATATTTTTTTCTGTTGACATGAAGAAATTAGCAGTATTTATGATATATAAATTTATGTTTATCCTTCTAAGTTTTCAATAATGAAAATAATAATAAGTAATAATAAAATAAAAAATATAATTCTGCCACTGAAAAGAACCAACTGATAGATATAAATTAACCAATTTTAAAAACCCAAACCCTATAGCCTTAGAAAATGAAAAATTGTACTGTTTTTATTTACCATTAATTGCGATATCAGAATGCAGTAATAATCCTTTCAAATTTTATTCTATTGAAACAAAGGAATTATCAGTATTTATGATACATAAATTTATGTTTATCCTTTTTAGATTTCAACAATGAAATTAATGGTCTCCCATGTATAAAATGATAAAAAGTAATAATAAAATAAAAAATATAACTCTGCCACTGAAAAGAATCGATTGAACACCAATGGATGGCGCTATTAGCCCGGTTAACATTTTGCGCAGTGTATTTTAGACTATAAGTTACCTCCCGAATGCATACAAAATCTCCAATACCGTTTTGAAAGTATATAAAATATACTATAAATTTATGTAATTTACAAAGTTTTTTTTAATAAATTTATGTGATTTACAAAGTATTTCTTAATAAATTACAGTCTTCACATCATGCAACTCACCTCGCAAATATTTGATCGAACGTTGATACCTACGTACTAATTCCAGTGATAAAGATTATAAATACAGAAAATTAACTTGTAGCGGTAGTTTGTGATTCAGATGACACATAGCATTTCAGCGTAGAACCGTACTGCCATTTTTCTGGATTCCTTCATAAGTGCGCTTAATATGCACTTGGCTTCATTACTCCAGGACACGTTATATTGAAATTTCCAATTCAGTTCCAATTGAACAGAAAACATTAAGAAATTTAGTGTAAGGATGGTTTTCGAATATCCTTTTTTGTGTTGAACTTTTATAATGGCCCTTAACTTTATAATGTTCAATACATTTTTGTTCGGAATGTAGACTTAAAAGGTTTATTTAATAACTTTTTAAATTTCATTTTTTTTATTTTATTGCACAATCTTCAGAACACGTAAGTGAAAAAAAATGCACACGCAAATTCTCTATAAATGCAAAAATAATCGTACATATATATTTGCATCAATAGAATACTGCAAACAGTATTTTACTAAAGACACGGGAGAGTAAAAATTGTAACTCCAACCTTAGGAAGATTAAAAGAAACTATAGAACAGAAATTATCTGTATAGTGCTTATAAATATTATATAAACACTAAAAAGCACTTTTAATTTCTTTTGCGTATGAAATACTAATCATGATTGCCAACTTGTCTATAACAAACTCCAAAAATATGTGATGTTTGGAATGTGGTTAAAATGAAGGTTCAAACAATATGGTAACCGGCTTGTAAATACGGTATGCATTTCATTGTTTTTTGAAAACTACATGCAAGTAAGATCATTGGTTTGCAGAGACTTCCTTCTAGGAAGTGTACAAGCAGTAGTGTTAGTGCCGATCTCCCTGACATTAACCATCTCATATCACGCGAAATTTTTAAGTAGATAATGAGCCATATATGAGTAAATTGGTGATTTTATTTTGCTAACAATATATTGCTGCGCATCATATCGAAACCTATACATATTATGATGGTTTATTACAATTTGTTCTGTTTTTTCAATATTTTATGCTATAAATTAATATTCAATTCTCACATTTTACATAACACTATTCAATTTCTTCTGTGCAATATGAAAAATGAAAGACAGATATGCGTGTATGTAATGTTATTTTGCACCGACAGAAATAAGCAAATTTTGACTTTTTTTTCTTGATTCTTTATCGCTTTTGCACAGTTTCGTTGTAAGATTAAGAAATTAAAATGAATTTGATTTTTTTTAAAGATTTCTTAAATATTTACCCACACTGTAAAAATGAAGTACCCAAAATTGAATAGATCGATGTACTCTTATCGATTTGAATGCATTTGGTTTCCAAAATAAACATATGCTTCTCACTTTTGTAACATTGCATGTTGTAAAACCCAAACAAAACGAAAATTCTATACACTGTAATGGTTTATTTCACTTAGAACAGTATAAAAAATGTTTATTAATGTAACTTTTTAATTATGTGCAGTATTTAGGCTTAAAAACTCTTTAAAATATTACTCCTGTCATAAGAAATATTCGATTTTGAACTATTGCTAATAGTTTTGCTGTTTTTCTTAATAAACTAGCGAGCTACTCCCGCTAGCTGGGCCACTTTTTCCAAACGAATCTCGATATTAAGCAGTATGTAATAAGCAAAAAATTCATTTAATAAGCAAGTCTTGGTGTTCGAATCCTCAAGCACAAAAAAAGTGAATTAAAGAGCTATGGTTCTTATGCGCCCATTATCCCGTTAAAAATATGTGATTTCGCACAGTGGGCGCTACGCGCCCACCGTGCGAAGCCGGCCCATCGGCCTACCACCCACCGGCGCTACGCGCCATGGTCGCCATCGTCCCGTTAAAAATATTTGGTTTTGCACGGTTAGCGCTGCACGCCCATAAGACATTTTCTCGTGTTTTTTGGTTCATCAGAAGCAGACTTTTACGCAGATTTTGAATATGTAATCAGTTTTTTTCTACTTTAAAAACTGTCTGCATGATGGTTTAAGAAAAAACTCGCAAAAAAAAGTTTTCGGTATTAAAAACTGCAAAAGACTACTATTAAAAAGAAATAAGTAATTTCATTAATATCACAAACAACATAACTAACAAATAATTTTGGCAGCTCGTTTTCCGTTTGTACTAACAGAAATTAGTATTAATCGCGTAAATCTTAGGTTACACAATATTCGTGTATGCTACCAAAAAGAAAAAGTATGAAAATAAACAGTGTTTAACATTTTTTACCAATCAATTAACGAACCAAAACGAAAGAAAAAGTCGTTTTCCCGGGAGAAAAAAGAGGTTTTCGGCTGCTTCTTCTTTTAGCCAAAGGGGAAAAGTTCAGGTTCTTCACCGCAAGGTGGCGCAGTGTTCTGCCTCAGAGCTCCGTTTGAGCCCCGTTTGGGAAATTAGACGTTTTCCGTTCCGATTCCCGACCGGTTTTTAATTCATAACTGTTTTAATTTTGGCCCCACGGTCTCGAAAATGCCCGAAATGACTTTCCCGGAATTTTTTAAATCGAAAGACACCCTCTCGCGACTTCCAACTCGCCCGCGTTGCGAACTGTAATCGGCTTCAAGCAGGCAGACAGACAGAGGCTCACGGATTTTTTTAGTATAGATAATCAATGAAATGTTTTTGTTAATAATTTTGAACAAAAAATAAATATTGACACATTTTTGCTTTAATTTCTAGGTTCAGGAGGCACCAGATTACGAATCACATTTGAAAGCAACCACAGAATAAAAAATGAATGCACGTGTTTCTTAATTCTGAGTTCATTTGAATCGAGTTATTTTGAGCATGTGTACACATTTTTTAATGTAAACTTTATTAAATTACATTAATGCGTGTATTTTCAAAAATCTCCTCTACATTTTTCTTCTTCAGCTTTTCAAAATCAACACATAACTGAATTCTACGTTGGCATTTTCTTTTTAATTCTTTCTTTCCTCCTTATCTTAATGAAACATATCAAAATTCCAATGAAAAGTTCGAGCAAATTAATAAGGAAAACATAAATGGAAATGCGTGCATGTAAAATTATTTAGTACAGAAATAATCAAAGAAAAACACATATTTTTAAAGCCTTTTTTCCCAATTCTCGATAACTTTAGTGCAGAAAACAACCAAGAAATTAGGTTAAGACGTTACAAGATAGTCGATATTCCTTTCCCAACCAGAATGCTTAACTATTGACTGCTCAATTTAGCCAAGCATTTAAATACATTCATTTCCAAAAAAGCAATTTAAATACATTCATTTTCAAAAAGGCAATTTAAATGCTTCTTTTTCGACATTTCTAAAACTTCATACATGTGACTACAGTTTTCATTTTTCCTTCCTTTTAATCTTATTTGATTGTGTCATTCTCAATTCCAAAGTATAGATAGCGATTACTTTAAAAAGAACTTGGAGTATATATAATATATTTTCTATAATTTAGACTTCCTTTTTTTTCTTTTTCATTTGGAATATTTCGAATTATAAACAATACTTTCACTTTATAAAAATAAATTATAAACAATTGATATTTCATTTCAAAACAGATTTTTTTATATTTATCGTACGTTTTATTGAATTACATATGCACATTTATTTTCTAAAACCTCCTATACATTCTTCTTGTTCAGCATTTTAAAGTCAACACATGACTAAATTCTATGTTGATCATTCAATTAGGTAGCTTTCATTACAAAAAGTAAAAAGCTACCTATTGCAGCCGTCCGGAGGAAAGCACTTCCGGAAAATTTTGGTATATTTTCACCGATCATGACCCCCAGACCCCAAAACCACCCTCCGTTCAAATGTTGACATATATATATATATATATATATATAACCATATATATATATATATATATATCTGATTTTTGTCATGCGATAACTAACGTATTTATGAACCGATTTGAATGAAACTTGGTATGTACATAGTACATACAAATGTCTCGACCGAGTTCGTTGGTCAGCATCAACCGCCATTTTGTTTCAAAATGGCGGCCATTTTAAAATTTTTAAAAAATTTAAAATTTAAAATTAAATACGAAAAAATTAAAAGTTGAAAAATATTTTTCTTTTACGTGTTAGAACTTAAAACAAAAATTCCAGAACACTTTTTATTTTGTCTATATCTTAAAAAATGATTGAGTTATAGCACTTGGAATTTTTCTTATGGCTGACATTTTGAAACGATCTGATTTTTGTCACGTGATAACGCGTGTATTTATGAACCGATTTCAATGAAACTTGGTATGTACATAGTACATACAAATGTCTCGACCGAGTTCGTTGGCCAGCATCATACGCCATTTTGTTTCAAAATGGTGGCCATTTTAAAATTTTTAAAATTTTTAAAATTTTAAATTAAATGCGAAAAAATCAAAATTTGAAAAACATTTTTCTTTTACGTGTTAGAACTTAAAACAAAGATTCCAGAACACTTTTTATTTTGTCTATATCTTAAAAAATGATTGAGTTATAGCACTTTGAATTTTTCTTATGGCTGACATTTTGAAACGATCTGATTTTTGTCACGTGATAACACGCGTATTTATGAACCGATTTCAATGAAACTTGGTATGTACATACTACATACAAATGTCTCGACCGAGTTCGTTGGCCAGCATCATCCGCCATTTTGTTTCAAAATGGTGGCCATTTTAAAATTTTTAAAATTTTTAAAATTTAAAATTAAATGCGAAAAAATCAAAATTTGAAAAATATTTTTCTTTTACGCGTTAGAACTTAAAACAACGATTCCAGAACACTTTTTATTTTGTCTATATATTACAAAATGATTGATTTATAGCACTTTGAATTTTTCTTATGTCTGACATTTTGAAACGATCTGATTTTTGTCACGTGATAACTCGCGTATTTATGAACCGATTTCAATGAAACTTGGTATGTACATAGTACATGCAAATGTCTCGAGCGAGTTCGTCGGCCAGTATCATCCACCATTTTGTTTCAAAATGGTGGCCATTTTAAATTTTTTAAAAATTTAAAATTAAATGCGAAAAAATTAAAAGTTGAAAAATATTTTTCTTTTACGTGTTAGAACTTAAAACAACGATTCCAGAACACTTTTTATTTTGTCTATACCTTAAAAAATGATTGAGTTATAGCACTTTGAATTTTGCTTATGGCTGACATTTTGAAACGGTCTGATCTGAACGATCCACAATGTTGCTTTAAAATGGCATACACTTTATGATATCGTGGAATTTGGTGACTCTCTAAATCGCTTAAAATAAAACCAGGTTGAATAAAAGATGACTAATTTCTAAAAATTTCTATTAATATTCAGTCTTGACAAAAACTAGTATTCAATCTTATAAAATCACTAATTTTATAAGATTTTTTCCACTAATTTCAGCTTAGTATTTTTGAACAATATAACTTACCTTAAAATAAATAAATAAATATATAAGTATATGAAAGCTACCTCTTCCTCCCGGCATTGCCGGAAGGACTTTTTTCTTTCTTTCCTTCCTTTTAATCTTATTGAAAAATCTCAGAATGCCGATGGAACGTAAAAAAACAGAAATGGAAATGCGTGCATATAGAATTATTCAGTGCAGAATTAAGCAAAGAAAGCACACATTTTCAATGCTTTTTTTTCAAGTCTCTATAGTGTTAGCACAAAAATCAACCTTCTATATTTGATTAAGATGTTACAAAAAAGTCGTATTCCATTCCCAAACAGAATGTTTAACTATTGACCGCTCAATTTAGCAAAGCATTCAAATGTATTCATTCTGAAAAGGCAATTTAAATAGTTCTCAAAAACTTCATACATAAGACTAAATTCTATGTTGATGTTTTAATTTTCACTTTTTTTTCCTTTTAATCTTTTTGAAACGTGTCACTCTGAATTCCGAAAGATCGACAGCGCTTACTCAAAAAATAACTTGGATTATATATATTATATATTTTATATAATTACGATGTTCTTTTTTCTTTTTCGAATATTTGGATTTACAAACAATACTTTCTTTTTATGCATAAATAAATAAATATAAATATAATATTTGAGAATTTTTTTTTCATTTTTATTAAAATCATACATAAGAAATTGAAACAAACCTAGTAATGCGTTTTTTTTTTTTTTTTTTTTTTTTTTTTTTACAAAAATTTATTTACTTTTATTTAGGTTTTTAGAGTTGTGAGGTTTTCTTCAGAACAAAAAGAATATACGACAACTGCATTTTCCTGTTTTATTTTTTTATTTAAAAAAATCTTTACTTTTGATTTCAAAAAATGTGAGTGAGTTTACATATGTAACATTTCTATTTTGAAAGCAATTTATTAAAATGAAATCAAGTTATTCAAAGGTGATGTTTCGAAATTATTAATCTACGTACAATCATCAATTACATTTGTTTACAATATTCAATTACACTGAGCTACTTAAAAAAAGAACAAAAAACATTATTTTATTTTAGAATAAAATAATGATGTTTTAATTGCTTATTCATCTACGAAGTTTAACTAAAAACTCAAAAAATAACAGTAATTTTATTAAAGTACAGGTGTTTTAGAACATCCTATTTTAATTAGAAAGATAAAATGATTTTAACAAAAACACTGTTCCTGAGAACGTTGTTGTTACAAAGTATAAATACACTATATGTCAAAAATTGACCGGTCACTTACTACTTTATATGTGTCATTAAATATCCAGAGAAATACAAGAAGAATTGCCCTAAAACTTTAGGTATGTAAGCAAAATTGTACATGTCTTATATTTCCGTGATTTTGTTTTTGCGAAACCTAATAGAGAACCGTCTATAAGATGAAAAAAAACAGTTTCTAACGTGCCAGATTAGAGCATATTTGTACTTTCGCCACAAATTATCACTATTTTACGTTGCGTTATCATACATGAAATAAATTATTTAAAAAATGTCGTTGCCATCGTGCTGCTAATTACAGAAAGATACGTCATTTACTGCTAAAATCCTGCTATTCAGAACCAATTCGTGTATGTTTAGAAGAAGCACTCTTCTTCTTCGTGTTGTTTTCAGACATTTTTTTAAAGTCAAATTAACTGCTTTAATGTAATTTTTACCCAATTAAATGTGAAAGAATATGTTAAAACCTAATAATATGTTCTAATGTTTTGATATACATATCTAAATTCATGTATTCATTGGGCAAATTATATTATCCTGAAACATGTATGTACACATAATAGAACAAATCTTATATTTCTGGATTTTTTTTTATGCGAAATATCCCATAATAAACCGTCTACAATCTGAAAAAAAGTTTCAAACGTGCCGGATTAGAGCATGCTTGTTGTACTTTCTCTAACAATTATCATTCTTTCACATTATGTTATCATATATGAAAACAATTATGAAAAATTTAAAATTTTTCAGAAATTATACTATTATTTACTAATCAAATTATTTCGTAAATGCAGGTTAACCTTTCTGAAAAAAATTCCTTAAAATCTTTGAAAATTTATTTAGTTTAACATATGCTAGTATTACTTCAAAATTTATTTATCATATAATAAATACAGATTTAGCAATTATATACAGAAGAAACTTCGTGGTTGACTCTCATAAAATGTTAACGCAGTACTTTATGCTAAAAAATACTTATGATTTTGGTTTGTCTGTTGTCTGTCTGTCTCTGCGAGGAAGTATAGTTCCATTGCCTCTAAACTAATATACGTTAATTTTTATTAGTATGACATGTTCGGTATAGAAATTGAAGTGTGTAGCATTTACGTATCATTCATATGGCACTTAAAGTGTTTCGTTACATCAGGTTTCATGGTGAGAAATCGTTTGCGGTATATTTTAATGATATTACACTGGTTGAAATATATTAAAATTATGCATATATCAATGATGGTTACCATAAGGTTATTATATGTGAAAGTGATTAGCATAGAATTTACCATTCATTTACAGACCCACAAAAACATTTTGCTACAGGAGAAAATAAACAATAAAATTATAAATTTAAACGATCACTGAAATTTATAAACAATAACTGCTGTAAGTGCGTCTCATTTGTACTTATGTATATATTTTACAATTTTTAAGCATAAATTACACAAAATTAATAAAACATAATGTTTTAGATTTTATTGTAAGCATTGAAAGGATTCTTTTTTAGCAAAACCTTTCATATTACTGTAGAAATGTTACAAAATTTTTAATGAAGTTCCAGGCATAAAACTTGTAATGCATTCTGAAGTATCACTGACATGCAATCTTTTTTTATTTCATCTACCACTGTGGGTGCTTAATTAGAGATTCAGAAGAGGAAAGGCCGAATCTTTATATGCAAGATTAACGTCCAGCATCATTATATCCGAGTCTCGAATTCGGGAAATTGTACTTAGAGTTTACAATTGCATATACAAATTATATATTCAAGACATACATAACACGATAAAGTATTGTCACAAAAATTACTTATATCTTTAGTATTGAAAATGAATATTATATTTAATTAATTACTAGATAACATTTATTTCTCAAGATATCTCACACATAAAAGTTCTAATTCACAAATTTATTATTTGAACATTAAGCCTCTAAGCAATGTTCACGTTGGATTTTACATTTTTCCTTACTATATTTTAATCTCAAAAAATTTTCAATGAATTTTTATTATTGATAAATACATACATATATATATATATATATATATATATATATGGAATTTGGAAACATATAAAAAATGATAAAACTTTATTATTTTATAAATATAGACTTTTACGAAGAAGGTTTTATTTTGTATATTTATTTTTAATGCATCATTTTTGAAAAAAAAAGTACCATTTAAATTGTAAAATATTTAATTATAAGTATCTCACTATTTTCCCTTTTATATTAACTGCAAATATATACACAGTAGTTGATAAAGTTAAAGTTTTCGTTTAACATAAGAATTATATTTTTCGTTTATGTCATCTTAATTTTTATGAATACCATTTACGCATCACTTTCTACTAAAATATTTTCTATCCCATACACTGTATATAATTTTCATTACTAATAAAATGTGCAATTTATTTTTTTTTTCCTGTAAAATAAACCATTTGTTGAAAATCTGAGGTATTGCATTTAATGTTCGTACACTAATTTCTGGAATTTTATACGTGTTCTTGTTACATCATACTTTTCCATTATAATTCCATTTTTATGCATTATATATTTTTCTAAAATATATTTTAACTTTCAGTAGCTTATTGGTTGATATTAATTGTTAGCATAATTTTAGGAAATTAATTTCTTTAAGTGTAATAGTATGTAATATATTTTTTGTCGAAAACAATTACATTTCATAACATTATATTTACAATTTATTACATGAAGACTTTTTTTTAAAAAAAATTAATAAAAATGGTTGTGTTTTGTATTTAGAAAACAATATATAAATGTGACATTTTGAGATAAGGAGCCACTAATATTATCCTCAAGTTTCTCCAATTTATGTCACAGGAGTAGTGGCGAGTAAAAAATTAATGAAATAAATAAATGTAGAGGGTTCATGAAATTAAACAATTGAAAGTTCCAAAAGATTTATTTAAATGCAATAATATGCAGAGGGAAAATGCTCTCCCCTTCCTAAGCAACATTCCATAAAAACATTCGTAAAAGAACATCGAATAAAAGATTACATCTATCTGTGGGCCTCCGCACTTCAGTAAAATAAAAGTTTTTTGAACTTTCCATAATCTCTAACAACGATTTTTTTATGTAAACAAAATTTAGTGTTAAGCGCCGAGGTTAAAAATAGTCTTTAAAACAGTATGGAATCTTTTGCAAAAGATAATTTTATTTTAAGGATTATTTTTTAACTAATTTATAATCGAAAGTGATCAAAATTCGAATATATTCCACAGACGATAATTTCACACAAAAAATAAATGAAATGAATTTATTCATACGCAATAAATATCAAACGCGAAGAAAACAAAAGATTAATATTTTCGAAAAGTGAAGATTTTGGAAGAAATTTAATAAGACTTTCTAAAAAAAAGGATTGATAAAAACAGGAAAAAATGAGTTTTTTGGGAATTTTAAAAAATAAAGTTTAATTAAGAATATTTTAATTTAGAGCCATTTTTTAAATTTACGCATATTGAAAAAATGTTTTTTAGGCAAGTTAAAGATTTATATCCTCCATAAAGATTAATAGATTAGATCAAATAACAGGATTTTAATTTAATAAGTTGAAATAAGTACGGAATAGTGTTAAAAGGAAATTAATATATTATAAGGTTAATTTCTGTGATATATATATATATATATATATATTATGGTGAAACTAAATTTAAATTTAGCATTTTATTTTGTTGAATTTTACATAAACAGTTTGTAATTGCTTGACTTATTCCGTTAAACATATAAACGCTGAATATTTAAAACAAAAGTATTTAAAACTAAATTCTCCGTCGTATTCAGTGCTTTACATTTTGTTTTGATATTTAAGTCCATGTAATATTAACAGATTTATCCTCTCTTTAAACTCATTAATTTGTGGAAAATTACTTCTTGAAACTCAATAATGTGTAATGAGGTAAATATGTTAAATATTCCATTCAGTGAATTCCCTCTAATATATTATTCTCAACGCATACCACTACAGAAATGTTTCCATTGGCTCGTCTTCTGGGAAACACAAACAAATCATTTGTAAATTGTTAATAAGCAAGCGTTACGACATGTGACTATGAAAGTTCACTGGAGGCAATAACGGTTGCAGTTTATTTGTAAAATTCAATTCATGCAGTGCTCCTTATTCGTTCTCTAAATAATGCTCTTTAAATAAATTACACAATATAAACGTGACTAAAAATAGGAAAAGTTAAATAACAGATTGGTAATAACAGAAAATTTTAATAACAAAATTAGTAATGAAGAAAAAATTGTTATAGTATTAACATATATATATATATCTATATATTAGCAGCCTTCGCCCGCTACGCTGGTCAGTTTCTCTAATGAAACCTTCAAACAAACGAATTATTATCTGTGAATTTAATCATGAGTTTAAAGCAATGTGGAGATTTACATGGAATGTTGAGCTGAATTGTTGAAAGCAATATGAACGTTATTATGCTATTATATGTTCTATTTATTCAGACAGTATTTGGGCTATTAAGAACCAACTTCTTTGGTTGATCATTTACAGTAAGATTTGATAAAGAAGGGTGGAACAATATGTAACATGCTAAAAACTTTTATAAAAAACTGTCAATGCAAGTTTCGTCAGTTTCCGTTAATTAGGTCTATTGAAAAGTCTTACCGTACATAATTGGGTTCATCTGATTCTAGATCTTAAATCCATAATTTTATAACCAAGCAACCTGGTGACGAAGCAACACAAAGAAAATGATATGAATTTTATACTAAATCATTCACTGAAAAATTAACTAATTAATAAAGTTCCATTGTAATCCCCTTAGCAGAACTTTATAAACTGAAAATATATCAAATTAAACTAAACTTTGCGGCTGAACAATCCATGAAGGATCTCGACCGACAGTGTCCATCACTGTTTTCTTGTCCTTGAGTCCCGAGGTGCTATGCAGCATATCTTCTGGCTAGGTGGTCAGCCTAACGCAAGACCCTCAGTCTTTAGTTCCCAAGCAAGCTTAGTACTCATTTTATCGATACCGAACGGATCAAAGATGGAGTGAAGCTTGGCCAGTCGGGAGTCGAATTCTCAGACTGCAGAACATAATTCAGATGCTCTGACTACTACACCACTGAGTTTAAAATTTACCGAAACCTAACCTAAAATTATTTAATTAGCAGTTATATCTATTTAAACTTCATTCACCGGAAACTGTTTTTAAAAAATCACATCTTTCGAAATCGTGTTTAATTTATTTAGAACTTTCCTTTTAATTGTTTAACTCCCCAAATTAGAACGATAAATTTGATACTAAAATATTTTCTGAAAAATATCTAAATAACAGAATAAATCCCATCAAAATTTATTCAGCAGAACTCAAAGTAAAAATGGCCAGAATGAAATTCTTGTTTTCATTTTATGTATATTGCGATAGTAACATATAGCTTTCATAATCGCATTAACCTGATTATTGAACTCTCAAGGATTAAGGTGTTGTTAAAGAGTCTATATGTTGTTATATTGCTTCTGGATTTTTTAAGAAACTCTGTACAACTTCCATAATTATAGTATATATATTCTCTAGTGTATACCCTCTGTCTGTAGCGGAGGAATTTTTTTAATATATCATTGAGAACTTTCTCACATAACTCTGTAGCTAAAAAAATAGAATGATATAAAATTGATACAATCCCTATAATATTATTTAAGTTTGTGATTGTTATCAAAATCAATTTATTAACATTTTAAATCTTTCATAATCGGGATCACCCAATTTAAAATACCCTAGCTATTGCTAAGTATCGAAAAACGATGATTTTTACATTAAACCATTTATAAACCGAAGAATCTAACTTCTAGAAAATTATGCTTAGTAAAATCTGAGTTGTAATCAATCAGAATGAAATAAGAATTTGAATTTTACATGCCTATTAAATGATGAAGCGTAAAAATTTTAGTACTTTTTGCGATTAAAAAAATACTAATAGCGATATTTACTCGCTGCTAACATAAAAATGCCCATTTTTTTATATGATCTAGGAGCAAAAATACAAATCACCAAGGTACTACTTAGTTTTCCCGTCAACGAAATTCGCCAAATCATACAAATCGCCAAGCTAATAGCCAAATTATGCATATTCACATATTGTTTTATTTTAAATAAAAGAAAAATAAATAAATTAGTAAAAAAATAATAAAAATACGAATGAAAAGTCAAAATAAAAATTACTTGTTGACGTTTTAAACAAGTATTTAGTTTGGCGAGTGGTCAGGGAAAAACGGAGTAAAAAAAAGGTGTTAAATACCTGTATTTTATTACAAATAAATTTACCTTCTTTAATTCCTTTATATTATTTGAAGTATTTTCTATGAATAAATATTGATAGAATCCTCTTTTTTTACTGGGATTTCGCTATAAAAAGCATCGCGCAAAACCCGGTACATATACGACATCTGTGCCAAATATTTCATTTAATCAGGCTGTTCCTGTTTATTTGTTAAAGATTTTTATTATTTTTAATATAATAACAAATTATTTTGTTCTAACAGTTATTGTATAAAATATCGTTTAATCACATTTCCTCTTCCAAATAATAGAAAATAATTAAAAAATATGTGTGTAACTGATATTCAAAAATTAAGCTATCGCCAAATTGTGATTAAAAAAACTGCGCCAAACCCGGTGCAAAGCAATATAGTTAAATAGTTTAAATTGACGCGCTTTAAAATAATTTTGCATACATTGCTTTAAAAAATAGATGTTTTGGTTTTAATTCTAATTTTCGCAACAATAAACAACATCATTAAAAAAATCCAGGACTGATCACACACAGACCAAATGAGGCAAATATTATACTTACGCTTCCTATTAAGCCTCTATGTCTACTCTTTATTCCACACAATGATTGGAACGAAGGTACATGTCAATAAACGGCATGTAGAACGCCTCAACTCTCACACTATTGAGTTATGATGTCAATCTGTTCAATGTCATCTATGGAAAATTTATTGTTGCCCCTTCATTTTCACTTTCACCTTGGAAAATTAAAAATAGTCCGGGATGGTCGGATCTAATGAGCATAACGTGTACAAACAGTTAAATATTGCTACACACAGATGTACATGTGAAATGGTGCTGTGTGATGTAAAGGGCATCAATTTCAATTGTCAAAAAATCGGGTATGCATTCAGAAAATTACACTGCATTCGTTTCAAAAGTCAAAACAACATATCTTTGTGAAATGCACAAGTCACAGCGGACGGTATGACGCCAACAAAAATTGCATGTAGTGAACGTTTTATTCGTCCAGATTTGAACATTGAAATCCTGATCTGTCATAGTCTACGATCTACTCCTTTGTAACTAGAAACATGAAAAAACACTCCAATATTCGCAAACGACTCATATAAAGTGCACTATTCACATAAATATTGATTTCTTACGTTTCTGCTGTTAAGTATTTGGTGATCATTTCTTTTATTTTTTTTTCGGTGACAATGACGCACTTAGACTTTACTGTAATGAACGTTAGCTAGATGTCAGTTACTAGAAACTAATGAAATCATTTTATGCACCTTATATGTACTGGATAAAAGCTATTCCGCAAATTTCATACAAAATTAATAACATCTATTTTTATTTTACTATTGTTTTTTGAAACTATTGGGTATCTTGGAAATTTTTTAATTCACTTGTATAAGCGAGTCTATTTATGATCCAGTATTCTACTTCGATCACAAAGGATTCAGCCAACTTTGCGAATAAGAAATATGCTGCTATTGCAATATATGCAATTTTAGATTTATAACTATCGATTTTTCTATATCAACTTTAACTATATTAAATTTCGTATATTAAAAATGCCTATTTATTTTCCCAGATTTATAATCGCCTCTATCATCATAAATTAAAACAACACCGGAAAATTTTCCTAAGTATTCACCATGAATTGTTTACATTGATTTTTTTTATAAAGGATTCTGATATAATTAGAAACTTTTCACGCAAAATTAGAAACCCTCAATGATTAGAAAAGTTTATTTACCCTACACTGTGAAAAAAAAATTATTATTATTTTCATGCATAGTGTTAAAAACCAAACCACGATTTAAAAAAATACTTTTAATAGTAGATTTCTGTGATTAAGTAATTCTAAATTTTTATTTAAAAATGTTGATAAAGTGCAGATGAATGTATTTTAAGGAGATTTATTTTAAATTTACTTTTCTATGCGTCACTGCTGAGTGTAGAAAAAATATATATTTATGGTATGTAAATTAGAATGTTGGATTTTTCCACCGTTATGCAACTGTAAGTGTGAAATACACCAAAATATTTAATTTTTATAATTTCATAATTTATTGTATTGTGAACTTTCCATCAAGGAAAGTATTAAGGAAGTATAATATATGTGTTGATTTTTTTATGATTTATCAAAGCAATAATTTATCAAATTAAAAAAGAACAGATTTTGGACGTATTTCTTAGCTACAAAAAA
The DNA here is from genome assembly GCA_964019185.1 of Maratus speculifer. NCBI lineage: Eukaryota > Metazoa > Arthropoda > Arachnida > Araneae > Salticidae > Maratus > Maratus speculifer. The sequence goes on along the minus strand of OZ025291.1, from coordinate 45,870,506 downwards.
TATCAATTCATTATTTCTAAAATCAGTTTCGTCTAATGTCTGCCATATTATAGTGGCTTAAAAATGGTTCTAGCTTGTATTATCCATTCAAACTTGCCAATATATAGAAAAAAGGAGCAGCATCGTGGTTAATGTCCGAGTAGCTCAGTTGAAAGTGCATTAGTGCACCACCATATACAAGGATTTGATACTTGGCTGGGAAATTCTTCCACGCTTTTCAGTTTTCGCCTAGTTAGTAATGCATAAATTAATCTTAGAATTTTTTCTAGATTTTCAGATGATTCCTTTTCATTTGTCAGTTATAAAAAGTATTTTCTATTATTCTGTGCTGGGCAGTTTAAATGTACTGAATCACTTTCGAGTTTTACCTTCCATATTATTGTATATATTTGTGTTGTTGATTATTTTTATTTATTTACACACGAATAAAAACTTATGATACATAAATTACTTTAGACTAAAGTAATTTTAACTAAGTAAGTAAAACTTAAAGTAAGTAAAACTAGAACAAAATTCGAATTTAAACATATTAAAACATTTAATATAAATATTTTAAACTAAAAACCTACAATTCGCTTTCTTTCTGACAATATTTTAATATATATATAATTCTATAATAAGTTTAGTTTAAAGTAATTTTTTATTTAATTTTTATGAAAAAATATTCATATATCTTTTCCAGATTCACAACTTTATAAGAACTATGTATTAATATTTTATGTTATATTTATTACAACATCGATTAAACTTAGTCATTATTAAAAAAATAATACAGTAGAACCCCGCAAATTCGGACCCCGCAAATCCGGATCTCCGGATAATCCGGATCGGTTTAGTCATATTTTTTTCCAAGTTTGAGAAGCGATTGGCTAATTTCCATAACATTAGCTTGTTTCATCATCGTATTCTGAGTAAAAAAAAAACTTTTTCTGAAATCTTTTCAGAAGAATTAAGCAAAGTAAGCATTTTTACTGTCTGTAAATATTCAATAAGTTTAACATAAAGGTGATTTTCTGTAAGTATGTTTTATTTTATTTCATTTTTTTCTAATTCTCCGGATAATCCGGATTGGGTCCGGTCCCAATTAATCCGAATTATCGGGGTTCTACTGTAATAATAAATCATCTATGGAATGCTTATTCAAAATACAACTCGGAAAAAGTAGATATGACTAGCATTGTTTAATCTTTAGCTACATTTGTATTCGTTTCTTTATTATCTAGGAGATATGCAAAACTCTTGCTGAAACATTATTCAATGGATTCCCTGATTTCACGTTTACTGATTTCAAGTCATTTTTCTTCAAGCATTGCTTACTTATTTTCATAGTACTTATTTTCATAGAAATATAGTGGATGTGCCGGATACTCCTGTAATACAGTTGAGTGGATCGTAAATAGCGAGTCATACAAATACGTACCAATTATTTACGTCTGGGTACATTGATCGAGTAGATTTATTTTCAAGAAATGGATATAAGATGAGCATCCATTAAAATTGAAACTATAATTTGCAACTAATTGTCATTTATATATATTTTGAACGTTTGTTTCTGGGCAAAGAAATATGTCTACTTTTATCAAGGAATGTTGTATTGATGTGTTATATATCCTCAAGGGTTATTCATTTAATCAAGAAAGTGTAAAGTATGTGTTTATTATTTTTTTGTATGGATTGTCAATGCAATAAATGAAAAAAATAAAATTATGAATATTTCTGGCGTGTTTCGTAATTTCGTAATTACAAACATATAAATTCACCATTTTACCATTTCTTAATTCAATTTCGTCTGATGTCTGCCACATTATAGTGGCTTATAATGGCTTCCATCTACTGCTGCCCCTTCATATTAGGCAATATATAACAAAGAGATTCGACATCGCTGGTCTTGTTCGAGTAGCTCAGTTGAAAATAAGACCACCTATTTACAAGTGTTCGAGACTTCGCTGGTAAAGTCTTCCACTCTTTCCATCTTTCACCTAGTACTAATAAAAAAATTATCTTAGATTTTTTCTACATTTTCTTCAAATCCCTGCTCATTGTTCAAAATTATTTCTCATTTTCTGGGCAGTACAGTTCAAATGTACTCAAGCTTTTATAAATTTTACCTTATATCATTATCTTCTATTATTCCAGAAAGCTCTACTTAAAAAGACTTCCACGTAATTACACATTTTTGTGTTATCATTAATTCTTCAATGTTTTACACTAGAAGAAAAAAATAAGGTTAATAAATTACTTAAATTAAGGATTAATTCGAATTCAAATATAATAATACACATTAATATAAATATGTTAATCTAAAAACTTGAATTTCGTTTTCTTTCTAATAATAATTTAATGTATAAATAATTCTACAATAATACCATCTTAAAATAAAATTTTAATTAATTTTCTTGTTTAAATATTTAAATCTATTTTTTAGATTCACAAGTTTATATCTACAGTTTATTTATTTTATTTTATTTCTATTGTAACGCCGATGAAACTTAGTCATTATAAAAAATTTCTTGTTTGGAATACTTGTTCAAAATACATCTCTGAAAAAAGTTTATATGACATGCATCGTTTAATCTTAAGCTACATTTGTATTCGTTGCTATATTATCTAAGAGATATGCAAAACGTTTGCGGAAACATTATTCAATGGATTCCCTGACTTCAAGTATTTTTTCTTTTAACATAGTTTATTTATTTTCATAGTACAATGCAGAAATATAGTGGATGTGCCGGATACTCGTATAATACAGATGAGTGGATCGGAATCAACGAGTCATGCAAATACGTAGAATGAAAGAAACAAGTATCAAGAAATAGATATAAGATGAACCCCATTAAAATGGGAACTAAAATTTGCGACAAATTGTCATTTTTGTATATATTTAACGTTTATTTTTGGGGTAAGAACTATGACAACGTTTATCAAATAATGTTGTATTGATCTGTTATACATTCATAAAGATTTTTTCATTCAATCAAGAAAGTGTGAAGTATGTGTTCATTTACTTGTATGAATTATCAATGCAACTAGCAAAAGCCGTGCTTTGTTTGGATTCGCGAAGCATTATTTCATAAGATAAATATTTGAATGTAACAAAATTTTTCATATTATTTTTGCATCTTTATTAAGCAAAAACGTTAGCTCATGTTTTGGCACATTTAAATTTTAGAAATGTAAATTCAGCCAAATAAGTAAGAATTTCTTCGGAATTTTTTATTTATGATATAAGGCTGGTTTAAATAATGGAATGGGGTAATAAAATACAAAATTCCATAATGTCTTGTGGGAAATTAATAACTTGCCCACTGTATCCAAGCTGACCACCTTTAACCTGATAAACAGTAATAATTTGATTCAATAAATTATTCTCTAATCAATTAAAATATTCTTAAATTATTCTTCAATCTCAATTATTCTTCAATCTTTCGATTCGGATACCAAAGTTAAAAAACTTAACAAAATATTCACTTTAAATACCAAATATAAGAATTAATTTTACTTGTTTATGATTTTTTTGCTGCCAGTTTACCAAAGTAAATACCTTAATAAATAAATCATAATGTAATTCTTTTAAAATCCGTAAGTATAAACTGCGTGAATAATTTTGGAAGAATAATGAAAATATATTTTATTTAATATATTAATCATGATTCTATCTATAATTACTTACCCCATGGTTTATTTTCCTTCTTAAAGTAAAAAGATACGGGTTCAGTTTTTTATTTGCAAACGATTTTCGCGAAATAATGAAAATACATTTAATTTAATTAATTAATCCTGATTCTACCTATAATTACTAACCCCATGGTTTATTTTCCTTCTGAAAAAAAATTCAATTTTCTATTTGCAATTCAATGCGTTCAATTTTTTATTTGCAAAAATGCGTCTATAATAGAAAAACATGTAGAATAAATTAATTATTAAAATAATATTTTTTAAGGGTTATTCTGTAAAAAAATAACATTGTGCAAATCTACGAATCATAATTTATTCGTATGTTTAATTTCAAATCAAAATACTGAATCGTTTTCTTATAAAGTGTACGACAAAGTGTAACTTGAGTGGCCTAGTAGAGGATTCGCTTCGCTCATCCTAATAATTCAACAAATTAAAATGGTGAATATTTCTGTCAAGTTTCATAAATACGAAATATATAAATTCACCATTTTACCATTTCTTAAGACAATTTCGTCTGATGTCTGCCACATAATTGTAGCTTTTCCATCTTGTGCTGCCACAATGTATAACAAAGTGAATTGGCATCGTGGGTTACGAGTAGTGGGTGTTTGTTCGAGTAGCTCAGTTGAAAATGAGACTACCTATATACGAGGGTTCGAGACTTGGCTGAGAAATTCTTCCACTCTTTCCATTTTTCGCCTAGTTAGTGATAAAAACGTTTTTCTACATTTTCTGAAAATTACAGCACATTATTCAAAAGTATTATCTCATTTTATGTACTGTACGGTTTAGATATACTCCATATTTTTCAAATCTTATTTTTATCATTATATTCTATTATTCCAGAAAGCTCCACTTGAAAAGACTTCCACATTATTACACATTTTTGTGTGATTGTTTATACTTCATTCTTTTACACTAGATTAAAAAAATATGGTTCATAAATTAATTTAAATTAAGGATTAATTCGAATTCAAATACATTAAAATATTTCATATAAATATGTTAAACAAAAAACTTGAATTTCATTTTCTTTCTAAAGAATATTTTAATAAATAAATAATTCTATAATAAAGTCAGCTTAAAATAATATTTTAACGTTCTTGGTTAAATATTTATATATATTTCTTATACATTTTATTTTATTTCAATTGCAACGTTGATGAAACTTAGTCATCATAAAAAATTTCTTGTTTGGAATACTTTTTTAAAATACATCTCGGAAATAAAGGTTATATGACATGCATTGTTTAATTTTAAGCTACATTTCTATTCGATGCTAAATTATCTAAGAGATAAGCAAAACCCTTGCTGAAATATTATTCAAGTGGATTCACTGACTTCACATTTCCTTATTTCAAATATTTTTTTTTCTAACATAGCTTATTTATTTTCATAGTACAGTTCAAAAATATAGTGGATCTACCGTATTCTCCTATAATTCAGTTGAGAGGTTCCTAAACAACGAGCCATGCAAATACGTACCAATTATTTACGTCTGGGTATATTGATTCAGTAGATATCTTTTCAAGAAATAGATATAAGATGAACCTCCATTAAAATTGAATTTCAAATTTCAAATAAATTGTCACTTGTATATATTTTTAACATTCACGTTTCAGATAATAAATCATGTCTCGTTTTATCAAAGAATGTTGCATTAACGTGTCATTTATTCAAAATATGTTTTTCATTTAATATTTATTTCTTACAGTAGTGCTAAATATATAATACAGGGTGTTTCATGAAAAGTAATTAAACTCTTCAAATTTTAATATTTTTTCCGTATAACACATATTTCCATTTTTTCTTCCAACATAGTTTACTTATTTTCATAGTACAATACAAAAATATAGTGGATATGATGGATACTCCAACAATTCAGTTGAGAGGATCGTAAACAACGAGACATGTTAATACGTGCCAATTATTTACGTCTGGGTACATTGATTGAGTTCATTTCTTTTCAAGAAATATATATATAATAATAGAACCTCAATTAAAATTGAAAATAAAATTTGTAATAAATTATCATTTGCATATATTTTTAATGTTCACTTTAGGGATCATAAATCAAATCTTGTTTTATCAAAGAAGGTTGGATTAATGTGTCATTTATCCAAAATATATTTTTCATTTGATATTTTATACTTACATTACTGCTAAATATATATATATTAGGGTGTTTCATCAAAAGTACATAAACTCTACAAATTGGAATATTTGTTCTGTGTATCACATATTTACATTTTTTCTTCCAACATAGTTTACTTATTTTCATAGTACAATGTAGAAATATAGTAGGTATGCTGGATACTCCTATAATTCAGTTGAGAGGTTCGTAAACAATGAGACTCGCAAATACGTATCAATTATTAACGCCTGGGTATATTGATTGAGTAGATTTTATTTCAAGAAACACATATATGATGAACGCTCATTTAAAATTAAAATACAAATTTGAAATAAATTGTCTTTTTTATACCTATTTTTTCAAAGATTACATTTGAAATAATAAATCATGTCTTGTTTTAACAAGGAATGTGTCATTTATCCAAAATACATTTTTTTAAAATTTAATATTTAATGTTTGCAGTACTGTTACACGTATAAAACACGGTGTAAGACAGGTATAACACAGGGTTTAAAAGTATTTAAACTTTACATATTGACAATAAATGTTCCATTTAGCTGAATTTTAAACATTTAATTCATGTAACAGTTTTTTTTCTATCATTAAATTCATTAATATATTAAGGATTTCTACATCCCATTATAACTTTCACAATGCATTGTAGATAGGTCATTAAAGTACAATGTGAGCATATCGGTGTTTATAAGATATTATTTTTAATAATGGAAATTATGAGATCGTATGCGTTTTTCATAAGAATAATTTTATTTTACCAACGCGGCTTTTGTGCACACATCGTACTGCTTGCTTTAAAAAATATTTTCGAATATTTAGAACATCTAAAGCTCATTTAAAATACATATGAAAATCTAGTATTTATCTATGTTTTTTCTGTAATTTTTGGCAAACTTTAAAAAATAATTTAGAATAAGTACTTCTTTAAAAAGTCTGATATTGAACGTCTGTGGCTAATTTTAACATGAAATTAAAAATCTTTCTAGATAAAATCATTCATTTTTTACATGCAAAAAGAAAGGAAAAATCTACTTAAATACACAATAACGTTAAATAGTTGACCTCGAGAATATTGTTTAAGATATTTAACAATTTAAGAGTGGCTGGTAATTGCCGTTTCAGCTAACAGTTTTGTATTCCCTTGATGTAATTCCCTTAATTTACGACTAATAACGCATACTAATGCATTTAATATTTAAATATTTTCTTTAAAAAAAGACACATGTTTAACTATAATTTTTTATGGTGTAATATGGTTAACATGTAATTATTTAAATCTAAGTTGAAAATTTTCTTTCTTTTTATAATAGTCACGCGTCAATAAATTTTTTATTTGAAAAAAAAATTCTTTGTGCAGTTCTTAAGATTTGGCAATAATTTAAAATTATACATTTTTCTAAAATATGTAAAAAAAATATCTCTCAAAATGCCGAAAATTTGAATTTAAATTTATAACGAATCTTGTAAGCTGTAAGTAAAATTTTAACAAAAAATTAGTAAAATAATAAATGAAAAAAAATGCAGTTTGCTCAACGGAAGCTTCTAATGTATAAAATGATCTAAAAATGATCAATCTCCCACATACAGTGTTTTCGCCTATACAACTTTTTTAGCAGAGTGCTTTTGATCAACTTTAACACTTAATAGCTTTTAAAATAATTGTTCGATGTAAAAAATTGTCTAAATGAGCGTTTTTACCAAACATTTTTCTATAATACCACCAATTTTCATATCGTTGTATGTAATAGTTATTTTAATATTAAGAAAAAAAAGTCACAAAAAATCATTGTGATTTTTATTTTATTTTATTTTATTTTATTTTTTTCATTTTATTTCATTTTGAGAATAGATAAATCATTTTGATTTAAAGTTTAAACATTTACGATTCCAAAAATGCTTTACTTTTGGTTCAGCAAAAATTAAAGGCAAAATTATATCCTGAAATATAAACCTGGAATGAACTTTCTGAAACCGGAAGTGATGTTTAAAAGAGCCGCATAAAGGTAAACGACACATTTGATACATACACAAATATAGAACATAAACAAAAATATATAAACACTTACAAATATGGTGGTTTTAAAATTGTAAACTTTATAGATAATTTTTTGCACTATATAGAAATATTAATTTGCTGTTTCTGGAAAATTACGTTTTTCAATGTGTACGTTTACGAGAAAAAATAATTCTTAAAACGTTTTTAAGATATTGAAGTAAAAGTTTGTAACAAGTTTCTACTCATCTGTTATATGTTATGAAGTAAAATATAGTTTAAATTTTTGTATATGCACCTTAAGAGCTATTGTTATTGAAAAATACACTTTAAAATAATTACGTATTTTTTATACAAAATTTGGTATATTTTTAACCGACTTCAAAGAGGAGGTTATGATTTCGATCTGTATGTATTTGCTGTTCACGCATAACATTCGTAATTATGAACCGATTTTAAAAATTCTTTTTTTGTTTGAAAGCGTATGGGGCCCATGTGGTCCCATTTGAATTTTATAAACTCTGATCATTAGAACTTTTTTAAAAATGAAAACCTTAAAATTAAAATTCTTTTTGAAGCAATCAACCAATTAGAAACCTTTCATTTTTAATGCTTTTATATTACAGTTACATAAACACATGATCTTTTCAAAGTGTGAAATCCTAATTTTACAAGGGCTGGGATTCATCTAAATTTTTCGCTGTTTGTGAAACGAGATTTATTAATAAGAAAATTTACACTGTTAAAATTTTTTAACTTTTGCTGCATCGTCACTCCACCGGTTATATAGAAAACAATTACTTCAATGTATTATTGAGGATTCTAATTGGTCAAAATATCGATATTCTATAAAAGCGATGGAGTGAAAATGCAACAAAATTCTCAAATTCTTAACTGTGTAAATAAAATAATGAAAATTTTGCAAAAATTCAGACTTCTGATTGATTAACGTGGTTTCGCTAACAGCGCAAATTCTATCTGGATTCCGGCCAAGTTCTCTTATCGATCAAACCGGAAGTATAGCATATAAACTGTAAAAAATATGATTATTTTTCTGCATCGTCAGTCCCCCGCTTATATAGAATAACACTCTTTTGGCCAATGAGAATGCCCCATGATAGCCTGAAGTAATCGTTTTCTATAAAAGCCGTGGAGTAACGATGCAGCAAAATACTCATATTTTTCCAGTGTAGGCTGCAAATATTGGCTCAGTAATACTTAAAAAAGCACTCAAATGTAGTATCCCTTAAATGATGCTGATGAAATCTAAAGATAGCAGCGGCTTCACCAGGACATTTTCTAAAATTGCATGAATTATTTCTCGTCTAGAAAATTTAATACGAGAATCCCACAGATGTCGCTGTGTTGGACACTTTGGAATTCAGTAGCATCGTTATACATTTAAAGGATACGAATTTTTAGATCTGTTTGGATAGCAGATTTCCATACCATTCATTCTAGACACTCACTGTTAAAATTTTAAAAGTTTGTTGCATCGCCACTCCACCGCTTTTATAGAAAACGATTACTTCACTGTATTATGGAGCATTCTCATTGATCAAAATAGAGATATTCTATAAAAGCAATGGAGTGACGATGCAGAAAGTTTAAAAATTTTAACAGTGCTGTACTTCAAACAGTGAAAAATTCTATAAAATAAGGGCCTATGATTGGTCAATCTTTTTTTTTACTAAACAGCGAATAAAACTTCTGCTTCCTAATCACTGTTGGAGATATGCGAGTTTTTTTCCAAAGTACGAAATCTTAGCTGGAACAATTCTCGTATCCACCAAAATGAAAGATCCACACCGATATCTAGCGACAAAAAAATAGGTTTAGAAAAGCTGATAATTTATCTTTGATGAATCTTATACATCAAAGCACAAGTGTCTGTGTATCAGGGTACTTGTTATTGCCGGATTCACAAAGTGATTAAAGTGCATTGCTATGTGTATTTACATTGTCTTTAGATTAAATTCAGTTATAGGAATAGAGATAGGAATGATTTCAGATTTTCTATTAATAGATCTCCTCGATATGAAAATGGCAGTATATGGTGATATTTGATTGATTGAGAAGAATCTAAATAAATGTAAATGAGGAAAAATTTTGATAAGCTTATCATTCAAGCGTAGCTAGTTAACTTCTTAAACTCGTATAATCAAACTCGTTAAATCGACTATCGGCAAGTTCTGGAATAAAAATTCTTAAATTTTCTGTACTTTGGAAAACCGTGTCCGTCAAAGAGCAGCCTTAACATCGAATTTTGCCACTTTCATATAGAGGCTTTTGAATCATGATGTGATTTTGATAACATCTTCCTTTTTAGTTTTTATGACTGAAATGGGTGTTTTAATTCGTACGAACATATAGCATTACTTTCCCGTGCATTGAATCATGAAGCAACTTGACGTGCTCCGATTGTGTAATGTTTTTTACCCTTTAAAAATATCGTGAAAAATTACCTGTGATTTTAAAAGCAATCTATTTTCTGACCAATGAAGACGCTCCATAGGCGATTTTAGATCGTTCTAATTAGTCAGAAAATTGATAGCTTTAAAAACAAAGATAATTTTTTACAATATTGAATAATTTTGTAACAATAATTTTCAACGCCCATTTCCGATGTCTGTAGATTTCAATGGACCTTAAAGTTTGCTGAATGCGGTAAATTTCCGAAATGTTAAATCTTAACTAGACACGTTCTCACATCCACTAAAGCGGGAGATGACATCGATACCAATCGACAGTGGTATTAGCTGTTGAAAAGATGAAAATCCTATAGTGTATATTTTGTCCCGGAGGAAAAAATTATCTCCACATGTCATTGCATAATAAAGCGCATAGCTATGCGTAAGAAAATTATTGTTAGATTCAGATTTGGTTACAGGATTAGACTCCAGAATGATTTCAGATTTTGTTCAGGTAGAAATCCTCGTTATGAATATGGCGACACTTGGAGAACAGTATATGATTGGTTGAAACGATTCTGGAAAAAAGCGAGTCACCAATCGTCTTGTTCAGCGGGCTTTTATCGCCAATCTTGTTAACTTTTCAAGCAACACAATCGAATTTTCCAGGAAATCATCATCAAATTCTATAATATAAAATTCCTACAGCATTGCGATACATTTTTAAAAATTTGAAACTTTTGCTGCATTGTCACTCCATCGCTTTTATAGAATATCTCTATTTTCACCAATGAAAGTACTGAGGCAATCGTTATCTATATAAGCGTGGAGTGACGATGCAGCAAAGGTTTCAAATTTTTAACAATGTAGTTGGGACAAAAGCGAAAGAAATATTTGGATATCGAATGCTGTCACTCTCTTATAGAGGCCGCCAGGTATACACTGTTAAAAATCTGCTGCATTTTGCTGCAACGCACTCCCCTGCTTGTATAGAAAACGGTTACTTGGCCGTGAAATGGTGCTTTCTCATTGGTTGGAATAGAGATATTATATACAAGTGGTGGAGGGCGTTGCAGCAAAATGCAGCAGATTTTTAACAGTGTAGGTTATGAGTTTCGGATTTCTCATCTAATTATCACCACTCATTTCCGATGTCTTCCTGCCTTCATAGGAATTGGATTGTTGCTGTTTATCTATTGAAGCATAATGCAATTTTTTTTTTTTTTTTTTTGACTGAAGGAGGAGTATTTTTGACAATACTAGAAAAGCTATACATTGATATATGGAAGCACTTTGCCGCGCTTTTGTCTGCAAGCACACTTTACTTGGTGGATTGCCAGCTTTTTGATATCCGTTTCCAATGTCCGTAGGAATCGATGTGGACTTTAAGATTTCATGAATGAGGTAGCTTTTCGAAGTGCCAGATCTTGCCTAAACAAGTTACCACATCCAGAAAAAACCTAAAGATTCACAAAGATACAAGCCGATATTGTAAGTTGCTTTTGAAAAGTTGACAATAAAACAGTAACAAGTAAACCGAATAAATGAGAATTCGGCAAACTGCGTTCATTAGCAGTGCATTGCAAAGAGCCACGATATGTCAGTACACATAATTATGTATTACTGTATGAATAACTAAAAAGTAGGAAATAAAATTAACTTTTTCAAAAAAATATCTCCGACTTCAAAAAACGCGCTAAAAAGAATTAAATAATTTATTAAAGTTACCTATTGACGGATCGTTATCCAATAACCACACATCGGATATCATGTGCCGAAATAAAACCGGTTAAATTTAATATATTGAATTTAATATCCACCAAACATAGGTTTTCCAGAGAATATTTTTTACAAGAGATTAATTTACATATTTTTTAATTCAATTTATGAATATATACATATAAAATGTAATGAATTACTTTTTGAAGTTGGTGCCAAACTATCTTAAGTGTAGTAAAAATTGTAGATGCATTATGCCTAGTACCATACATAAAATGTGGTTAATCATTATCGATTGTTATGGTTTGGAACCAACTTCAATAAGTATTTCATTACATTTTATAAGTATATATTCATAAATTGAATCAAAAATACGTAAATTAATCTCGTGTAAAAAATATTCACTGGAAAACTTATGTTTGGTGGATATTAAATTCTATATATTAAATTTAACCGTTTTTATATCGGTACATGATATCCGATGTGTGGTTATTGGATAACGATCCGTCAATAGATAATACATTATCTATTAACACAAATTAATTCTTTTTAGCGCGTTTTTTGAAGTCGCTGATATTTTTTTTTTTTTTTGAAAAAGTTAATTTTTGTAAATTTAAGAGGTATTGTAAATCTTTTGCTTCATAATGCAGGTAAGTGGATTGCAAGTATATAGTTGAAATAAAAGTGAAATATGTTGAATATATTTATTATAAAAACGTTATAGAAGGTTTGACATTAACGCAATTACTAAAATGTCGAATTTTCCAAAATTCGACTAATTTCTGTCTACATATAAAAAGATAATTAAAAATGCATTAATAATTTATGTCAATTCTTAATTTAATTCATTATTTTAATTAAAAACGCATGCATCTGATAAAGGAAAAAAGTTTTTTTTTTCAAAAGTAATGTCCCGAAGGTAGGTACATACCTTAACTTCTCTATTATTATTTCTCAGAATCAGAAATTACATACACTATAACTGAATTTAAATATAATCTATTTTTAAACTGCCTTGATTGGTCACTATTAAAGTAAATATGACATTTTCTGTATATTTAATTATATTTTATGCAACTAAGACATTTCAAATATACATATTTCTTTTGTTGAAATACAATAAATAATAATTTATATTGTATAAAATACCACTTTACATTTTTTTATGGATTTAATTTTATATTTTCAACTTATAAGTTTAATCTTAATTATATTTTTAAAGAGCAATTTTAATAAAATATAATTTTCGGCTACAAAATTCATATCAAATCAAATAGTCAAAAATATTTTAAAACTTTAAATGTAAGACAGCAATATTATTTTAATTATTGATTCTTAGATCAATCAATAATTTTTAAATAATACCGTCAGGCAACATCCACACAATGTGTATTTCAATAAATAACTGACTGAAGTACCTAAATATATTATACTGCAAACCACAAAGGTAATGTTTATTATAGTTTATATAAATTCATTAAGTAGTACTGAAAGCTATAACCGAGAGGTTGTCTGATTTTTTTAATTCTTTGAGGAAGGGGATCCAAGACTGTTTAAAACATCTGAATGTTTTTTTTTTTCCTTTTTTGTGACATAGTATTATGTGTCATTATACTTTTGAATTTTGAAAAGGGCTTTAACTTATGTACGTATACATTTAGATACACATGTTTTTTTAATAATATTATCAGATCAAAATATTTTTATATAAATTTTTAAATCGTTGCCTTTTTAAAATCACATTTTTCGTAAGCGTCATAAATAGTATTAAAAATTTTTATTGCTAAACAGTTTTGTTTGGTAGCATTCCGATTTCTTTAAATTATCATACGAAAGAGGTTTTTTTATGGCTGATTTTGTTTATAAATAATAAAGTCTTTAGATAAAGAAACAAATACATTTTGGGTACGTTTTTTCCCGCTTTGTGTTATTTTAAAATTGGCATCTAAAATACATCTAAAATCTTTTCCACAATATTACATAATATTAATCATTTTCAGTAATATTTAACTCAGTTTTTTTTTTCAAAATTCTATTTTTTTTTTTTTTTTAGTACGAAGAATTACTTAACATCGCTTTTAAAAAAATAATGCACATATTTTTTTCTTACTGTTTAAAATGATACATTAGTCAAGAAGTGATATTTAGCTTGTTACATCAGCTTGAAATGACTTTAATGATGATTTGGAATTGTCTTCCAGTGTTCAAAATATTACATCAATTAATTTTACCATTTGTTTTGTATATAAATGGTGAGAAAATGATGATGCTTATAATGTTGTTTTTGGAGGAGAATATTATCTATAATCTATATATATTATGTGCATAGATATAATTATATATATTTATATATTATGTCTATATCTATTAGTATATAAAAGTCACTTATATGTGACTTTTATAATATTTTTAATTTATATGTTTTCAAAGTAACATATTTATAGGCTTAATTTGAACAATACTTTAAACAAATTTGATAACATTTCAATGAAACAAACTTAATGAATTTCAAATCAGAAATTAGCTCCTTTTCCAAACAAACCTATTTTAAACAGAAACATATTTAATGTTACGTTATCATACAGCTTTAGTTACATTTTCGTTTCAACAATACATTAAAAAGATTCTAGATTACATTTTAGTATCGTCATAATAAAATATCATAAACTTTTTAAAAGCTGATATTTTTTTAAACTTTATTTCTTTTAAATTGTTTTCTAGATATATTATTTTGTTTATTTTATTATTTAATACAGTTTATGATTTAATTTTTACTTTTCAAAAAGGGATTTTAATATTATGCATAGTGGCAATTAAGTTCTAACAAAAGTATTCTTTCTTACATTTTATTTCTTTTCATTTCAATGAATAGAATTCCATATCATTGTATTTTAAAAGATGCACATAAAAAAGAAGTATTGTTTCAGTTCGCTCTTCTTCAATTGTTCTCTTGTCTTAATGGGGTCATTCCGTTAGATTTATCTGACCATGTCAGCAAAAAATGACTGTAATGACCATTTTAAAGTGTCTTTAAATGGAATTTTCCATTGTTAAAAATATTTCATTATTCACATTTTACATTAGTCCTGGATATAAACAATGATATCATAAAGGACATTCTGATGAATAAATGGAATAACAGAAAAAAAGGATTGTAATTACAAAATTTACTTTTTCTGATTTGAATAGTTATATGACAATGAAATGGATTTTTTAAATTAAAAAACGATGCATATTTTTTTAGATTAAAAAAATAATGTACATTATTTTGTATCAAGGTATCACGGGGTAATACCGCTAGGTTAAGATTCCCGGCTTAGTTTTAGAAATTTCTCTCCCAAGAAAATATAGGATATGGTGCAACAACTTGATGAATATCTATAATAGAAATGATATTTTAGCAGACATGTATTCTTAAATTATAGTAGCTAGATTTCTTGAACATAAATTGTATTTGGCTTTATTACCAAGTTACCTTACCTAAAGACTTATGTTTACCTAAAGACCATTCCCTTAGATTTATCATGTCAGTATATGTTATCAGTTTATCTTAGCATATCAGCAAAAAATGACTATAATGACCCTTTTAAAGTGTATACTTTCATTGTTAAAAATATTACATGATTCACTTTTAACATTAGTCATGGATATACAGACTTATGTTTACCATTTTTAGTTTTTGAAATAGTAGTCTCTCGTGCATAAAACAATATAAATGTGTATATCGGTATATATATATATATATATATATATATATATATATATATATATATAAATGTAGTTCTGTCATTGAAAAGAATGAACTGGTATAATAAAACCAGTGGATGGCGTTTTTAACCCATATATATTTTGTACAGTTTATTTTAAATTATACATAGCTGCCAACTTTCAACTAATCTTCCGTAATACCTGGATTAGTTTGATCCAGGTTAACGTCATTTCGAACCAGAAAATATATTTCATTAATCTTTATTTATTTAATTTCAGGACTATTAGCGAAACACACTTAATTTCGTTTCTTTGAAAAAATTCTGGTTCGAAACTCATTAAACCAGGGTTAAATTAACACATGTATTACGGATAATCCATGTCAGGTTGGCACTTATGACTATAACCTACCTCACAAACACATCCAAAATCTTCAACAATATTTTGAAAGTACATAAAATAAACTAAAAATTTATGCAATTGACAGAGCATTTTTTACTAATCATACAGTCTTCACATCATACAACTTACCTCTCAAATTTTTAAACGCGCGTTGACGGTTATCTGCTTATTCCAGTGACAAAGTTTTCAAATATAGCAAATTAACTTGTAGCAGTTGTTTGTAAATCAGATGACAAAGTCTTTCAGCATAGAAACCATAATGTCATTTTTAAGGATTCCTTTAATAGTACCCTTAGTATTAGCACTTTACTCCAGGACACTTTATATTGAAAGTTTCATTTCAGTTCCAATTCAATTGAAAAGGTTAAGAAATTTTGTGTAAGTATATTTTTCGAATGCATCTATTTCACAGTTATGGTAAGGAAAAGTTATATTAATTTAAATTAATTTTTTATTAATTTTCATATTCATTTATAAAGTAAGTCATTTTGCAAAAATCTAAATGAACAACTGTTACATACTTATAATTTCATGTGGTGAAATACGATATCTTCTCACCATAGAAAACTATATAATTGTCTGAATTATTATAACAAAGGGGAAAAAATGCCGAACCTTTATTATTACTAGTTAACCTTTATTATTATTTTACTACTCCGTTTTCAAATAGCTATGCATAGTGATTGCGTGCTTTTTAAAAAGAATATAACATTATTTTTTTAATTAATTATATTTTTTGTATGTGTAAAAAAATACTGCGTTTTTACAAAAAAAGGGTGATTTTTGTTCCGGGAAATTATATAAATAAGATTTATGCTTCCAGGAGACTACATAAGATATTTTTCATTTGCTCTTATTTTTGTAATGCTGAATACATTTTTGTTTGGGATGTAGTCTTACAAACTCTTATTTAATTACTTTTTTAATTTAATTTTTTACCATCATTGCATAATCTTCAAATAATGTAAGTGTAACAAATATAAATAAATAAATAAATAAACAAATAAAATTATACCCCAGTTCCGAGTAAATGTACAAATAGACCAACATGTATATATGTATAAATAAAACATTACCAGTAAGATTTTATTAAAAATATTGAATGATAAAAATTCTGATCCTATACATTTAAAAATACATAAATTTTAGATAGAGCTTAAAAATTTCTTATTACCAGTTTAAAAAAAAAAAGTTAAGCTCTTAAGCATTTAAAGGACCACGTCCGTGTAAATTGGTGACTGTATTTTGCGAACAACATGCTTCTGCGCATCAGATCGAAATTAATGCATATGGTGATGATTTATTATAATGTGTTCTATATTTCAAAATTTTTTGCAAAAAATTAATATCCAATTGCTACATTTTACACAGCACTATTCAATTTCTTATGTTGAATATTAAAAACGAAAAACAAAAATCCATCTTCGTGAATGAAATATTATTTTGGAAGGAAATAAATAAACTCATTGTGACTTTTTTGTTGAGCTTCATTGTTTTAGAACAGAAAGTTAGTGGCGATGTAAGATTAAGATATAAAAAAGGATTTTATATTACACTTCAAAAAGATTTCTTCAATATTTACCCACAATTTATTAAATCACTTAGCCACGTATATTTTTAGAAACCTCCTGTAATTCTTCTTCAGCATTTCAAAATCAACACATAACTAAATTCTATACTATTGATATTTTAATTTCGTTCTTTCTTTCCATTTAATCTTTTTGAAACATCTCAGTATTCCGAATGAAAGTTTGAACACATTAAAATGAAAATATTTTCAAGTCCTTTTTCCCAATTCTCTATAAAATTAGCACAGGAAACAACGAGGATATTAGATTAAGATGTTACAGCTATCTCGATATTTCATTCCCAAACAGAATGTTAAACTATTGGCCGCTCAATTTAGCCAAGCGTTTAAATACATTTTCTATCAAAAAGGCAATTTAAAATTCTTCCACTTTTGCATTCAAAATTTATACATAACTAAATTCTATGTTGATGTTTCAATTTTAACTTTTTCCTTCTTTTTAATCTTTTGAAACGTGTCACTCTGATATCCGATGGATCGATAGAGCTTACTTTAAAAGACAGTTGCTGTGCAAATTATATTTTTTCTATAACTGAGACATTTTTTTATTTCTTTTGAATAATTTCGATTTAGAAACAATACTTTCACTTTATAAAAATAAAATATAAAATGTGGTACTTCATTTAAAAAAAAAGATTCCTTAAATATTTACTATGTATTTTATTGAATTACTTAAACACATTTATTTTCAAAAACTTTCGATATATTTTTCTTGGTCAAAATTTCAACACAACACATAACTAATTTCTATGTCGATCTTTCAATTTTCATTCTTCCCTTCCATTTAATCTTATTAAAACATCTCAGAATTCCGATAGAACCTTAAAAAACAAAAATGAAAATACGTGCATGTAGAATCGTTTAAAACAGAAATGAGCAATGTAAAAAGCATATTTCCTATATCTTTTTCCCAGTTCTCCATTTATTTAATACAGAAAACAACCACGATATTTGATTAAGATTTTACAAGAAAGTCGATATTCCATTTTCAAATAGAATGTTTAAATATTGAACGCCCAGTTTAGCCAAGCACTTTAAATACATTCATTTTCAAAAAGGCTATTTAAATTCTTCTTCGGCATTTTCGAAAGTTCATACATATGACTAAATTCTATGTTGAGGTTTCAATTTTCACATTTTCCTTCCTTTTATTCTTATTGAAACGTGCCTCTCTGAATTCCAAAGGATGGGTAGCGCTTATTTTAAAAGAATTTGAAGTGTATATTATATATTTTCTATAATTGTGATATTCTTTTTCTTTTTTTCATTTGTAATGTTTCGATTTACAAACAACACTTTCTTTTTATATATAAAAATATATACATAAAATTTGAGATATAAACTTTCATTTTCATTTTTCTTAAAATCATAAGTAAGAAATTTAAACAAAGCTAGTAGTGCGTTCTTTTTACCGGGTGTCCCAAAAATGACTATGGATTTTAAAATTCAATAACCTGCAAACGGTTGCAGCTATTTAAAAAATTTTGCAGGAGGGTTATGTATAATGTCAGAAGTTTTTTTACCGTAACTTTTGATTTTAGTTTGCATTTCAAACAATAGATGTTGCTGACGGCAATTGAAGACCAGATCGACGTCAAAACTGCCCTTACTCAGCATTGATCACCTAGCCTTCAATCGTCGTCAGCGCCATCTATTGTTTGAAATGCGAACTAAAATCAAATGTTACAGTAAAAAACTCCTGCTTTTATACATAACCTCCTGCAAAATTAAAAATGTATATATATATATATATATATACTGGGTGTCCCAAAAATGACTGATGGATTTTAAAATTCAATAACTTGCAACCGGTGACAGCTATTTAAAGAATTTTTGCAGGAGAGTTATGTATAATGTCAGGAGCTTTTTTAGCGTAATTTATTATATTAGTTCGAATTTCAAACAATAGGCGGCGCTTCACTCAGCGTTGATCACCTGGTCTTCAATCGCCGTCAGCGCCACCTATTGTTTGAAATTCGAACTAAAATAAAAAATTACTGTGAAAAAAAAAAAAAAAAAAAAAAAAAAAAAAAAAAACTCCTGACATTATATATAACTTTCCTCTAAAAATTTTTTAAATAGCTGTTGCCGTTTGCAAGTTATTGAATTTTAAAATTCATAAGTCAATTTTGGGACACCCGGTATATATACATTAGAGATATTAGGATTTTTTAGAACAAAAAGAAAATCCGACGGCTGCATTTTCCTATTTTTATTTTTTTATTTTAAAGTAGTTTTACCTTTGATTAAAAAAATGCGAGCGATATTACATAAATAACATTTTTTTATTTTGAATACAATTTAATTAAATTCAGATCATGTTACTCAAAGGTGATGTTTCGAAGTTATCAACTTTCGTACAATCTTCAATTACATTTGCCTAAAATCATTTATAAAAAAAAAAATGCATTATTTCATTTTAGAATAAAATAGTGATATTTTAGATGCACATTTGTTATGCGATTTTTAACTAAAAACTCAAAAATAGCAATAATTGTATTTATGTCTAGGTGTTTTCGAATATCCTATTTTAATTAATAAGATAAAATGACTTTAATTAAAACACTGTTACTGAGTAAGTTGTTGTTGCAAAGTATAAATACAATGTACCGGGTGTCTAGTAAATGACTGACACATTTTTAATGTAAATAACAAAAAAACTGTTTGAGATAAAAATGCGCGGCTTTCTGTATTGTTATTAGAATATAAATAAATTTTAAAATATGCATTTTGTTAATGTAATATAATAATATTTAAAGTAATATCTCAGTCTCAAGACTGAGGAGGGGAAATATAATACAGATGATCCAATCAAAAATATTATTTTAAATCACTTTCCAACCAACGTACCCTATTTCTGAAGCTGATTCGAGAGTCGATTCAATATATAGATTCAGATTCGACAACATATAGATTCAAATTCAGCCGAAAATCTCATATTTATGAAAATTAGAGGCATGTCTGTATTCAGACTGTTACCGCCAGCGCGATATTTTTTTCCGAAAGTTGAACTATATTAACAGAGTACATGTTTAAAAATTTATTGATTTTCTAATAACAATGCCCCAAACCGCGCATTATTATCTCAAACCGTTTATTTGTTATTTAAAATGGGTCAGTTATTTACCGGACACTCGGTATGTCATGACTGGTCACTTTCTAATTTAGTCATTTCGTTAAGTACCTAGAAAATTACACGACGAATTATCCTAAAACTTCAGGATATTTCTGCAATATTCGTTTAAGCAAAATAAAATAGGTCGTATATTTTCTCGATTTTTTTTTTCGAAACCCCATAGAGAACCGTCTACAGGATAAAAAGGAAAATTCCGAATGTGCTATATTAGAGCATACTTGCTGTACTTTCTCCACAAACTATCATTCTTTTACATTGCGTTATCATATATGAAAACAATTATTAAAAATTTTATACTTTTTAGAGATTAATATACTAAGACTTACTGTCTAAATTATTTCCTAAATGTGGGTAAAACTTTCAAAAATGCATGCCTTTGAAATATTTGTAAATATATTTAGCTTACAATATGCTAGTATTTTTTAAAATTTATTTGTCATATAAGATATACAGCGTTAAAGAAGGAGCATACAAAGGAGAAACGTCGGACAATTGACCCAAACAAAATATTAACACAACACTTTATGCTAAAAGCTTTTATGATTTCGGTTTGTCTGTCGTATGCCTGTATCTACGTGTAAGAATTTTTCGATTGCCTTGAAACTGATATATGTTATTTTGTAGGCATGTTCGGATTAGACAATGAAGTGAGTAATATTTACGTATCATTCATATGGGCGCTCTAAGTGTTTCGTTACACCTGGTTTTAAGGTAAGAAATCGTATGCGATGTATTTTAATGATATTGTACTGATATAAATATATTAAAGTTATGCATAGAACCCTGATTCTTACCATAAAGTTATGTGTGAACGTGATGAGCGTAGAATTTACCATTCATTTACAGATACATAGAATAAAATTTGGCTACAGGAGAAAATGAGCAATAATTGTACTACTGAAATTTATAAACAACAACTGATGGAAGTGCGTCTCATTTGTAGTTATGTAGGAGGAACAGGGGCATATTGATATATATATATATATTTGGTAAGAATTTGTTTATGTCTAGAAAGTAGAAATTTCAAATTATTTTTCCATCTGGTGTCATCAAAACTTGTGTACAGTGTTATTAAAATATACAATCGTTGTTCTATATAGTATTTTTGCATGTAATTAAAAAAAATCTAAAAAAGTCATTTGTATCAATGTGTCCCATCTCCGGGACAGATTGATACACCTCACGTGGCAAGTTAATACTTTTGGGAAAAATGCATAAAAAGGCGAAATAACACCAGCGCATATTTTCATGGAAAATGAGATAGCAAACCATTTTATATTTATTTATAGAAATTCGATTACACGGAATTTATTTGTAAGCAATATTAAAGCAATCAAAAATAAATCTATAATGACCTGATGTTCTGGCTGTTCCTTATCCGATTGTTAGCAGTAGTAACATTGTCATATCTGGAATTTTAACCCCTGCATTATCTTCTTTCTTATCTAGGAAAGATGATAAAAATTTCCAGGTTTTCTGTCTATAAATCTGTTTATAAACAGGAAATAATTGATAATTATATTACAGATTCTGTTTATATTATAATTATACTTTGCTCTGCTGCAGCTTGTTTCTGTTATTTAACATTTCTCATGTCAAAATATATTTTTCTGGAGTATCAATAGAAATTTGAGATTTGCCAATCTGCAGTCCTTTTCTTTTGTTAGTTCTGCTACCACAAGCTGCTAGGTGCGTTTGTATATCTTCTGTTTGTAAAAATAGTGTAAAATTTTCTAATATAATAAATTGAAGCTATTTCACTTCTATAAAAACTAATATTGAAAACTTTTGGCGGGAAATATTTGGATTAAGGAGTGCATGGTAAAAAAAAAAAAAAAAAAAAAAAAAATATATATATATATATATATATATATATATATATATATATATATATATATATATATGTATATATATATATATATGTATGTAAGAAAACACAAGAAAATGTAAGAAAAAAGACTATAAAAAGATTTAGATTGCCTGTTGGTATCTTGGAACACATATGATGTGTATCAATATGCTCCGACATAGACTGCATATTAATGTGCCCCATGCTGCCATTTTGAATAACATGTGTCGCAAATCCAACACATCATAATGTACCTAACAATAAATAATGAGGAACTGATAAACTTTACTTACTACTCTGAGTGTTTAACTAGAAACTCAGAAGATGAATGGCCGAAACTTTATATGCAAAATTAACTCCAGCACCATTATTTCTGTGTCTCGTCTTCGGGAATCTGTATCTAGAATTCACAATTGCATAGACAAATTTTATAGTTAAGACACTCATTACACGATAAATGATTGTCCCAAAAATTACTAATGTATTTCCTTCTGAAAATGAATATTATATTTTATTAATCTCTAGATAATATTAATTTCTCAAGATATATGACACATACAATTTGTTCACAAATCTGTGTTTTGAACATTAAGCCTCTAACCATTGTTGGCGTCTTCATGGTTTTTACATTTTTCCTTACTGATATTTAATTGAAAAAAAAATTTTATGAATTTTTAGTATTGATTCTAAAAATATATATCTATTAATACTTATTAACAATATTTTTAATAATTAAATAAAAATATGTTAATTATATTAATATTTAAAAAATACATTAATATTGATTAATATTATTAATTTAATTAATAATAGTATCGTTTAATGATAATTTTAATTGCTAATTATTAATAATATTGATTATTATAATGAATTATTTATTAAAAAGCACATCAACTATCCTTCAACATGTTTTTTTTCTTTTTGCAATAAAAACTTTTTTGTAAAAATTATTTCATACTCATAACTGATTACATTGATTGAATTATATATATATATATATATATATATATATATATATATATATGTGCATATGGTAAAATGATCTAAAGATTTTTTCGTATGATTGCATGTTCTTATTTTCCTTCGCACAGACGCATGACACAGTTCAGTTAATATTCGGAGTAACTTTCAAAGTTCAAGTCTACTAACGTTTTCATTTATCTACCTGTATCTTAGCGTAGTATGGCCTTTGTGTGAATTTACATAACAAAAGTCCAAATAGGTCGAATGAATGTGGTATCAAAATTCTTATTCCTAAATGAGGGAATATTTGATCAAGTACACAATTTAAGAAATGTTGCATTTTTCGAATTTGATAACACAGAAAACTACAGGGTAAAACTGTATAATTTTGTAAATATAGACTTTTACGAAGAACGTTTTATTTTGTATATTTCTTTTTAATGAATCATTTTGGAAAAAAGTACGATTTAAATTGTAAAATATTTAATTCTAAGTTTCTCGCTATTTTCCCTTTTTTATTAACTGCAATTATATACACGGTAAGTTAATAAGGTAAAGTTTTAGTTTTAATAAGAATTATATTTTTTCTTAATATCATCTTAATTTTTATGAATATCGTTGAGTTTTCTACAAACATATTTCATATTAAATACACTGAATTTTCTTTTAGCATTATTAATAAAACGTATAATTAATTTTTTTTCGTGTAAAATAAACTATTTGTTGAAATTTTGAAATATTGTATTTATTGTTAGTATAATAATTTCTGGAATTTTATGTGTATACTTGTTTGTAACAGCATATTTTTAAAAAAAGCAATTCAATGTTGACATATAGATATTTTTTCTGAATATATTTTATCGTTCCGTAGCTTATTGGTTACTATTCACTGTTAGCATAATTTTAGGAATTTCATTTCTTTAAATGTAATGGCATTGATTTTTAGAAATCAATTACATTTCTGAACATTATATATGTTCAGATATTCCATAAGATATCGTATTCGATTTATGATTTAGATAGTGAGGAAAAAATATCCATATACTTTCGAAAATTATCCTAAAGTATAAATTCTTTCAGAATTTATAATTTACGATGTCGTGACACAGACAGACTATTTTCATAGTCGAGCTCAAAGGAATCGCCACTTAAGAGAATTATTTTTGTTTAAATTAAATATGTATATGATATTTACTTTAAAAATGTATAAAAATAAAAGTATTAAAAAAGTTCACATCAAATATGAAATGTCCAAAATCATTATAGTATGATATACTGTGTTTGCAGTTTCAACCATTACTTGTATTTCGCTGATTGTGATGATAACTGGCATTCTATTCTGAATTTGTGATTTCTTGTATTGCTTTATCCTTTGAAATATGCAGAAAACTATATATTTCTAAAAACTTCTGCTTCATACTATGTAAGTGAGTCATATATAATCTTATATTTCTGTTTATCTTCTGCAATCGTATTTTATTTGTTATCCTATCGTCAATAGAAATATTACGAAGTTCGTTGACTTTGACAGAATAAATAGTTTATTGTACGAACATGCTGAAACACAAAAGAATTAATTTAAACATAAAAATACTTAGTAATCACACAGAGATTCAGGGTTGGGTTTCTGAAGTCAGAAACTGATTTTTCACATGACAAGAGTCAAAAACTGGTTTAAACCGTCAAAAACTGGTTTAAACTGTCAAAAACTGGCTTAAACCATCAAAAACATGTAATATGCTGTAAAGCATTTTAAGAACAAGAGGGAAACATCGAATAAGTCTTAATGATCGAATAATTAATAATGTTTATGTCAAACTAATAATTTTCTTTTCTGGCTTGCCAAATCAGAAAACGAGAAGTACTATTATTTTGAAATCTTTATTTCCAAAATAAATAAAAAAGTAGACATATTTTCAAACTTTTACACCATTTTTCATAGCTTTCAATTCACAAAAAGAAGAGCTAAATATCCATAGCACAGTTTAAACATATGTTTACAATATTTTGTAAAAGGCGATTCTTTAAAAAAAACAGATTTATCTTTTTAATGGTACATTAATGTAGTATTACTGTGAAATGTATCTTGATACATCAGCAGGAAATAACTCTAATGATGATTTTAAATTGTCTTTGAATGGTTATTTAATTTAAAAAATATTACATTGTTTGTTTTTGTTTCTAGTTTTGAATAAAAACAATGATAAAATGTAGGGAATACTAACTTTTTTTATGGTATACATTGCAAAACTATAATCTTAAAAACGAATTTGTGACTGATTTTTTACTTTCTATCTGTCTTCAAACATATGTTTGCGCATGAAACGCAGTTAATTCTTTTTAATTAAGCAATTATCTTTTCCTCCCAAGTAAAGTGCCTTTAAATCAAAACATAGTTAAAACTTTATTGGAGAATTTTAGATGAATATCTGTAATAAACAAGTATAATGCTGATTTTACACTGTTTTTTAGTTGTCTTAGTAAAAAATTTTATAAACAATTTAAAACTGATAACTATTATACAATTTCTCTTAATAATAATAATAAAATCTGTACTATGAGTTAATGTTGGTTAAGAGATCATTTAAAAATTATGTAAATAAATATTTTAAATAATTTGTATTTTAAGTATGTTGATTTTTCAATCAGCTTGAATGCTTTTTGTGAAGGCAGTTAATTTTTAACAAAAGAATTTTTTTTTTAATTTCATATCATTTGACTGCATATAATTCTATAACAATGCATTAAAGAAAAAAAAGATTTCGTACACACATAAAAAAGTATTGTTTTCATTTGTCCTCCTCTCTCTTCATTTATCTTAATGGAGTCATTTAGTGAGATCTATCTCATTATGTCAGCAGTTAATGACTATAATGACCATTTTTAAATTTGGAATGGATATTTTCATTTGTTAAAAACACCACATCAATCACTTTAAAGATCAATGTTGCATGTAAAAAAATAATATTATAAAGGAGATTCTCGCAAATGAATGAAATTCCAGAAAACAAGAAGAAAATGCTTTGAATTCCAAAATTCCCTTTTTATGATTTGTATAGTTATGAAGTTATGAAAATAAACTTATTCTAACTTAAAACTGGATGTGCATTATTTTAGATTAAAAATAAAAGAATGTAGAATTGTTTTGTGTTATACAGAAACTTTCATTCGTTTACAATTGAACTGAAAAAGTCTATGAATGAAATGTACAAGGATTTTTATAACTTTTTTTTTCATTTTGAATACTATTAAAGGAAATAATACTGGCAGTATTAAATAGATTTATATCAAAAGAAATAAGGAAAAATTAATTTTATCTTTAGTTCTGCATAAAAACTATGATAAAATGTAGGAAATACATATTGTTTTTAGTTTTTTATTGGTACATTGTAAAAAATAATCTTAAATACCAATTTATGCCTGCTTTTGAAATTTCTATATGTCTTCAATTATATGTTTAGGCATGAAACAGTTAATTATTTTCAACTTAATAATTAGCTTTGTCCCACAAGCACAGCACTTACAAATAAAAAATAAAGTTAACACAGACTTCATTGCAAAATTGTGGATTCAGAATTACATAAGTTTAATTCAAATTCTATATTGATTTTTATTATTCTCAGTAAAAAATATTATAAACAATTTAATAACTGATAATTTTTATATCATACCTATATATATATATATATATATATATATATATATATATATATATATATATATATAATAACCTGTAGTATCGGTTGATGTTGGTTTAAATATTATTTGAAAAGTTTTAAATTAATTTAAAGATTCCGCAAATTTAGATATTTTAAGCAATTTATTTTTCAAGTATGTTGTCTATCCAATCAGCTTGAATGCTTTTCATGATGGCAGTTAATTTTTAAGAAAAGCGTTTTTTCTTATATTCCATTTCATATGAATGTGTAGAATTTCATAACAATGTGCTAAAGAAAAAAAAATTTCATACACATAAAAAAGTATTATTTCATTTGTTCTTCTCTCTCTTCATTTATCTTAATGGAGTCATTTAGCGAGCATTATCGCGCTATTTCAGCAGTTAATGACTGTAATGACCATTTTAAAATCTGGAATGGATATTTTCATTGTGAAAAATATTACATTATTCCCTTTTAACTACAGTGCTGCACGCAAAAAAATATATCAAAAGGAGATTCTGTTAAATGAATGAAATTCCAGAAAACAAGAAAAAGAGAAATCTTTGAATTCCAAAATTCCCTTTGTATGATTTGGATAGTTATAAAGTTACGAAATTAAAGTTATTCCTAAGTTAATACAAGTTAGACTTTTCTGAACTGATAGCACCGTTGTCCAAATATATGACCTCTGACGCATAAAAAAAATAAAGAAAGAAGACCAAGGAACATAAATAAGAGAGAATCTAACGAAAGATTCAATCAAATACAGCTTTTGCCTGTTATACGCGAAAAAGCTGTAAAATTTGGCTAAATTAAAATACACATAGCAAATAAATAATACGTTATCAGAACTTATTTAAGCATTTGGTACATTAAATGTGCCATTTCAAGTAAATTTAACCAAAATAAATTTAATTTAACATCTTTAATTTTTTTGTTAAAAAATTCAAAAATGAGCATTTATGCAAAACTTCAAGCCATTTGCGGCCAGGTAAGGAAATGTCCAAAAAATCTGAATTTTTTTGTGTGAACTGAGTGCCACCTAAGGCCACTTTTCTGCACCCGCCATCATCGAAAATCGAAAAAGTTTTTTTCGGCCCACCCTAATTTGTATATGTGAACAGATTAAAATTATTTTATTTTTTAAAAATTCTATTTTGAGTTCAACGAAGCTAATTTTAAATAATTTCACTTTAAATTGATATTTCGAAATAATCAGTTTATGCAAAATCTTGAATTATATTTTCCAGTTACCTTTCTTCCCTTTTAATCTTATTGCAACATGTCACTCTGGATTCCAATGGATGATTAGCACACTTTAAAGATAACTTGAAGTATCTATTATATATCTATATTATAGAGGCCAAACGTATCTGTCATTATGTCATTTTGCGAATGGCAACACTTTTCCCTGTAATTTCTGTTTTGCAATCTTCGCTACTTCAAATTTTTCACTTCTAAACACCGTACATTTTAAATTTTTATACTGCCGTATAGAGAAAAAAAAAATGGACTTTTATATGCGATTTCTTTCAAAGCTGTATCTCTATTAAATTTGGGGATTTTAATTTTTTTTTAATAATTTTAGTACCAATTTTGTAATTGTGGCAACAGAAACATTCCATTTTCTTTTAAAATTGAAAAAAAAAATAGAAATTATAATGAATATACTTTTAAAATATCGTCCATTATAAAATCCGATGAATTTCGGCTCTATTTCGTTTAATAATTTTGATAATTGGGTTTTATAGTATTTTGTTAATTTTAGCTTAAAATAATATTTGTTTAAGAGTTAGACTGACTAAAATAAGATGCATTTTTTTATTTTAACGAATTTTGTAATTTTTTTGTAAATCATTGATACAGTTTTTTCTTAAAGATTTTCTTTCATCGACGGGTTCCACCTCATTTTCTATAATAGAGAAAAAACGTATCCATTTTCTTTCTTGTGAAATACATTGGTTTAAAAACAATGCTTTCATTTTTTAAAAAATAAATTAAAATTACTAAGACATAATCTTATATTTGATATGGCTTTTAAAATCATACTTAAGAAAATGCGATCAAGGTTAGAAATGCTTTCTATTTTATGGAATGCATTTTAAATTTGTTTAAATTGCACGAAGAATAAAAAAAATCTGTTGCATACATTTTTAATATTATGTTACTTTTGAAAAGATAAATATGATATTTTTTTTGTTAAATTTATTTTGAGTTCAATAAATTCAAATTCAAATCATTTCAGTCCAAAATGATATTTGGAAATAATTAGTGTATACTTCATCTTGAATTACATTTCCCCGTTAAGCTCGTTTTAATAATGCTTTAATCTATTTAGGAATGAAATATTCATTTTTTAATACACATTCATTTGAGGATTAATAGTATATATATTAGAAAATATAATCTTTTTAGTACGTAAGTATATGTTGTTTTAAAGCATCGTGTTTTAATTTAAGTTAAAATACAAAGTAATTTTACTAAAACATCTTTTACTGAGAAATTTTTTTTTTGCAAAAAATAAATGTTGTAAATTCATATTAAACTGTAAAAAAATGTACCCTACTTAAATATAATTTAAGTGGCTTTAGAAAATTAGACACCTGAAATCTAAGTATAAATATCCAAATTTTTAAATACTCATACTCTAGACTCATACTACAGACAAAGGAAATAGGATATCTTCTGCTTTATTAAAGATATTTTATTGTATATAATTAACATATATGTTTTCAACCTTTTAGAATTCATGCGTATTTCTTCTGTTGAAAACAAACCCGCAAATTAAAGCATGTATATGCTAAAATTTCAATATTTCTCACTATTCTTTCGAATTCGTAATATAAATAACATCTTTCTTTACGCCTTTGTTTAACCATCTTATCGAAAGGTCAGCTTGATACTGTCTTTTATCAAATTTGATGCATACAATTTGCTACACCAGGTATCCCAAGTTTAATTAACTTTAATAAACATTTAAGAAATTTTTTTTATATAATATAATCTTCTGTTAAATAACACAACTTAACCAAATACCTTCTTAAATATATTAAAACTTACCAACGCCAGGCACAAGTCACATTTTAGTTTGCTCCTCCATAATTTACACATCCTAATTATAGATAAAGATCAGATAAACATCAAATGAAAGACACATATATTGGTTCTTTGAATCTGAAATCGAGTGATGAAATTATTAAATATTAAAATATTAGCCGTAACAAATACTTTCTTATTTTGTTAAAATAATATATTTTATTTAAACGCTCCATTGACATTGTTATTGTTGGCGCCACCTTTGTTGTTATGACGTCGAATGACGTAAGCATATACCCCCCCGCCCACAGATGTTTCCCTCCAGTTTGTTATGGACGCCGCCAAGGCAGTCATTGCTCACGAAGAGAACGCATTTAAATAATAAACTATACAGTCTGCTATATCGACATTTTTAATTCATATTTATATCGCATCGCAACACGAACATTATGGGCCGTCGAGCTCAGAGGTATTTATATTTAAAATAATAAAAGTTTGTTTAAAATAGTGAATTGACATTGCAGACGAAGAAATTTATTTTTTCTTTCTTCGAACAATTCAATCTTCGGTCATAGAACAACACCTGCAGTTTTAATAAAAGTGTTACGCAATCATCGCAAGAAAGAGTAAGCACATACGAAATCACCTGTTTACCAGAAAAGGTAAGAAACATTCGATTATTCCTTTTGATTTCATAAGTTTCTAAAATGGATGCACTTGAAAAAATAAAAAAGAAACGCGCAACTGTAAGGACAACTGTAACTAAGCTTATAACTAAAATTGATACTTTAATTAATGAAGAAAATAAAGAAACCGATGAGTATTTAGAAATTTTGGAACAGTTAAATGAAAAGGAAGAATCGCTGAAAAATTTAAATAGCGAGATAGAAGCTGCCATAAGTATTGCGAAAGATTATGAAAATGATATTACCATTAGTGAAGAATATACTGAGAATATCGTAAGAGCTAAATTCAAAATTAAGAAACAAATTAAGCATTTAGAAGAGGGTAAGGTTCTCAATCCAAGTCAACTAAAACCTACTCTTACAAATGACTCATTTAATATTAAATTACCGGAAATACCGCTCCCGAAATTCTCAGGAAAACCGGAAGATTGGAGTTCATTCAAATTACAATTTGATAATATTATAACATCTAATGAGCAATTATCTGAAACTCAAAAACTTCATTACTTATCAGCAGCTATAACAAACGAAGCAAAAATTTTGCAAACGACAGAAGATACATTCGCTTCTTTAATTCAGGCATTAAAAGATAGGTATGAAAACAATAGAATAGCTGTAGAAATACATATAAATTCACTTTTCGAAGCAGATAAAATTATACAACCTTCTGCTAAAGATTTGCGGAATTTAGTTGACACCGTAAAGAAAAGCATTCGCGCATTAAAGGTTTTAGATTACACAAGGAACAATCTTTCCGACGTTCTAATTTTGAATATTATTCTTCAAAAATTGGATAAAGATACGCGAAAAAGTTACGAAATGAGTATCAGTTCAAATGAAGTTCCAGAATTAGACAATTTAATACTATTTTTAGAGAAACGCTCTCAAATCTTGGAAAATATCAGTAAAAACATTTCAGCAAAACCCAAGTCAAATCAAGAGCGTAGTTCTAAACAAAAATCCCTCTTTGTTAAGTCAACTAATTTAATTAATTCATGTGTGTTATGTAAGCAAAATCATGCAATTTATAAGTGCGATACATTTTTTAAATCAAATGCCTCTCAGAGGAAAGAAATAGCAATGAAACACAAACTTTGTTTTAATTGTTTAAGTAATCAGCACACGATTGCTAATTGCAAATCTAAAAGTTTCTGCAACATTTGTCAGTCACGACATAATACATTACTTCACAGAAATGCAAACACTTCCTTTCCGAACAAAATTAATGAAGTTAATCCCATCGAGCAAGGTAATAAACTGAATCCGAATGCACAAGAGTTTTTCGGACAGACAGAAGTTAAATCACTTCTATCGCCTTCTTTATCTTGCGTTAATAATGGAAATAAATCTGTTATTCTCTCCACTGCTTTAGTTTGGGTTTTTAACCCTTATTCTGGTAGTTATTTACAAGCACGTGTAATACTGGACTCAGGAAGTATGTCCAATATTGTAACATCAGAATTTGCAGATCGACTAGGAATTCCATTAAAGAGATTGAAAATCGCGATATCAGGATTAGGTGGAAAAGAAATGAACATTTAATATAAGGTGCATGCGAAAATTCTAAATGGAAATGGATCCTTTGAAACATCATTAGATTTCCTTGTTGTTTCAAAAATAACCGATTCACTCCCAGTAACAAAATTGAATATTCATAACTTGAAAATTCCTCATCAGTTAGCAGATCCAAAATTTAGCGTTCCTGGCAAAATTGACATGCTACTCGGAGCACAGTCCTTCTTTGATATAATAAAGGATGGAGAAATTCGAATTCCAAACAGCAATTTAGTTTTCCGAAATTCAGTATTCGGATATATCGCAACAGGAACCGCAGATACGATCAATCATACGCAATATTGTGGTTTTATTTCGCAGTCTCAAAGCATTGATGAATGTTTAGAAAAATTTTGGAAATTGGAAACCATTGATGAACCTTGCAAAATTCTGAGTAAAGAAGAAGAATACTGTGAAGAGCATTACAAAACTACGCATAAAAGAAATGACGCTGGTAGATATATAGTGCAGATGCCTACCAAGGATTTGGAAAAGTTGGGTGATTCTAAAGAGCTTGCGAAAAAACGTCTGAATCAGTTGTGGAGAAGATTATCTAAAGATAAAACTATGAAGATATTATACCAGCAATTCATGCAAGAATACTTAGAGTTAGGCCACATGGAGAAGGTTACAGATGCTCAATCCGAACATCCAGATAATAATTTATGTTACTACTTGCCACATCACGGAGTTCTCAGACCAGACAAAACCACAAAAAAATTAAGGGTGGTATTCAATTCATCAGCGGCAACTACATCTGGTTTCAGTCTCAATGATTGTCTGCTAAAAGGAGAAGTGAAAGAAGACATATTTGAAATTATGACAAGATTTCGTGTCTACAAGTATGCTTTTACTACAGACATTCAAAAAATGTTCAGACAAATTTTAATTCATCCATCTCAACGCGACCTTCTAAGAATTGTATGGAAGACAGATGAGAACGAAGAAACTGCTGTTTACAGATTAAATACAGTCACGTATGGAACTTGCTGTGCACCGTTTCTCGCAATACGGACTCTGAAACAATTAGCCATCGATGAATCATCACAATTCCCTTTGGCTGCTGAAGTAATAAAAGAAGATGTATACATGGACGACATTGTTACAGGCGCACATGACCTAGATACAGCTACAGAACTCCAGCAGCAGTTATGCAACATGCTAAAAACCTGCGGCATGTCCCTTCACAAATGGAATTCCAACTCAAAGGAATTGATGAACAGTAAGCCACAGGAAGTTCAAGAACATAATTTTTCCGTAAATGAAGAATCAACAAGCAAAACTCTAGGGGTTATTTGGAAACCCGTTGAAGATCAATTTATGTTCAAGATTTCAGTAGCAGAGAAATCATCATACACGAAACGAGACGTGCTGAGCACCATTGCAAGATTATACGATCCCTTAGGTCTTTTGGGACCAATTATTACTCGAGCAAAGATATTTCTTCAGAAATTATGGCTCCTGAAATTAGGTTGGGAAGATAAAATCCCAGATCCAGTTGCAAGTGAATGGATAAATTTTGTGTCATCTCTAAAACTAATCGAAGAAATTAGAATCGACAGATACATTCTAACCGATTATTTTCAGAAATTAGTGTTGTTAGGATTTTCAGATGCTTCGGAATTAGCTTATGGAGCTGCAGTTTATATGCATTGTACAAGTGAAACAAGTACTGTAACAACTATACTGATTGCGAGTAAGTCTCGCGTAGCCCCTTTAAAGACAATTTCCATACCCCGCCTGGAACTCTCAGCTTGCCTACTTCTTTCTCAACTAATAGAGAAAATCCGGCTTTCTTTAAAAATGCTAGTAAGTGACATTTATTTGCATACGGACTCAAAAATCGCAATTGCTTGGATCAGTACACCGCCAAACAAACTAAAAACCTTTGTTGGCAACAGAGTATCCAAGATACAAACCTTAACTGAAAACTGTCATTGGAAACATGTCCCATCGCAATTAAACCCAGCAGATGTTATATCACGTGGACTAGGTCCTCAAGAACTTTCCAACATGAATCTTTGGTGGAATGGCCCCCCGAACTTTCACCCACCTTCATCTTCAGATGAATCCAATGACAATATAGACATTCTATCACAAGAACTGTACTCGCATGAACTTAAAAAAACAGACAATGTCAATTTGATTTCTACTTCTGAAAATTCATTTGTAAATGATTTTCTTAATTTAAGTAACAACTACTTAAAATTAATACGTATTCTAAGTTTTATCTTCAGATTTATATTTAATGCTAAAAATAACATTCGACGAAGTGGTCCACTCACAACAGAGGAACTTCGTAATGCCAAATACTGTCTCATCAAAATTGTGCAGGTAAAATCTTTCGAGTATGAAATCAAAATCCTTGAAAAGGGTGAAATTCCAAAGAAGGGCCAGGTGAGTTGTTTAAATCCCTTTCTTGATAAGCAGAAATTGTTACGGGTAGGTGGTAGGTTAAATAATTCTGACTTATCCTTTGATAAAAAATTCCCTATATTGCTCCCAAAAAATCATAAATTGACTTTATTGATCATGACATATTTTCATCTTAAATATTTACATGTTGGAGCCCAAACTTTACTCCATCTTATTAGGCAAGAATTTTGGCCACTGGGTGGTAGAAATACTGCCAGAAAAATTGTCCATGACTGCATAATTTGTTTCAAAAATAAACCTAAATGTATTGAGCAAATTATGGGAAATCTTCCCTTAGAAAGAATTACTCCTAGTTCCCCATTCACTAAGGTAGGGATTGATTTCTGTGGCCCCTTTTATATTAAATATAAGGGTCAAAGAAAAGGTATTTACAATAAATGTTATGTTGCAATTTTTATTTGTTTCGTAACAAAGGCCATACATTTAGAAGTGGTCACTGACTTAACTTCAGAAGCAATGATAGCAACATTAAAGAGATTTTTCAGTAGGAGAGGTAAAAGTTCTTCTATCTGTACTGACAATGCAAAAAATTTTGTTGGAGCCAGTGCAGAGTTAAAACGTTTGGCAAACATGATTAGAAACCCCCCAGATGTTTTGGCTGATTATTTAACAAGTGAGGAAATCGCCTGGAATTTCATTCCACCCAGGACACCCAATTTTGGTGGTTTGTGGGAAGCTGGGGTGAAGTCGTTTAAGCATCATTTAAGAAGAACTGTAGGAAATTCGCGATTAACTTTTGAGCAATTTTTAACAGTTACCGCGCAAATTGAAGCCATTTTAAACAGTCGGCCCCTCACGCCCATGTCTTCTGACCCCAATGATTTTGAAATTCTAACTCCAGGCCATTTTCTCATAGGTAGACCTCTAAGCAATGTGTCTGAACCTGATCTCACTGAAGAACGCGATAATTATTTGTCTCAATGGCAAAGATTAAATAAAATGGTCCAATTTATTTGGCGAAAGTGGAAATTAGATTATCTTAATAATTTACAAGCCAGACATAAATGGTAATTCGAAAAAGATAATGTTATTCCAAATTAAATGGTCCTTTTAAAAGAGGATAATCTTCCACCCTGCAAATGGACTATTGGTAGAGTTCAGGAAGTAGTTAACGGACCAGATGGTAAGGTTAGAGTGGCATTAGTTAAAACCCCTCAGGGTATTTTCAAAAGAGGCATAACGAAATTATGCTTACTTCCTTGTCAATAAACTGACACATTATTATATGAATATGTTTAGCCATTTCACTGTAAACTTATTATGTAACCAAATGTTTGAAGTCTATTTAATTATTCATTGTTCTATTCATTATTATTATATTATGCATCTTTATTATATTGTATGTTATTCATTGTAAATTTAGATATTGTATTGTATATTGAAATGATATTTCAACGTGGGGCGGTATGTTGGCGCCACCTTTGTTGTTATGACGTCGAATGACGTAAGCATATACCCCCCGCCCACAGATGTTTCCCTCCAGTTTATGGACGCCGCCAAGGCAGTCATTGCTCACGAAGAGAACGCATTTAAATAATAAACTATACAGTCTGCTATATCGACATTTTTAATTCATATTTATATCGCATCGCAACACGAACAGTTATAAAAACTTGTAAATAAGTATAAAACTTACATGCAGACAAAAAACGCATTTTCAAAGTATTTACAGTTTAAAAAAGAAAATATGGAAAAATTATTTTACGTTTAGTCTAAATTTTATTGCTCAGACATACAGTTAAGCATCTATATTTGTAACACAAAAATGAACAGCATTAAAGATATGACTGTAAAAGAGATACAATATATACACGCATCATTCAAATTGAACGCTATATAAACGCAAAATTGATTAAAAATTTCAAACGACATTATCTGAAAACGTGGTATATTTTACAATTATGCCAATTAATGCCGATAGATCTTAAAAATCAATTAAAAAAATTCTTTTTACCATTCTAACTTATGAACAATTATTAATATAATATGATAATTGATACATTATTGCATTATAATTGATACAATAACAATTATTGATATTGATATAATATGCGAGATATAAACGAGTCAAGAAATATAATAGTAGAGATACAAAATACTCCATTTTTCAGTGCTGTTGATTAAATGGTTACTTAAACTGGCAATGTCAGCCAAGAGTCTGGTTTTGACTCTGGTTAGGGCATATTTCGCTTGATTGAAAACATTTAATTAGTATGATGCATTTACAAATTAATTTCATTGTGTTAAAATAATAGTATGCTATGAAAATTGTTTTACATTGTATAAAAAGCAGTTTATTAACGAATATTATTGGATTTTTCTATAAATTTGAAATGCGTTTTATCACATATTATAACAGAGTATTGCACAACAGGTTTGGGGAAAAATCTCTTAGCATGATTTACTTTTCATATTTTGTTTGCTTCTAAATTAGCTGCTTAAAATGTTTTCTAACATATTACATAATATTTATTATTTCCATTAACTTTTTTTTAAACTTTTTTCTTAAGCATCTTATCTGAGTATGCGGAATTATTTAAAAATCCATTTAATGAAATACTTTACACATATATAAAAATATTTTTTTATTCCACGAATAACCAATGTTATCTAAATGGGGTACTCCATTGTATTTATTTCATTTTTCGTATGATGGTAGCGGGAAATATCAATTTTAATATTTCTTAGAAGATTTTTAAAAATATTGCACTCTTAAAACGAAACAGTGGATTTGGCTTCTCAGGAAAGAGCTGCAATTTATTGGATCGTGAATGAGTTGCTTTTTAAATGCTTCACTCAGCTTGATTTAGATTGCTTACTTAAATAACTCATCTTAATTGAAATTGTTTAAAAACAACTCGATCACCCGAGTTCTTTCAGCTCTTTATGAAAAGCTGCCTTTCAAAACGCGAGATGAGCGAATTTCGGCTCAACTTGAGTTATTATTTGGCTGACATTTTAAAAGAGTACACCGTTAAATTTTACCATTAGTTCTGCCAGCAAACAATTTTTTTACATATATTAGCCATTTTCGGTTTACATGTTCTTTTAGCGTTTGACCAATTTTCACGATACTTTATATAAGTATACAGGGGGTCAAAAAAAACTTTCCCGATACATGTACCCCTAGCGACATAACCACATAACAAATCGAAAAGAAATTTCGGATTTAGTAATTTGAAGATATGCTCTCGAAATTGTGATGATTCGAAATAACAGAGCTCTAATGTTACAATTACAGTAAAAAAAAAAAAAAAAAAAAAAAAAAAAAAAAAAAAAAAAAAAAAAACGAATTTTTGAATGAAAGTATTATTTTTTTTCCTGCGGAAATTCATCAGCAAATTTAAAAAACATAAATGGAATGATACTCGTATGACTAAAATTGCCGGTGTAATATAGTGACACTCAATCGTAATCAGTTCCTATGTTATATAATATCGAGCGCTCTTAAACAAATGAATGCATTTAATTTTTTTATTATGTGTACGCAAACACATCTCAAAAAAATAATAAACACATCTAACAAAATCACTCAGTTAAAACAAATAAATCGTGTTGAGAAAAACCTTGTCATTGTTCCTTTAGTGTGGTCTTTTTCGAAAGTGCTTTATGCTGGCAATTTTCATGTATGTGTATCATTGCAACACCATTTATTCTTTTTTAATTCGCTGTTGAATTTGCGCATGAAAAAAAAAATGGGTGTTGCCATTCGAATATTTCGAAATGTTTTCACTGTAACCGTAACAACAAGAGCTCTATTGTTTTATATCATTACATTCTAGAGTGCATACCGTCATATAAGTATATTTAAAATTGTTTTCCGATTGCTTGAGCGGTTAGGCCGCTAGGGATTCATGTATCGTGGAAACTTTTTTATGACCACCCTGTATCGTTTAACATGAGAATGGGTAGTTCAACTTAAAAATTTTTTCACCCATCTACTGTGCAGAAAACCACATAACTTTAGGAACACGATTGAACCTTTGACAGTGTCAGTTAACACCGTGGTTTCAACGAAGTGTCGGCAGCATGTCGATAATTAAAACTTAAGAATTTGCTTTTTCGATTGTCGGTTACGATAATCGGTCCCCTTATTGTTATATATCGGCAAGCGACCTGCACCAGGAAGTGACGCAGGTCCGATGTGTCGTTTCTGACAAGGATTCGATTGGATTCGCAAACATAAGTCCGAATTCGGAGTTTTTAGCCTTAGCCGATATTGTTGTTTTTTTCTTAATTTTGATTGAGTTTAAGTTTTAAAATAAAATGTATATTTCGTAAAAGAAATGGATGTTTATATAAAGATCTAACAGAGATAAACAGAAAAAAAATTAAAATAGACTATATTTATTTATTAAATATGTTCTTATATACATTTTAAAAAAGATTTACAAATACTGTATTCATGAAAAGAATTTTTAAAATTGCTCCATTAATCTCTAGTTATTCATTTTAAATCTCACAGAAAAAAATTGTTACTACGTAATTGAATTAGAAACAATATTGCGATTTTTTAAACAATACAGTTTTGTTACATTATTCAAAATGTATTGGGAAGTAATAGCTAAAACCTTGTGTGGAAGATTACAATAATTAAAATCAACGTTTAACACACAATACACAAACACACACCATACGTATACATTTCACGAGCACCAGGGCTCGCTTCCTCAGTGTATAAAAGTTAAAATGTTAAAAACAGAAAACCCCCCACACTGACAGCAAGTCAGAGACCCAAATGATCGCAAAGATAATACCAAAATACCCACAAGCTTCAGCAACCAATAAGATTAAACCGAAAATGAGGTGTTATGACATAATAAATCTAATCAGAAAGTTGAGATGTACGGTATACTTGAAAGATCATTAACCAAGAAGTTTTTTGCTTTATGTATATGGAGTGCTTCGAAAAAGTCTAAGTCTAACGGAGTAGTGCATTTTTGGATAATAGTAGCAGAGGTAAAATTAAAATTATGGGGTCTCCTCCCAACAATGAGAAGCGATAGGGGAATTCTTGAACTCTTTTCTTTTAACATAACCTATATGTTCAGCGACTCTTTTTCTGAGTTTACGTTTTGTTTGTCCAATATAGGACAAACCACACTGACATTGTATATTGTAAATACCCCAAAGATCCAGAGGAGAAATTTGATCTTTATTTGAGTAAAGGTTAATTTATTGACTGGTTTAAATACTACTTTCAAATCATAATGTTTCAAAATATTTGCAACTTTAAAGCTAATGCTTTGATGAAATGGTAAAATAATTAAACTAGAATAAGAAACAGGTGTGACAGAAGAATCAGGATCATCGAGATGTTTATTAAAACTATGAGCAATTAATTTATTGCTATATGATAAACTGAAACCATGATCTATAGCAACTGATCTTATGTAATTTAACTCATCAGTAAGAGAACTGTTATCTGAACAAATTAAGTGGGCTCTATTAATTAAATACAGAAAAGCAGAAGCTTTCTGAGAAGGGGGGTGACATGAATTAAAATGGGGGGGCAGTGTGACAGCAAAGGGTTTACGGTAAACACGGGTGTCAAAAGAGATTGACGAGTGACTAAAACGTCAAGAAATGGCAATTTGTTATTGTTTTCAACTTCATAAGGGAATTGAATGACTGGATCTATTTGATTTAAAATAGTCAAAATATTATCAACAGGAGAAACAGAGGGGTCGATGAGTGCAAAAGAATCTTCGAC
This sequence comes from Maratus speculifer, assembly GCA_964019185.1. Classification (NCBI taxonomy): domain Eukaryota; kingdom Metazoa; phylum Arthropoda; class Arachnida; order Araneae; family Salticidae; genus Maratus; species Maratus speculifer. The sequence continues at coordinate 45,829,826 of OZ025291.1, read as the reverse complement.
GTATCTGCAATAAAATGGGAAACTGATGAGATTAAGCATTTTAACTTCAAAATAATGCATACATAGATCAGCTAGGAAAGGGCTAAGGGGGTTACCCATAGCTAAACCATCAGACATGGAATAGAATTGGTTGGAAAATTTAAAAGTATTTTGTTTTAAACAAATGTTGAATAAATCAACAATATGATTAATTTCGTGATCAATGTAATGGAATTCTTTTAATCTGAGAGTGAGGCATTGAATTGCAGAGTGAGGCATTGAGAGTGAGACATTGAGAGTGAGCAATTGAGAGTGAAGCATTCAATGCCTCACTCTCCAGATTAAAAGAATTCCATTAAGTCGCTGAACATATAGGTTATGTTAAAAGAAAAGAGTTCAAGAATTCCTCTAGCGCTTCTCATTGTTGGGAGGAGGGCCATAATTTTAATTTTACCTCTGCTACTATTATCCAAAAATGCACTACTCCGTTAGACTTAGACTTTTTCGAAGCACTCCATATACATAAAGTAAAAAACTCTTTGGTTAATGATCTACGAGCGCAGAATTCTATACAAAAACTTTAAACAACAGATTTTAAGAATATAAAAATAGGATTGTTTCCTTTTACGCTTCTCCAATTGTTTCTTCTTCTTAATGGAGTCATCCCATAAGATTTATCTTACAAAATAAGCAGTAAATAACTATAATGTCCAGTTTAAACTGTCTTTGAATGGATTTTTTATTGTTCAAAATGTTAAGATTGGTGCTGCATATAAACATTGATGCTTATAGAAAAAGGCATAGTAATTTAGAAAAATTAAAACAGTTTAAACTATTCTGTACTACTAAAACATGCGGCTTTGCTCTCACGACTATCAAAATATGCCAAACTTTACTTCTGTGACTATTTTATTTAGAAGAATTTATTCAATGGATAACACAGAAATTTCTAAGCTGCAGCTTGAATAAATTTCACTCTTCTAACGCAATAAACAAAATGATATTTAAATGAATGATGAGAACTAATATTAATTTAAAATAAATAGTAATTGGAAATATATTTTGAGTTTTTCACGCAAATGATTTTTTATTGTAGATTTTGAATTCCTTAGAAACCGTTCTTAGCAAACTTTAACATTTTAAATGCAATTTATTTCATTATGCCAATTTTGAGACTTTCAATTACGAAAGATTGTATAACAGCTATATTAGAGATATTGTACTTTTGGAACTTTTTTCCTTGCACTCTTTAGAACTTACATTTGAAATACTGGTGAATGGATTTACTCTTCAAAAGTAACAGCCATCTTAGAATATTTATGCAACAGTTTTAGATAGATCACACTTTAGAATATTTATAAAACGTTTCCTAACCAGCTCATACTTTTAAATTTTGCATCTATTTTTGAAATCGCTTACAGTAAGCAATAAATCTTAAATTTAACTACCATACCAAATTGACAATTTCTAACCTCTTCAGGTTAAAAAAAAAGTAATTTTTGATTTTTCAAATACTTTTCCATCGTTATTTTATGATAAATAAAAAAATTGCTATAGTTTAGATACCAGACTGTAACATCATAATACATGCTCATATTTTTTATAGAAATGGTTTGATTTTCATACGAATATGTTACTAATATATTTGAAGAGTCTTGTTCCGAGCCATAGTTAAAATAAGTTTTACATTTTCAAGACAACTAGAACATTTAGAAACAAAGATGAATAAATATTATAACACAAACTGAAAAAGTATAAATTGTGTTAACAAATTTCCAATGCTTTTAGAGATCATCTGATGGCTGACTTTGAAGAAACCTGTCGCAAAAGTAATGCAGTTACCTATCAACCTATCAAAGGCTTAACTTTAATGCATTTAAAGGATGTGAAATTTAAATACTTAAATATGTATATATAGTTTTTAAATTAATTTTTCAATTAATTTTCAACAGTAAAATTACGCTTGAAATTATTGAATATTTATTACGCGAATTACCACACTGCTATCTAAGCTAAGGTCAGAAGAATGAAGAATGTCCGAGCCGGGAATCGAGAATGGATGTCCTGGAATAGCACTCCAAGTGCTCTACAATTTAAGCTACGAGAACGATACCCAGCTTAGCAACTCTCACTCACATATGTTGGTGAATTCCATATGGTCTAATTCCATCTTGTATTATCGTTCCAGCCTGACCAACATATGTGAGTAAGAGATACGAAGCTAGATATAGTCCTATTAGCTTAAATGGTAGAATACTTGGAGCGCTATTACAGAGGTTCTGGGTTCGATTCCCGGCTGTATATTTTCACTCTGTTGGTCTATGCTTAGTTATCAATGTTATAGATTGTTTAATAAATATACATAGATATATTAAACATCCAGAACCTATAAAAGGCATTCTTCTTTGAAAGAGACATTCTACGAAAGTCATTTTGACTTTTCGTGAACAAACAATACTTAAGTTTTTGTAAAATGATTCACTTCAACAAAATGAATGCATCAAAGCGGCAATCATAAATAACAGTTTACAAAAACTGATAATTCGCTTTCCGTGGGGCAAGTTTCGTGTGACTGTCATTTCTTATGCAACGGCCTATTTTACACATACAAACAAATACTTTTTGTACCACAGTACTCCCTTTTCGTTGTGTGAGTTTTTCGATTATTTCTTAAAGTGTATTTAAATAAATTGCAACGTAATCTATAAAAAATATTGCCTCATTTCGTTAAAAATAATTTTCTGTTTACTATTTTTTCTTTTAACATTTGTGTCACACTGTTTTTTCTAAAACTTATAAATAATAGTATAGATTAAAGTTGTTTTAAAATCTCCATTGTTTATAACGAAACTATGTAAACATAATTTATTTTTAGGTCATATTTTATTGCTCATGCATATAGTTAAATTTTTTTAGTAACTTAATTATAAACAGTCATAAAATTTTCAGTTTAAATGAGATTAAATTTAGATACGAAAATATATATATATATATTATATCATAGAGTAAAACAAAGCCACTGAGATTTAAAATGTGATTAACTGAAAAGTATTATATCGATAAATGGAGAGAGTAAAACAGTTGAAGGATTTTTCTTCCTGTAGAAATTTTAGTTGATAGTATTATTTTGTTTTTAAGAACAATGTAAGCTAAATCAGAAAATGAAACATAAAAAATCATTTGCGGAAATTACTTTCACTTAAACATTTTTTAGAATAACTAACCTGCTATCTGTATTTCATTTCAACACTACTATTAAAAAAGTCCAAAGTAGACAAAATTTATTTAGACGTACGCAAATTTTCAATTTCTTATTAGTTTTTATTTAAACTATCAATTCCTTTTTATAATTGGCACGGCACATTGGAACGGCAACTGTAGCATGAAAATCACCGGCGGCAGATAGGTTAAAAGTGAGGATAACCAATAAGGACAGACAAGTAGCATAAAAAAGCATTTTATTGTGTTTCACAAAATTTCCACATGACGTTCTTTCACACACGATGGGACTTTGCATGCGGCAGATGGTGGATAGCACTACAGCACTTACCATTGCAATAGGAATCACCTGAATCGCAGTTCTGATGGCATCTTTTAAATTAGATTCAGTTTGAGTACGAAACTGATACACTTTGGATTCAGATATCCCCACAGACTGAAATCCATTCTTGTCAGATCAGGAGACCTTGGTATCAACGGAAGCAAGAAATGATAACTCTGTCACTAAACTATTGACTTAAGACATATTTAACTGAAGACCCGACATGTGGAGGAGTGCCATCTTACATCCACACAACTTCAGATATACCATTTTGCCGTTGCAATGCGGGAATCGCGTTCCGAATAAACATGTCCAGATAGCGAGAACTCGTTACTGTACACGTTTGCAGATCGCCGGCAGTAGCCTCTTCAAAAAATTAAGTGCCGAGAACGAACGCATTCGTTATACCACACCACATAGTCACTTTTTCTTCTTGTAATGGACGTGCAAGCACATCATGTGAATTATTCTCTGCCTAATGCACACAAGTTTTCGAATTCACATCACCATTTAACGAAAAACATGCTTCATCTGTCCACATAATGCAGTAAAGGCCAGCTGCTATCTCCATCGTACCGGATAAGGAATTGATTTGCAAAATCCAGCCGTAATTCATAGTCTTACTCTTCCAACATCTGGACACGCTGGAATCAATACAGAAACATGTTTAGAAAAGAGCGCAGAATCATGCGTACAGTTGAATTCGGCAGATTCAGAACACGTGAAACACCGCGTGCAGTTGCGGGACTAACTGTAGTTATCGTTTGCTGGAATTCTGCAGCTTCGACAGAAACGGAATGTTGTCCAGACCGAGGTCTATCGCATATGCAATCAGTTTCTTCAAATTTATGAATCATGTCCCGTACAGCTTCGAGAGTGCACGAGCCTCGCCGTAGTTTATGTTTGCACCAGTAAACACGCAATGCCTCTGCGGCATTTTGTCCATTCAGGTAATAAATCTTTGTGATTTTCCCCAATGTTCTTTCCCTGAAAGCGGCATCTTGTTCATAATGGCAGAAATCAACATAAGCGGCTCGCATTTGGCAGTGCCTTTTGTTTCACCTATCGTGACGACGCCAGGCATGACTGTGTCTTGCGCAAAACCAGAAATTCCCGTTTCTTGGTTTATTCTGCTCGTTTTTTGGGGAACTAATCAGTCTGGAATATCAGTCGAAGAAATTGTGTGACGTGTGACATAAAAAAAACGAACATTAATGCTCTGGTGCACGGCAAAGTCCTTTTTAAAATTATCTTCCCTAGCTCCGGTGATTTTCATGCTACAGTTGCCCTTCCAACACTATATAGGATTTTTCACAATGGAGATCACATTCCAATAAAAAAAAACTGGGCGTTCCCATTTGATTTTTTCGAATTTTTTTCATTGTAACCGTAACTGTTTGAGTGAAACTGTTGTTTTCCATATTATTCTTGAGCGCATATCTCAAAGTACCTTTTCTAAAATCTCATTCAGTTTCTGTGAATAGTATGATAGTTAGAGACCCAAATGTCGGGATAGTTTTTTTTTATAATTACCCTATATATATATATATATATATATATATATGTAGACATTTGCTCTACCGGATCTTTATCTAAGATATTTCATAGTAACCTTTATTTCGATTAGTTTTTAATAAAATGACTTTTTCAAAAAAATTTTTATTCAAGGTTGTGAGATATTTCAAAATGAGTTTTGAGTGATTCTCTTTCAATGCAATCTTAATGGGGTAAAACTGCAAGTTACATCTTATAATGTTAGCAATACGTAAATTACTCTAGTAACGATTTTAAATTTCTTGGAGAAAGTGGTTTAATGTTAAAATTTTACATTAAATTTTATCCATAATTCTCCATTTATCAAAATTTGTATAAATAAGTATCATTTTTTTTGAGTCATCCTGTTAAAATGTATCTGTAATTACATAGTTCTGTACGGTAGTGTAATTTTAAAAATATGTTTAAATGTTGTTAAAAAAAGTTTCCTTTGAAATTCACAACAAAATTTACTTTTTTGTTGCTATTCTTGTGTAGCAAATTTGCACGTTATACTGGCACATACTACATCATGCTGTTTTCAGCTTAAACTGACTGTATAAAATGTCATGCTGACAAGAATAAAAAAGCATCATATAGCGCGTTAAAATACCCAACTCTCCTTCCTTTGGAAGAGCTTCATCAGCAAATGAGCATAAATTGTTTGTGGATAGCTTGTCAAGCTATTTCTCCAAAAGTTGGCTCCATAGCATATTATGCTGGATGCATAAAACAGTATTATATAGCAGGTTAAACACCTACCTGCCTATGCGTTGAAATATCCTTATACAGCCAATAACCATAAAATGCTTGTACACATTCTATTTCTCTATAAGCTGACTTCATAACATATAACGTTGGTAAATATAAAAAAGCATGTTAAAAGGGTGTTCTTAAATCGAAAAGGGCAACTTTATGACATATGCTTTATTTTATTTTTGTTCGGAAATGCATGAAAATAGCAGGTGTTGTTGTTTAAAAATAGTCTAATTGCACTCAATTTTCTGTTTTTTTTTTTTTTTTTCAAATGCAATAGATCTTTCATAAGAAGCCTTCAAAGTTGACGTTTTTGAAACATTTACTAACGAAAGCAAAAATACGGGTGATCACGTGATCGAAATAGCTTAGAGCTGGATAGATAATTTAACTATCATAAAATGGAAAAATTAGTTCGATTCGAAATCGCTTCCATTGTCAGGTATTCCGATTTTATATATTTCCGTTAAAAAATAAATTTAAAAATTTATCGAAACATTTTGAACTTGTTGAACGGAGCAGTTGAGAACACCCTTAAGGTAACTTACCTTTCTATTCTTTCGGAGATGTTTAAACAGATAATAAGCACAAGATGGTTGTATGTAGCTTTTCATGCAATTGCTGTGTAAACTAGTTATATAGAATTTGATGCTGTCTAGCAATTTAAAGTATAAAATAGCATAAAAAATCTGCCAGACAAAAAATATGTAGTAAAAATTAGCATATTTTATGCTGTTAGTACTAGCTTACATTTTGACCTGTGTAATCTTAACATTAGATGATTTTTTTTTTTTTTTTTTTTTTTTTTTTTTTTTGTAATTTACATGTATATTTATTTATTATAATTAAATTTTCTTTATATTAGGCAAAATATATTCTTATTATTTTATTTAATTTTAGTACTTTTATTTATATTATGTTTATTTATTTTTATTTTTTCTTCATTTCCAAGTTAAGATTTGTTTATCATTTTACTTATAAAAGCAATGTTTCTTAATTATGCAGATTTCCATAAAAACGGGCGATGGATTATTAGGGTACTGCTATACATTTAAAAAATATCTCATCACGTTTTATAATCTTGGTATATTGAAAAATAAATCTTAGTTGAAAATATCTAAATTTTACAACATATAAATAATGTGCCTTTGTCTTTTTATATTTCCAAAATATAGATAAAATTAATATGTAAAATATTACTGATCAAGCATTTAGTAAACATTTTAATATATAAACTATAATGGTTTGTTTATATTTCATGTATTAAATGTGTCTATTCGTATTTTATTTTCATTCTTTAAATTAAACGTATCTTAAAACACAAATATTTATATTTTCATATAACATTTATATTTAAAATTTACATATAAACCGATTTTAAAATGAATAAATCAGAAACAACTTTTCGCGTATTTCTCTTATATTAGTCCTTATTCTCCTAGGATTTACTTGAATTCAAAATATTAAAATATGTACATACCAGAAAAATTTCATGTTGTTTTGAATTCGATTTGTCCCAGAAGATTAAAATTATATAGTCTTTGAAAAGAGAAAGATTTATAACGGAAAAATTTGCTAAAATTATTTTTTTTGAGTTTGCTTCGTTGCAATTAAAATATAAAAGTATATCACAAGATTTATTTTGATAGGAAAACGCTTTGAAAATATATCTTTCATCCTTTTCCTTTTCTCTAGAAATTGCAGGGTAACACATCAATGGACTCAAAGGATTTTGGGTATTTCAATAACAATTTTTTCATAAAATAATGGTCGCTATATTTGTAGACAGATTTTTTTTCGTGAACAAGGTAAATATTTTTTTAAAAGTTCTGGTAAAATGTTCTTGAAAGTCCTTTAGAGCGTACATATTTCTATACACTTTAATATCTTAAAATAAATGCAATAGTATCAGTGATTTTAAAATAGTTTCACAGTTCATTTAAGATATAAATATAAAAGAAAAATAATTATACTCTGATTTTTTTTAATCTCATCAATTTTTTGTTAACCCGTAAAATGGCAACTGAAATATTGAAAATAGTGTAAAAATTTTATTGTGCCAGAATTTATGAAAAACTTTTATCAAAATAGATTTCTCACCGTTACTTATGAAAGGAAAATATTTTCTTACTCAAATTCTGGTACATTTAAGACATTTGCAATTTTAAATAAAGACGGGGCATAAAAGAGATGTTTTCAAAATTGTTTTTTTTAATCGGATTAGAAAGTTTTTTTGAGCTTTTCCTGAATCCGCTCAGATGTTAAGCTTTATTATTACTATCATTATTTGGATGACAAAAAATAATTCAGAAACATATTGAAATACAGCTTAAAACAATTTGCAATTAAATGGACATTTTTTTCTTATACAACGGTGTAAAAATTGAAAATGTGAGATGTTTACAAGTTTAAAAATATGCAGTACCGGAAATTATAAAACTGGAAATTTAAAATTTGTTTATGATATGTCCAGGAATACTAACATTTAACCTAAGATTTATGAAATATGTGGCTCTGTTCTTACGTAAGCCACATTTCGGTCATCATAAAGTTAATGTTTATTATTATTCTTTTTAGTTGCGTTCGTAATTATGTAAATACGTAGCACCTATTGTTGTCGCTCAGTCCGTCCGTCTGTCCGTCTGTCCGCCTATAACAACACAAAAACTACCCAACCGAATCGTTTGAAATTTAAATCATATAATTATTGCGTAATTTTGTCGAGTCATTTCAAATGTTATGAAAATCGGATGCATAGATCAGTTACAGGGACAATCAAAAGGATTCCGTTACACTACGGTCAATGGGGAAAAAGTTTCAAATGCATTTCAATGATGTTACACTCATTCGAACATAATAGAATTGGCATGAATCTATGAAATATATACTAAAATATGCATTCTGTAGAATCTGTGATGCAAAGAATTTTTATTATTAAATTACAGGGCCACACAAAAGTATTCCACTATATAATGGTATACGGGGAAACAGGTTTAATACGTGTTTTAATTATATTCAACTATTTCACATTTTATGAATAAGATATAAGTTGCTGAGGTGTAATAAAAATTACTTCCTGCATATTTACAGAAACGTAAAGATTTCGACTACTATACTGTAGCCGGAGTACGCTCTACTATATCAGCAAGATCTGAATATTTTTAAAACTTCGTTATCGTACGAACGCACCTCATTTGCTACGTTCACGTGCAATTTCCAACTTGTTTAAATATAGAATTTTTTTATAAGTCTAAAATCTTAGTGTTTGAAAATATAATTTTTCAAATGGTCGTTGTAATTTGTTAAATTATATTTTTTTCTGACCATTAGAAACAGTAGTGAAAATTTAAAGGATGGCAACCATATTTTACTTATTTAATACATGTAACCAAACTTATACTAGTATTTTCCTATGCCTTAATTCCTGTAATAAAAATGTGCGAGAATGAGTCAAATCTCTGTATTTATACCAGTGTCTTCATGGAAATTTACACCCTGTTATTAAATTTAAAATTTACAAATAAATACTTAAAAGGTGTTGTAAAAATATATATTAATTATTTATTATTTACCTGAGATCTTTCGAATGCCTTCGCATCCATTTGCAAAATAATATAAAAGAAGATAATTGATTGGAAATAGAAAACGTAAAAACAAAAACAAACAAACAAACAAAAATATATTACTTTTGTTTTTTAATTATTATTATTATTATTATTATTATTATTATTATTATTATTTGTTTTTGTTTTTATGTTTTCTATATCTAATCAACTATCTTCTTTTATATTCCTTTTAAAATGGACGAGAGCGCATTCGAAAGATCTTAGGTAAATAATAAATAAATAATATCTATCTTTATAGCATCTGTTAAGTATTTATTTGTATATTTTGATGTGCAAGAATTTTACACTAGTTAGAAGTGCCTATGTTTTTCAGATCTCTGAAAAATTGTACTCTTCAAATAAGTGCGACCTTAAACTCTATTTAGCCAAATTTAAGATACGGTAATTTTTTTCATACCTCATGCACCATATTTCATAACTTCTTTAAATTTAAACTAAACTAAACAGTCGATAGTTGCAGAGAATAACATCTTATCTATTTTTCTACCTCTTTCGAAATTATTTGTGCATTTTGGCGATTCTTTATATTTTAAAAGATTCGTTGATATGCACTTTTACACTTTATGCTATTTTAGTTTCGCCATTATTGTCCGCAACCAAGTAGAATAAAATTTTACTTCAACATTAGGTAATTATAGGTTAAATTTCGTCAAATGTTGTTCCGAATAAAATTTTACTGTATATTTATTTATCGAGTCATATTTTCTCAGTATCCCAAGAGTGTTTCAAACCTTTTGCTGCTCAGGTTTCGAGTAAAATTTGCTTAAAATTAGAGGGATATGTGTACCTATCACTAATGAGCACCTTTATCGACATTGCCGTTGCCATTCTTACCTTTTCAAAACGTTTTCTACAAGCTTTCAAGCTAGTGTAGTTTTGAAATCATAATTTAGTAGTCAAAATGAAATGTAATCAATTTTTGCGACCCCAATTTACCTAATTTTACTATTCCATGCGCACATTTTTTTTCATTTTTTAACGTGTTAACTATTGTATTTATTAAAAAAGAGACATAATTTAAATATTAAGATTTTTTTTTTTTTTTTTGTCAACAACTGTGTTGGTTGCTTCCCGTTGCAAAGATTGTGAAACAAACAACATCAAGAAGAACCTTATTTTTCCTTAATATTTAGTCTATTGTGTTATTTTCATCACTTATAAAGTCATAAAATCTAAGCTGTTTGTGTATCAATTATAAAATTAAAACCAACTTTTGAAAAGTGTCAAAGATGTATTGAATCAGAAAAAAAATAAAAAAATAAAAACTATATTTAAATATCTTCACATATAGCCAATTTTCCTCAACTTTATAAATTAATGTTTGTTGAAGGATATCATATTTCACACATAATGATTATTTATGAGCTTTAATAACTTATCAGCTGCATAGTTTATGTGAGATGAAATGAGTTTTTTGGCATTAAATTTATGTTACTATTAACCCCTTGCACTTCTATATATATTAAAACAAATCCGCTTTTTACTGCCTCGCATGTCAAGCTCTAGTTTGTAAATGATACTATAAATTAGTTCATAAAGTATATAAGTTATGTGAGAGATTTGAAAGGGAAGAAAATAATGCGATTTTTCTAATTATACTATATTTGTTGGCAAATAGGTGGAAAATAAACAATATACATAAGGATAAAGTAATTTCGATTCAAAGAAACAAGAAAGAAGCAATCAATGTCTCAGATTAAATAATATTTTAGTTTTAAAGTATTAATCACAAAAATAATTTAACTACTTTAAAGTATAAAATTAATGCAGAACGCATTTCATGAATGTAAATACTAATTTTCATATACCTTAATATGAAAGATCATGCTAATTTAGAAGAATGAATGAAAGAAAAAAATAACAATCTGAATTTCAATTTAGCACGTCAGAAAATCAAATGACAGGGTTTTTTAACGCATCGAATATTTACAAAAAATTGATTATATATATATATATATATATATATATATATATATATATATATATATATATATATATATATATATATATATATATATTTCAGCTTTGTAGTTTACGAGCAACAGTCAGAATTATTTTAATTTATACATGTTTTATCAAAATATTTGCATGGAATATAACCTATGTATAACTTACTGCCATTTAATACAAATCTCTAAAAATGGTACATAATTTAAATTTACTTTGAATAAATCATCTCATGAGATTTTATATTTGTAGAAGGCACAATAAAATCATATTTCTATCGCTATTCCAGTATTTGCTTTTGTCGTGAAAAATACTATTTTTGCTTTAAAATTTAAAATATTTAAGTTTTGTTGGGTGAATTTTATAAAATAAACCTTAAACTTAGAAATTTTACGTAGCGTCATATATCTTCATATATTAATATTATTAACAATCTTATCGTATTATTTAAAAATATACGAATTTTATTATATTAAAAATCTTACTTTAAATCATTGTACGAACAAAGCATTATAATGCATAGAATAAAATATTTTTGTAGATAAAAATTTATCTTTTGAAAATTAGATTTCGGTTACTGTTTTAATTCTACACTTTTGTACAGAAATCAAAATCCGTCTGTTGTTTTCATTAATTATTAATCATAAATTCAATTTTTTCTGGTCGGATTTTATGTCATTTTCTAGAATAGCGAATTTAAATATCACATTAAAGTATACCAAAATTCTTAATAGTAAATTTTAAGGTGCTCAAATTATTGACTCCAACTCTCAAGTTGCAGAGCGAAATATATTTATTGATTTTACTTTATCTTGCATTGTGATATCCTTTTATATGTTTGTTTCTTTTGAGTGTTAGAAATGAAAAATTATACTATACTTCTGTTCATCCAAACAAAATTAATAAAATTTTATACTGCTTAGTTAAATATACATAACCTTTTTGGAATTATGTAAGGGATTTTCAAATGTTATTCATATCGTAATAGAATGACATCAGATTTTTTTTTACAATTCTCTTTACTAAAGCAATGTTTGTACTCTTTTACATGGGAAATTATTACATCTACGTATCTTCAATTATTTCCATTTATTGCTTTTAAATTTTGACAAGAAATAGAAATCATGTGCCGGGCATATATTATGAAACGCTTTCCAATACATTCGGCAATCTGGTACAAAACCTTACAATTATTTGATGTCTGAGTGGACATTTTTAAGTTCTGACCAAGTAGGAAGGCCTACAAAATGGCTTTAGCAGAATACTTCTTGTCTGTTTATCTCTATTTACTAAGACTCCCGTTTACTGAAATATTTAAAAAATGTTCTTAGAGCTAGTAGTACAGTTATTTGAGCGTGGTTCTAAAAGAAAAAAATACGTGTGGCACTCGGCGACTGCCGCGGTAAAGCTATTGCATAGCATTTTTATCAACTTATGCAATTATAATTCTTTATTTATTTTTTATTTATGCAGTTTTTTTTTTTTTTTTGGTCTTTGATATTAATTTAAGCTACACTTTTTGAGCGTGATGACCGGTAAGAAAACATTTTTTAATTGAATAAATGAGAAGTCTGCCGAAGTCTGCTGAAGTTCCGAAGCCTGCCGAACTGAAACGTCGTTAGCCGGAGTGTTAGGTTTTATTTTCTAGTTACGGAATTTCTAAATTCGATCACCGAGCTCAAAGCTCCCGATAAAAGCTATGCAATAGCTTAACAAGGTATGGATTGTATAAGAATCGCAATAATTTTAAGTGAAGCACTAATTATTACGGAATTGCACATTCCACATATTCACAAAAAATGCTAAATACAAAATACAAATTTTATGCCATACAAAATGGTGATACAATGTTGTCTGGAATTGTTAAAATAAGAGTCTCATAAGAAACAGTGAATATATTTATACTACCTACAATAGAATGTTTTATTTCTAAAAAATTAGAAATGTATACAAAACTAGATTCGTACTTGTTGTGAGATAATTCCGAAAAATATATTATATTCGTAAAAAAAAGTGCATAAAGGACCCTAAAACATAATTTTAGAAAGCTTTTACAATATCATTACAACTAGCAGCCCAGTTGTCTAAGCGTACACCTAACCAATACAAGGTATGGATAAAAAATGTGTATTATTTTTATCTAAGATAATTTTGTTTTCGTTATTATTTTCAATCGATACTAGTATGACAAGCGGATTTAAGCATCTAATATTCGCTTGCAGGTAAAAAAAAGTTTTGAGTCTGTAAATCGTATCCCTATTTTGTTATTTGCTTTTTTTTATTTGAGAAACACTTTAAAAAATATACCTTTTTCAATTATGTAATACATTTGATTTCAAAAGTGTATCGCATTAATTTACATTTAAAGTGTTAATAAATTAAAACTTTTAAAAATAATCTGTTCGTATCTTAGCAACCAATTTCGGAAAAAAAGATTTACATTAATGGAATATTTAAAACTAATGGTAAATATAAATATTTGTCTTTCAGCTATTAAAATATACCTGTGAGTTGCTACAACAAGTTATTTTTTTCATATATGTCCTCATGTATTTAATTGTTTTGAACGACGTTAAATTTCTTTAGAAGAACATTAGATTTAACGAATCACGCCTTTCATAATGTAAAATAAAATGCCTTTGGATTAAATAATTGTTAAAAATTATGACAAAAAATATTGTCTTTTTTTATCATCAAGAGGCCAGCAATTTTAAATATATCACCGTATGTGTGTAATGTTTCATATGATGAACGAAACGAAATATATAATGCCTAGAAAATTATTTATGTTTCACATTTATGTATATATTCTATTTCGGAAGAAAATTTTAAATTGTAGGATTTTATTTTTATTTTTAAGATTTTTTTCCATATTCATAGTCAGAAGAAGTAAATTAGCAAGTATAAAATTAAAAGAAAAACAAAAACTCAGAAAAAAATTAAAAACTTAAAGAACACACACACAAAAATATATATATAATTTTTAGAAAGTCAAGACATTTGTCAGGTTATATGTAGAGCATCAAAATGTTTCCATGTAACTTTCTGATACAACTATCACAGAATCAAGTGAGAACATGCAAAATAAACTAATTTTCATTTTACAACAAAGCAATTTTCATAATTTTCATAAACTAATTTCAAATTATTTTTTTCCATTTTACTAAATTTAAAAGTAACGTTTTCATAAGTTTCTTTGTTTGAATGCCAAACTATTACATTATTTTTATTAATTCTGTTTTTATAAATTGAGTATATATGGTGAAAGTTTATATAAATTTATCGTTTAAAGAATAAATTGTTTAGTTTATTTTTCATTGATTACATATGAAATGTTATAAATTTTAGTACATTTAAGCTCTTTTACATTAATGGGTCTTACTGACAATTTCGTAAGTTACAGGTTAAGACTAAAAAAAATCACTTGAATTTATCTATATGAATATAAACATATGTATGTCTGACAGCTAATATTTAACAAAACTTTTTTTAAAATTATTTCATTGTGTTATTTTTAATGAAAACACAATTTATGTTTATCAAATATGTCTATATGATCCAAGAATGCAAAGATATTTCATGCACTTTCAAAAAATAAATAAAATAAAACCTTTAAAATTCGTAATTTCAAAGGCTTTTTCATTCCTTATAAATGTTTTTTTTAAGAGCAAAATGTTTTCCAACTAAAAAAAATGAATTTTTGTTTACATGACATGCTATTTTGTAAAGGAACTACATTCCATTACCCTCTTTAATACTTAAACAAAACATTGTACTAAATTTTTCACGAACATAAACAATAGCCTACAAAAAAATTCTGAATTATTTTCATCTGTTTTCTATTTAACTTCAAGTTACCTTATCTTTCTTCTACTTTAATATTTAAAGGTTCTGGTTTATTCACATACAATTTTATAAAAGAAATTCATTTAGTTAAAAACAAGGTTGTTGTTCTTTTAACATTCTTTCTATTTATGGACAATTTTCCTTTATTCTCGGTCATTGTACCTAATAAAAAAGAAAAGTCGCCATTTAAACTGATGGCAGTGAGTTCATAAAACACTCACACTAATCATATATTATATACTTAATATGTATGAAATACCCATTTAGTTAATTTAAGATGGATTTTCCCCGTTTTTTTATATGCTTAACCAATGAACTTCCAAATATAATAAGGCAGCTCCATATCAGAATAAATCTGTATACGAAATTTGAAGCAAATCGGATAATTATGCATGAAAAAGTCATTTAGCTAAACTAAATGAAGTGGATAGCTCTCTTTCCTTCCCTCCTTATATTTAACATATGAACCTTCAAAACTAATCAGAGTAGCACTTAAAAGAATAAACCAGATTTGAAGCAAATCAAATGATTTTCCTTAAAGACGAATTTATCTACATTGAGGAAGGATTAAACGGCGGTCCTTCATCTCTGAACGTAAAAATTAACTTCAAAGTATAATCACAGAATTGCCTTAACAGAATAAACTGATTTACCAAATTTGAAGAAAATAGCATAATTCTGCATGAAAAAAACTATTTATCTTAAATAAGTGTCGGGTATTAACTCCCACCCCCGTTCTCCACTTTATACTTAACCAATGAATCCTCATAGGTCATGAACAATCAGGGAAGCTTTTTATCAAAATGAATCTATTTTAAAATTTTGAAGCAAATCAAGTACCTCCATCAAGAGTTAGCAAGTTACGTGCATACATATATACAGCCGTGAAAAAAAGCCCCCAATTAACTCTGCAACAAATAATCGTAGAAGAAAGTTGCTGGTGCTAAACGATTGCAAATTAAGTCTACAATTATAAGATTTATGTAAATTTGCTTACAGGACCATCTACAAATCAAACCAAAACTTTGCTCAAACTTTCTTTATTTCAACGGTAACATGTTATTTTGACAATATATTTTAAATCTTCGGTTAAAACTATGCCTATAAAAAAACTTTGCCAAAGAAACAAAATTTCATTTCATTTGGATAGTTTTAGATTTATGCATTCCAAATATAGAGCTTCTAATGTTACTTAAACTTTTCATACTTAGATTGAATTTTCATATTAAACAAATCTATAACATGAATTATGAAATAATTTATTCGAAACAAAATATGAATTGCAACTTACATTTTATTTATTTATTTATTTTATTTTATTTTTTGTTTTTTGAATTGATATTTGTTATGCCTTGCTTTATACAAATCCAAAATTTCAAATTCTTCGTCCAAGTAGTATTGAACTTATTCTTAAAAAATATCGAAATCCTATTTTAAGACGCCGTCTGTGATCTACAGAAAAGTATAATTTGAAAAAAATATATATATATTTTACTGATGTTATTAAACCATTTTAGATGGGATTACGGTGCTTCACTTATGAACAACTTAGATTATAAGTCTTACTATGAAGCTTATTTTACTATCTCGCGATCTTACGTTAAACTGAACTCTTTCTACTTTCATGTACTATGCAAAATTATCAACAGAAATCCTAATATTGTTAACAATCTCATTGATACAATGATGTAACGATTGCAAGAATATTTTTATAAAAGTGGTTTCCATACAACACATTAATAAATCCTCTTTTTAAAATAAATATGAAACATGTGGCTTAATGGAGAGGAGGATTCAACATTTCGTTTTTCTAATCTATAGGTAATTTTCTACTACTCTTTTGTTAAAGTTCCATCATATCAAATATATTTTTTTCTTATTTGTGCAATCAAAGTTTTTAATTTAGATAAAATTCAGTATTCTTAAATTTTGTGAGCAATTTGCTGCAACTGTTGCTTTTTAAATTTAATTATTCGGGCCAGTTTGTACTTTTATACATATTTACGTTGGACTGTTGTTTAATTTTTATGAAAAATACTGGGATGATCATATTAACATGAAATTTCAGTGGTCTAAGCTCAATTGATAGTGCAAGTACGAAATTCTCCATTTCAATGTTTTTCACAAAATAAAGTACACGTGAAATATATATATATATATATATATATATATATATATATATATATATATTTAAGTAGATGCCGATGTATTTTCGGCGATTGAGCAACCTAATTCTAAAATTTGATATATACAAATTTTGATTATAAAGATTTTAGGTAATTTGAACTATAATTATATGCATTATGTAGTCATTGAGTTAATTATTTTGAAGATGATGAATGGCTAAAACGTTTTTACAAACAATACTTATTTTAAATACTTTTTTAAAGATATTATCAATATTACACATCGCATTTCATACATTTGGCTACATTTATACACGTAATTTAGTCTAGATTAGTTCTATACAGTAAAGTATTTTCAAATAATACATATATATATATATATATATATATATATATATATGTATGTATGTATGTATATATATATATGATATATGATATATGTCTTTCTCAATCATCAATGCAGCAGGAATACTAATAGGGACGGATGGGAAACAAATATTTTCCTCCAGGTATTCAGTGTTACCTAATTAAAATTTATTTTTATAAATTTGTATGTAATTATATTTGTAATATATAAACAATTAACGTGGCTATTATATCTCAGCGTTCATGATTCCTTCTTTTCTGCAGGTTTAACTCGTAATGTAAACCTCGACTATTTGCTCACTTTTCCCACTTACGAGCATTCTAGATATGGAATTAAATTTTAAAAAGCCTGTACGGCAACTGTAAATAGGAAAAAAAATACGGCATAGCTAATATTATGAATTCAAATTTGTTTAATTAATATTAATTAAATTTATCTACGTATCATGGACAAATAAAATTATTTTAGAAGAGCGAGTGGAGTTTATTTTAAAACAAGTTCAAAATTCAATATCATTTTCCCCATTTGATCGATAAACATATACAATTTTTCACACTTTTATCTATTTTGATAATGTTTCATTCAAATTGCATTCATTTGAGTTTTTGATAATAAATAAACTTCATAATACGAGTACTGTTTAATACTAATAATTAATATGAATTATTCATTTATAAAACTATATAATATTGTTTTAATTAATATATAAATGTTTCAAAATCTTTAGGGATGAACAAGACTGTCCCATTCATCCCCACTTCAAATTGTCAAATTCATCCCTACTATAGATTTAGTTATCCAAAATATTGTCTTAGAAATTATTTTGTTAAATTGTTTAATATTCATTCATTTTAATCACAAATGAATAACTGTAATTTGTCTTATTTGTTAATAACCTGTATGAAATTTGAGAACTTATTTTACTATTACTATTACTTCTTGCTTTTAAGCAGATTTTTTTATTATTATTATAAAGAACGCTGTTATAGTGCCATGCATGAGAATAAAAAGCAACTAAACGCTAAAAATAAAACTCATTGCCTGAAATATTGTGACTGTCTCACACATCCGTTGTTCCATTCACCCTATGTTCCTTTTGTCCCCCAATTTCTCAGCTTATACTTTTAAATAACTCTGATATTGTTAAATTGTTATATACTTACACTAAATACATGTAAGATAAAATTTTCTTAAGAAAATATTTTATTGTTATTTAAAATTTTATCTTTTTTATCTAATTTAATATTTTACTATTTCTTGTATATTAATAAAAAATTTAAACTTTAGAAATAAATACCGATGTAAGATTTTAATCCAATAATAAAGAGTTTTCAATAATTAAGTTTTTTTTTCTTTGTTTGAAATTTAGATCTATTCCAGTACAGCTTCTAATTAAAAAATATTGTTAGTTTTTTTTTTTTTTTTTTTTTTTTTTTTTTTTTTTTATATAATTTTTAGATAGGCAAGTTTTCCTGATAGGAAATCAGAATGTAAGTGAATCTTAGTTATCATAAAGTAGTGTGAAAAAAAAATTACAGCATAAAGAAGAAAAAATTACGAATGGGCTTTTCTTTGTAGGGTGGGGGGGTGCAACTTGCATTATTGACATAATTAGGAAGTTTCAAATGAAATAGAAGTGTAAGTATAAATTACATAATCATTAATCATATTTAATCTTTTATCTACCGCATTATGAATTCATGATACTTTTACATTCTAAGGAATTTTACGCAAATTGGTTAAACTAAATAAAAATATTTTCATAATATTTTATTAATTTTTTGATGGATTTTAGAAGGATAGAATGATTGAAGGATTAATTAAATTTGAATTTACAGCGATTTTGTGCAATTTTTATAACCCCACTCAAATCTTTTATTTTCAATTATTTTCGTAGTAATTTGTAGAATTATAAAATGTACAAATATGATGCTCTTACAGCATAAATATAGAAATATTTCCGCATTGAAAAATCCCCATCTACCTTCCTCAGCGCGATGAAAGCTGAAAATATGCAAAGTCAAAAGAAATCATCCTTTTAAAAATACTTTTGTTTTGTGTAACCAATAATGCTTTTGGAACAAGGTAAAATAATGTATCTGTAATTCATTCTAAATTGTATTACAACTAATTCATGTATTCAAAGGATATTATAATAAGTTATTTTAATGGTACTTATAAGTACAGTCGGTAGATAAAGGGTTAAATAAAGTAAAACGCTTACTAAAATCACCATAAAATGAAAAATAAAGAAGGACGCGTTCCGAGCTACAACAATAACAGCTCGTCACCAGCTAAATCAATACGTGTTCGTAAGGGCATATAGTCAAGAGTAGTGCTTTTGAACTCGTCTCTGTGCCCTTACGGACACGTGTTGGTTTAGCTGATGACGAGCTGTTATTATTGTAGCTCGAATCGCGTCCTTCTTTATTTTTCATTTTATGGTGATTTTACAAAGTGTTTTACTTTATCTGTTAATTACCACCAGTGTTTACGTTGTTTTTTCACTAAGATAAAGGGCTAATATGTGAATAATGAATGTAATGCTAACCGGATGTCTTTCCAAAGTTATGTTAATTTTAATTTTGCAAATAAATCTGAATGTAAGCCATCTGATCATATCAGAAAAGATCACTGCCCTCCACGTACTATCGAAATACATTTTTTTTTTCAAAATATGCCATTATTAATCGCTTTGTGATTTATTTTAATAAAACTACTTTATCTAGTTTTGATACATTAATTTCTTACATTGATTAATACTATTTTTATTCTAAATTTCCATTGAACGGTATTCTTTATCGACTCTCTGCTAATACATAAATAAAAAAATAACTGCTAATAAATAAATAAAAAAAATAATTCTGCTAATAAATAAATAAAAAAAAATTCTATGAGATAAATTAATTCAAAATATGAGAAGCATCATAAAAAAGAGCTTACAAAATTCAACTCACCATCAATCATACATTCGAAAAGAATTATAATTAAAGATAACACATATTTCTTTATATATTGGATAATTCAACACTTGTACGCACTATAAAATTAATATTGAAGATAATTTTACAGTAATAACAACAGGAAAGATTCTAAATGAGGGAAATGGTTATACTGGCTTGCTATACTACATTAAGGGTGTGTTCGAAAAAACGCTTTTCCACCTTCAACAGCCCGAAATTTTCCGATACAATTCCAGACATATTTTTATATGTAGAAACATGAAACTTGCTGAGGGGATTCTTGAAGGGACGTATGAGGAGCCGTGTGATGTCTTTTTACGCTCAATTCATTAGAATTTGATTTATAAACAATTACCTTATTAATATGACCCTTTTTAGGTAGATTTCGTATGAAATACTACCTACTGCATTCTTTCCCATGTTGGAATTTCTGAAAAATTTTTGCAGATATACACCGATCATGACTCCTAGACCCTAAAACTACCATCAGTAAAAAAGTTTATTTAAATATCTATCTATCTATCTATCTATCTATTATATATATATATATATATGTATATATATTTCACTTTCTTCTAGACACGATAACATCCATAATTATGCTCAGATCTTCTTTAAACTTTTACATAAAATCGAGGGGCATAAAATCTCGGTCGAGTTCGTTAATGGGCAAAATCGGGCCAAGGGGGTGGAAATAGGGAGGGTTTTTGTGAAAACAGAAAAAATGCGATAACTTCTTAATTAAAATAGATATCGAATCAGTTTAAAGTTTATATTGCTTCTAAAAAATGGGCTAAAAGTTTCTGTATGATAGGTTTTTAATAAAATTAAAAATGGGGTCAAGGGACGAAAAAAACAGGGTTTTTGGTAGAAAAAAAATCATAACTTCGTCAATTCTCAAGATATCAAATTCAAATAAATTTTGTGTAAATGTGGTTAACATTATCTAAAACTTTTGTATTTACAAGTTTTTGATAGAATCAACTTTTACCGATGAAAAAAAAACGAAAAGAAAAAGGGAGTGGAAAAAAAAATCATAACTTACTCAATTCTTAAGCAATCAAATCTCATTAAATTTATTTTACATCTTCTCAATAATATCTACAACTTTTATATTAACAAGTTTTTCATAGGACCAATTCTTTTAGCATAAATAAATTAAACAAATATCGGAGTTGGAGAAAAAACCTCAAATCCAAACTGCTTATATTGTGACTCATTTTTTGAATTCATTTTTGATTTTATACGCATCCAAATGGCAAATCCTCTTATTTAGAAACTGTATAATGTGACTTATTGGCCAGTTTTTTGGTAAAGGCAGATTATATTTCAAAAAAGGCTGTCAAAAAAGGTACTTTGAACAGAATTTCCCTAAGTGGTCGTGATTGTAAAAATTGAGGAAGTTTAACAAATTGCGTTTTTTATGAGTCATTTTTTAATCCATTTTTGCTCTCAAACGCATCCATTTTACAGGTTCTCTTTATTAGGAACTTTATAATGTGACTGATCGGCCAGTTTTTTCATAAAAGAAAAAATATTTTTCAAAAAAGGCTGCCAAAGTGGGCACTTCGCACAAAATTTCCCAAATCTATCATGATTGCAGATTTGAGGATGTATTCAAATAACAAATTGGTGATATTACGACTCATTTTTAAATCCAATTTTGCTCTCAAATGCATTCAGTTGACATTTTTTTGTTATTTAGGAACTGTGTAATGAGCCGTATTGCTCAGTTTTTGGATAAAGGCTAAATATATATTTTAAAAAAGCTGTCAAAGTGGGCTCTTCGCATAAAATTTCCCAAAGCGATCTTGCTTATAGAATTTTGGATGCATTCAAATAACACATTGGTTGCTTTATGTCTCATTTTTAAATTCAATTTTGCTTTCAAACGCATTCAATTGACAATTTATTGTTATTTAGGAACTACATAATGTACGTATTGGTTGATTTTTTAATAAAGTCAGAATGTATTTCAAAATATGTTGACAAAATGGGCGTTTGAGCCGAATTTCGCTTAAGTTGATTTTGATAAAACCATTTCTTACTGAAAAACGAAATTAAAAAATTTTCAAAAGCTCACAATATAGTAGTGAAATTGGGTTTATCTTTAATAATATTCTGTTTTTTGTTGTTAAAATGAAAACTCTTCGAAATCTACCTCCGCCTATAGGCGAAGCCGACAGGGATTTTTTTCAATTTTTGAAGACTTTTTTTGTATAAAAAAAATATTTATTAGTATTCATAGTATATGTTAAAACACTAAAATTCAAATGAAAGAATAAATAATGTTATTCGCTTACCAAGTGGGAACTGAGATTTTACTTTTGAGATTTATAAATGGTGTTTTGGCTACCGAGGCTAAACAAAATGTCAAAGAGCTTCAATTTTTTCTTCTTTTTACCATATGTTTACAAGTGCTGTTATCATTAATATTTTTTTCAAATAAAAAATAATATAACTATGTGATGTTCAAAAAATGCGATGTTCACATAGTTTTATTTTACTTCATTTTCGTTCCCAGATCGGTTCGAAATGCCGTTTTTGATTGCTTTTTTTCCAATATTTTTTGCATTTATCAAAGAATCGGCAATCACGGCACCTTGTGTACTTTCCAAATAAGAAATTTTGAAAGTTTGATATATTTGAGTGCAAAAATGAAATAAAAAATAAATCGGAAAATAAGCAGTTTGACTCGAAATACACCCTTAATAGTGTTACTTAGTGAATCCGTAGCATTTCAAGAACCCGATATTACCGAAATTCAATTCGAATACAACTCCAAAAATAACCCCATTTTAAAATAATTATTTTCTCATAAACTATAAACTAATTGGACGATATCAGTTCAAATATATATTTTGTTTATTAGAAGGGTATCGGATTTTATTTATGGTGTCAAAATTCTGCCTTGCTATTGAAAAAAAGTTATGCTTTTTTTTATAGGTAACTGTCCTTTTAAGAAAATTTTACATACATAATTTAAAAGTAGACATTATTTTCAATTTTTGGTACCAGGCTATTCATTCTACGATAATTTGTTGCAGAGTTAGTATTGGGATTTTCCTTTTTTTTCCTCGACTGTACATACATATGGAATGTATGGGTATATTTGCATTAAAAGTTTAATAGACGTTAAGCTAAAAACAATATTTACAATTTTTTCCTATAGTCAATTTGTGATATTTACGCTTTAAAAATGTGAATTCAAAATAGTTTAATTCTATTTTAAGAACTGGAAATGTAAAATAGGCTACTGGAAAATAATGCTTATGGTTAAATATAAAATTCATTAAGATATAATTGCTCTGGAAACTTCTGGGACATTTTCGAAAATTAGAAATAAAATAGATTGAAATATCTAAAAAAAAACAATTACTGTAATAGCACAATTTCGTCATTCCAAAAATAGAAATTCCTTTTAAATTTCGACATCATCTAAAAGTGTTATTACCGTCATTATCAGAGTCTAGTACATTTCGTTGATTATCTTTCATCCATTGTCTTTAAGAGTGATAAAGAATAATTACAGTTATGACATGGATTTTACTTTTAAACATCTTATACATTGTTAAAATGTAACTTTTACTAACTTTTATTAACTTTTGAATAAAATCAATTATTATTTTTATAACTATGAATTTCATATTAAAAGTAGTTAACGCATCTTTATATTAAATGGAGATTTTTAGACCATCAAATTTTTTTTTCCTATTTTGTCTTTCAGGTCATATTTTAACAAGAAAAAATAATTTTAATTTATCATGAACTTAAAAAATTTATTTACTTTTCTCAATAAATATGCAATTTGGAAAATTGATCAATAATGCGTATGCATTAAGTTTTTCTTTCTGTTTTCTTTTATTTTTTTTTACAAACTATTTGTATTACAGCAAAAAAAAAAAAAAAAAAAAAAAAAAAAAAAAAATGTAGCGGCCTCACGAGTTTTGAATTCAGTCATATTAAACAATGTCTCTAAATTTACGTTGTAAACCAGATTATCGAAATTTCAGCTAGATGCATGCTCGTGACTAATTTACAAAAACAATTCTTAAGAACTTTTCGTATCTTTTATTCTAAATTGTAGATTTTATTAATTTTTCTGAAAAAAATGTTCCAACTATTTCAACCTGAAACTTAAGATTTATATATTAATTTAAAATGAATTTGGTAAAATTTATTAGATATTAATTACAATATTAATATTGCAAGCGCATGTCTGAAAAGATGCTTCAAACCACCATAATTTACATTGACATAAATTCAAAGTGGATCCCTATAAATTTAAGTATTTCAATAAAACCAACATTTACATACTATGAAAAAAAAAATACTTATCTAGAAAGGAGCACTGTGATTACTAAAGTATCTTTTTCTATGGACGGAATCAAATCGCATACAAAATCAACCATAGAAAATAAACAGAAGGGAGCAAAATATTTATTTAAAAAAACTACGTACTTCTTTTCGCGGAAAATAATGTTTTTCTGCTTACAGCTGTAACATTTTTTAACCACTTAGCTGATCTATAATTTTGAAAAATACTTTCAAATAATGCTTATTTTTTCATGAATTTTTCAGAATTTTTAATCATTTATCAACGATTTTTCAAAACAAAATTTTTTATCTTAATTGAATCAGAAAAATGCTCGTATTAAACAATGCAAAAATTACATTAAAAAATTACTGGTGAAAATAATAGATCATGATGGAATATAGATGCCCGTGCGTGATACGGTTAAATCTTGATTGGCAAAAACACATTGCCCGCGTGACGTACGGGCAAATCAGAGAAGCCTTTAATAGATTCTCTCGCAAATAATCGCTTTAGCTATGGAAAAGTGTATAAAACCAAAACAATTTTATATTGATAATGCGAAAACAGTAAAAAAAAATTGGTTTGAAGTATTTGATACTTAACGCAAATTATCCGCAACATTTCAAAGATTCTGCAATTAGAAAGTTATTCGCTTTTTTTCTAAAAGCTAATTCTTTCTACAACAACCAGATAATTGCAGTAGAATACCAATATATTTTCAGCAACACTTTAAAACTGTTTCAATCATAATTTCGAAAAGACATAAGCTGTGTGTTATGTCTCGGTATCCTTAAGCGCATAAATAAGGACACCGGGTAACTTTATGCATGAGCATCAAGGTACCCCAATGCGCCTTTAAAATATGAACGTTCACAGCGCGGCCTGAATCAAATATAACTTCTAATCTTCTGTTTACTTTCGTTTTTAATAAAACATTTCTATTGCCAAGAAATAAGCACAAATACCAACTAAAATCGTGCTAAATAATAGTCATGCAATGATAGTTTTTTTAATTAAATTTAGATTAAACTGTAGTGAGAGATTAGTTGTCTAACATTTTATCATACATACATTTATTCCAAGCCAATTGCATGTCATCGACAAACAACTTTATTTCTCAAAATATTCTGAACAGAATATTTATTAAACATATACTGGACAATTGCACCAGAAAATATAACTACTAAAAATGTATTTGTTAAAAATACAAAATTTTGCTCATTGATGCACAAAACCTTTTAACAAATGCATTCTTAGTAGAAATTTGTTTATTGGTTTAAAATTAAATCTTTCTCTTTAAATTATCTTTTTAAACATAGTGTATTGCAATGACATATGATTTTCGCAAACGAAAGTTTTGATTAAGAGGGAATTATTTATTGTATGAAAAGTAGTTTAAGATAATAAGTTGAAACTGGTGTTAATGAATAGAAATGCTAAAAAGACTATAAAATATACTAAAATATGCTAGGTTTTTTTAATGAACCGAGTCCCTCATCGAAGTTCGCAAAAAAACATTCATCCTCTATAGGAGCACCGGCACGACTGAAATGAAAAAATGCGGGGAAGAGGACAACCTGTATGAAAAGCTTATAGAAAAGCAGAAGGCAGCAGCATATCATAAAATGGTATAATCAGAACAACCACAGTGTAGAAGAGGAATGAGTAAGCAAAGAAGCGTAAGAGGGGAAATGGTATGAGAGGAAAAATGACAGAATACAATGAATTGAAAATGCACCCATTTATTTTTGTGTTTTCAATTTATTATATTCTAACATATTTTCATATTTCTAAGCTATTTTCCCTTTTACACTTCTTTAATTCTTCATTCCCCTTCTACATGTTGTTCGTTTCAATTTTACCCTTGCGTGATTGGCTGTTCCATTCTGCTTTTCTACTGGCTGTTCCTTCAGCTTGTTTCCTTTCCAGCCTTTTTTTATTACATTTCACTGCTCTCGTAGAAGAACAACATATTCTTTGCGACTGATGATGAAACACACAGTTTTTTCGAAATTCCCTGCGCAATTTAGAATATTGTATGGTGTTTTAAAGAAGTTTTATAATTCGAAAAATAGTTTGTCATAATCTATTCCAAAATTAAGGGGGCAGAGGAGGGGGCTTTTCATTAAACTAAAAAAAGACTTCATCCATTGTGCATTATGCAAACCTTAAATTTTCATACTATACGTTAAACAGCAATTTTATTTATTTTATTTTATTTTTTACTTTTTAACTTTTATTGAAATTTGTTTCGCTTATTTCTTAAATCTCATTTATTTTTATAAGTTTGTTTACTATCGGTTTCAGTTTCGCCATCTGTTGAGTAATATCTTATTAATAACATGCTAGTGTTTTATTTAAGGTATACATTTTTTAAAAATGTGTTCAGCTTGTTCTAAGAAAAAAAAATTTCACATGCAATTACAATTCCAATATAAGCAATGTGCTTTACGTCTCCTAATATTAAGAATACTTTTTCATGATTTAAAGTTAAATCACTTCATTAAACCTCTCACTTTAAAATGTTTATTTAAGTATAACTATACTCAATTAACAGAAATTAAAATAAGTGAAGTTTTCATTAAGATAGAGTTATTTGTTATTTAAATTGTTTGCCATTATTTATCTAATCTACAAAATTAGCGTTTCTCGTAAAAATAAATAATATTTATTTCTTACAGCTATAACAATATAAGATATTTACTTAGCCTTTTAAGTGGCTCTTTGTGCAGTATGCAAATGATTAATTTTAATACCCAAATTGCCAAATGGAAACCAGTAATTTTTTAGTATAATTTCAATTTAATAATATTCGTGAAAAAAAGATTTTAAATACTTTAAAATAAATTCGGAAAATTGTTCGGAAATTGCCTTGTGAATTAATTATTTGAAATTCTTGAGCAGAAATGATTTGCACCTTGAAGAGTTAAGCCAATATTTTCTTTGTTTGTTTTTATTCAGATTGGCTCCACTTGTGTTATTTTAACACATCTTTCCTCCAGCTCATTTACTTATCTTTACATACCATTTATTTGTTTGTTTTTTCCTTTATGTTATTAATTATTTCAGATCTATGCGTTATTAAGAAACAATAAATTATTTCTATAATCCAAAGTTCGATGCACAATTACAGCCGGAATTAAAACCTTATTTTACTTAAGCTCCCTATTTCTCCTGCTTACTTATTTATTTAATGCATTTCATTTTTTTTGTTAGTTGCTATATTAATTAAATTATATTTATCAAAAGTATATTGTTTTGACAAAATGTATATTATGTGAACTCTGTAAGGCCCTATGCATAATTAAATTCTGGTTGAAAAGGCTCCCTGTCTCAATTTTGAATTTTTTTTCTTTATTTAAAGGGTGCTTCAGATGTTTGAGATCACACGTTATAAGTGAAGCATAACCCTGTATGTCATTGTTACAAAGATTTTACTGTTCTTTGTGAGCACTTTATTACGAGACTAATTTAGGAAATGAAAAGGTATCTTATCATCAGCTTAGTGGCTGAAGAAATTTCTACAAGGTCCGGCTATTAATTTCCAGGACTGACATAACTGTACGAGAACGAAAAGCCGGAAGATGGCGCTAATGATTGCATATTGAAGAGCGTTTTCTTGGGCATGTGAAGTGCACTTGGGGCCATTCTTAAGTAAGTGTTTCTCGTAAAAAGGCGAATTAAAACGTAGCTCTTTAATTCCTGTTGTCGAAGTGAAAATAGAGCCAAGAGTTAACATTAAATTGCCTGTGAGGCGATTCTTAGCCCAACATGGTGCCGTTGAGATGCACCATTCTCTCCAGAATTAGCATCCGCAGACTTTTTCCTGTTTGCTAAGTTGAAAAATTCGCTGAAGCGATCAAGATTTCAGGATGTCGAAGCCATCAAGAAAACTGTAACATTACTATTAAAGAGCATTCCAAAAGAGGACTTTAAAACTTCTTTCCGATTTTTTTACAACTGAGCATAGACGTGCAATACTATTGATGGGGATTACTTCGAATCATATTAAATGGCTATGTGTTTAACCTTTTTATTCTGTTGAGTTATTCCATGAATTCTGGAAATTAATAGCCGGAACTTGTATTTAGAGATTGCCACATTTAGAAGAAAACTACAGCTAAGTTTTATATTACAAATAATTCGCACAGGAAACGGCATTGCCAGCAATGTAAAATCATCAAAACTTCGGAATTCATCACTCAAATCAATGTAAGTTGTACGAAGTCGAGCAGAACAGTCAATACGATTATGCATGTTTAAGAAGCCACTGTATGATGTTGATTCATAGAGGTATACCTGATGATGTGAGTGCATTTCTTTCCCGAGAGTATCATGGATAACTGTTTGACCATATACATCTAAATCCTAAATCGGGAGAAAACGCCAAGAAGAAACTGGAATGGTCTCGTTTCATTCCGATGAGAAAAATATTTATCCAGGTTAGAAAAAGAGCGGCAAAGAATTGGTGAATGGTGACGAAAGACGGAGTTCGGAGAAAATTCCAAAAAAGATTTTGACAGACATGTTTATAGAAAAGGAAGCAAAAAAATCTAGCCTTACTGATGGTTCTGGGAGTGGAGTGTCAAAGAAGCGAAAACACTATCTGATGTCACCAGATTTCTGTCTCCAAGGTGCCAGAATCAACACCATCCTTTCTGTTTAGGCATTAAAGAACTAAACTATTTATGTAACACTTTGGAAGGCCATAGGGGACATCAGAAGGGCATGGGGTATTTGAGGGTTGAAGTATGTTTTTAGATTTAAAATACTAAAAATTAACCTTATCCTATATTAAAAAACAGTATCTTCCTCCATAATGAAATAAATTTTAGTATACAGAGTTGTAAAATAGTTAAGACTTTTTTTTTAATTTAATAATAAAAGTAACGCAATTAAATCCATTCCGCTCTATGGAAGGTGCAGAATGACGTACAATGGTTTTTCGGATTATCATAGTTTATTTTTTAAATTTAAAATTTCAAAATACCAACAAATATTCTTGAATGCTGTTTGGGTGCAACAGTTACGTCGCTGTCGTCGGTGTTATAAATTCTTTATACAGTTAGTTTGTTTCGTCGTTAACTTTAATAAAAAAAATAGAAGAAAAAAAACTGGGAGACTGCAATTTTATTGAATCCCATTGCAATTATATGTTTATATTAAGGCGTTACTATAGGTTATTTATGTTATATATATTTTTATATAAATGGGACAAAACGGCGACATATCCCATTCCGCCCCGCGCGGTAAATTTTGAAAAAAGCCGAATACCTGTCTCATGCTGTACAATTAAGAACGAAGATTCACAGTTTTTAAATAGTAAAAAAAATATTTATCTAAAAAATTACTAAATATATTAAAATCTTATTAATAATTATAGTAAGGGAATCGCAATGGTAATAAATATATTTTTATTATACAAATTTTATACAAATTGACTTCACATTAAAATCTCTGGAGTGAAATTCATTTTAAATGTTTATCATTTCAATGTATGATGTTATTGTTGCTATTAAATGCATTTCTCTTGTAATAATTTATTAAAATTTTTTCCTGTTTTAAGATTTATTACTAAACATAATATTTCATTAAATTTAGAATCTTATTATTTGATCAGTTAAAATGTGATCAAATATTCACGAATAAACTTATTCATGCGTAATAATTTAATTGTTTTTGCCATTCAAGTATGGCAACCTTTGACATATAATGGGCTGGTGACATCACACACCTGAAAAAGGTGTATTTCTAAACTTGTTAAGGACTCAAAACAGTGATTCTTGCAAATTTCGTAATTTATATCGTATTATTTACTACATATAATACAAATTAATATATCTATGTAATAACTACGTTTAGTTTAGATTTATTTCATGCAATTTAATTCGTTCTTTTGCCCACGGCAAGTGGAGTTGTCACGTAAAAACCAGTTTTTCGATTAAAAAAAAGAACGTTATCTGTATTTGGGCATTATTTTACCTTTACTACGTTCAGCATTTCGCATATGACCTAATTATCTTTTTTATTTATGTTTTGCGTTTAAATTTTATTATTATTATTATTATTTTGTACTTTAATATGTGCATCTAAATATTTATGACACAATTTTTCTTACTTTGTGTTTTTAATATGTAATAATTTAATTCTTTTTTTTAATTCTGTTTTTATTAATTTCACTTTTCAATTTAAAAATCAGCACAAAAAAGAAGTATAATAATCTTAAAACTACACTATGTATAAATTACTTAAAGATGACAAAAAATATTTTAAAAGGTGTTAAGTTATTTTTAATCCTTACTCCTTTCAACTGTAAACACAGACATCGACCGAGAATATAAAATAAAATAAAAATATGAACATCAACATCTTAATTTTCAAATGTCATGTAACTAGAGGGAAAGTGAAAATCAAAAAGTAGGCTCCATCAACGATGTTTCTTTTTTTTTTTTTCATTTTATGCTGGGGATGCAATAGCGGACCGGCTGTGGGCCTAACAGTTGAACGGGAGTCGCTCGGCATGTCGGTAAAGGTGCGGAACGGATACGGTGTGACGGTATCGTGCCGATATCGTTGGTAATGGTAAAGCGGCTTTAGAACGATTATTTACCGATACTCTGTTTGCTCGGTAGATTTAATTTTTCCGCACATAGACGAATATAGAAAATGAAAGGTACATATTAAAATTGTTAATACTTCAATGTATTTGAATTTCTTTAAAGAAATAATATTTGGAAATTGTTTAAACCCTTAAAATAGTGTCCAGCCTTTCATTAAATCAGAAACGCATTGAAAGTAAAAGATTCATCTTTTAAACAATTATGATAGCTCATTTGATTTAATTGGCAAATATTCTAATTTATTTCTGTTAAAATAATTCTTTAAATGCTATGAAATTAGTTAACTTTCTATGTAATTTATTTCAAATTACTGACATCCGTAATATAAAAAAAATAAATCTGAATATGCTTTGCAAGTAATGTTTCTCTGTCAGAAAGGAGATTATTTAAATAAATTTATGAAGAAGCATTCTTAAATTTCCACGTTTAAAATACGAATTTTAAAGATGCTTCTTGATCCATTCAAAATTTATTAACTCATACAGATGTTGATGGCCCTTTAGATAAATACCATGATAATATAGAAAAATAATTATTTCTTATTTTTTGTATCTAAGATAATCTAAATATGTTTATGCATCAAATATAAAGAATAAAATTTAAGGTACAATCCATATTTTTGTCCTGAAATCACCAAGGCATTGATATAACTCTTATGGTCCTAAAACAAAATCCAAAAGGAGTTGATCTCATCCAGATAAGCTCAAAACAGCATATAATGCAGGGTGGTCCCTGCCTCAGACACGTTCTGATGATATATAGAATTAAGTTCAGCACACGATATCAATTAAATTACTAATGAATATTGTTTTGCAGAATATATGTGCTGAGTAGAATACAATTGTTCTCATAAATTAGAATTAAATTATTTATAAAAAACTAAAAAGTAAATAAAATTATTTGTTAAGTAAAATGTTCTTCATTACTGGAAATATGTATGCATTTTTTTCTGAGACTACTTTTAATCCACCATTAATAATTCTGTTGGATTTTTGTATACATAAATTAGATAATAATTTTTAGTAATTTTTTTAAAAAA
The DNA here is from genome assembly GCA_964019185.1 of Maratus speculifer. Classification (NCBI taxonomy): domain Eukaryota; kingdom Metazoa; phylum Arthropoda; class Arachnida; order Araneae; family Salticidae; genus Maratus; species Maratus speculifer. The sequence continues at coordinate 45,797,165 of OZ025291.1, read as the reverse complement.
GTATTTTGGAAGAATTTGAATGATAAAATATAATTTATTCATTTTTGTCATTAAATATGTAAGCAATAATTCCTCTTGTGAAAGAAAAAACTAGCTTTGTTTATGAATGTATTCTAATGCTACTCCTGCAACGAAAAAGCACAGCATTCTGCAAAACAACAGATCTTATTTTGTATTTCAAATATTGTAATAGAGTCAAACATCGTTAACATAAACACGCTTAACCTGAATTACTTTTAGCATGAATTGTTTTCACAATCCCCTACAAAAACAAATGCAAAGATTTAATACTAATAACACGAATTACTGTTAACATGAACAAAATTTTGATTCCCCTTCAAGTTCATGTTAACGAGGTTCAATTGTATCTTGGTTTACAATGAAAACAAATGGATTCACTTAAAGTTTTTCTCCGATTTCCCAAAATTTTAATTGTGCTAGAAGATGAGTTTTGATATTCACGTTCACGTATGTACTTGATAAATAAAAACCTTATGTAATATATAATAGACTAAAAAATTTTTACTTCACCGAACATTCTAACCTCAAATAAATCTGTTTGATAGCTCTAGATCCAGATTTATTTTTTGAAAGCTTCCACGTGTCTTACTATGATTGAATGACGGACTGTGATAAATTGTTTCCCGGATTAACAGGGCGAAAAAGTTTTGTTGGAAATAATTAACTCTGTGGACTTCTCACAGATTTGCTTCTATTTTTTCTGTTAAACTGTAAAGAATAAATCCATATAAATTAATATCTTAAATTAAAAATGGCTGTTATCTTGAAATGATATCTATTTGAAACAATAATAATGATATCTATCATTTATCTGTTATTCATCCCCAATTTTCTATACATCTTAAATTATTTTCAATTTTTATTATAGTTATTTGGATTGACATTAAAATTTATTGATACACAAAACTAGTTCTGTGTAGAAATATATTTTAATTTTACTCCTACGCTGAAACAACACCACAGTCAACAAAATAACTGGTATTATTTTGAATTTCGCGTATTGTAAGACCTTGGTTTCCAATGAAAACAAATGGATGCATTTCAAAGATCTCCACGACTTCCTAAAATTTTAGTCTGCAAAATAAGGAGAGTTCTGATATTCACGTTCACGTATGTACTTGTTAAATAAAAACCTTGTTTAATAAAAAATCGACTAAAAAGGTGATTCTTCACCAAACATTCTAATCGCAAATAAACCTTTCGCAATAAATCTAATAATAAATTAATCTAAATAAATAAATCTAAATAAATAGCAAACAAATAAAAATGTTCTTCATTTATAGAAATGATTGCGCATTTTTTTATTCTATTTCTTTTAATCAACTATTCATATTGCTGTTGGATTTCGTATATAGAGATTGGGTAATAAAATATAGTGAGTTTTTTAAAAAGGCAATTTTTTATATGAATTTACAAGATAAAATATTGCATATAATGTAAAAAATCTGTATACTTACTAAACTTTTTGTTGGAAACTGGAAACCCTGGAAATTTTCATGTAACGGTAACAGCAAAAATTCATGTAACAGATTCTGTTGCATGCATTTTTATTTTTGCCGTTACATAAAAAGACATAAGATCCCAGTTTCCTAGTAAAAGTTCGGTAACTTTACAGATTATTTTTTTACAGTGCATTCTTTTTGTTTCATAAAATGTATAAACCTCTTATTAAAAAGAAAAGTTTTGTATTCATATATATTCTAATGCTATTGCAGCGCCGAAGAAACACTATATTCTGTAAAATAAATAGTCTTATTTAATGTTCCGAGAATTATAAAATCTTACTTTATAATGAAAGCGAATGGATGCATTTAAAGTTTCTCCACGATTTCGAAAAATTTTAACTCTCCAAAAAGGCGCGTTCTGATATTCACGTACACGTGAAAACCTTATATTATTAATAATCGACTAGAAACGTTTTTCTTATACATAAGTTCTAATCGCAAATAAATCTGTTTGATAGCTCTAGCCCCCTGACTGCCCAGCCAAAGGGTAATGTTGTAATGTTGTTTTCTCTTTAATATAATAAAATTATTTTTTTTTTAAAGATGTTTTTTCCAACCTGATACAAAATATGTTTTTACGTATAGATGTATAACTTTTGAGAGTATTAATCCTAGCTTAATTTTTCAAAATTGGGTTTTATTTGTAAACTTATATTAATATAAATATTGCTTATGTTGAAGTGAAACCTGTAGCTTAGTGTGTGAAAAAATCCGGTCGCGGCTGTCAGGAGATTAAATCCAAATTTATCTTTTGTAAGATTCCATCTGTGTTATTTTGATTGAATGACAGACTGTGATGAAATGTTTCCTGGATTAATCAGAGCGAAAAGTGTAGTTGGAAATTATTTACTGTGTCGATTTCTCACAGCGTTTCTTCTCTTTTTTTCTGTTAAACTGTAAAGAACATTTCTACATAATTCAATATCTTAAATCAAGAATGGATAATAATTTGAAATAATAGGTATTTAAAATTAACCGTAAAAAATATATGAATTATCTGATGTTCACCTTCACGTATATACTTGTTAAATAAAAACCATAAGTTATAAATAAACGACTAAAAAAGTTTTACTTAACAAAACGATCTAATCGCAAATAAATCTGTATGATAGCCTTAGATCCAGATTTATCTTTTGTAAGCTTCCATGTGTCTACTATGATTGAACGATAGATTGTGATAAATTGTTTCCCGGATTAATCAGAGCGAAAACTTTTGTTGCAAATAATTTACTATCTGGTCTTTTTACTTATTTTCTTCATTTTTTCTGTTAAACTGGAAAGTATATCTGTATATCTCTAGATTATTGAATATCTTAAATAAAGAATGACTATTAACTAAATATAATATCTATTTGAAATTAATATTAAAAAAGATATGTTAATAATGCGCTAATTTTTACTTGTTTATAGATCTAGAAAAACCACAATTGCGTTATTCTAAATATACAGCTAAATTCGTTAAATAGATTTCGATTTATTGCTAAAAACCTATATGAACTGTTGTCTAATTCGCATTGATTGAAATTGTATTTAAAAACAAGCTGACCCGCCCGGCGTTGCCCGGGTCCGTATTAACAATATTAAACGAACTTGAAATTTGTATGATTTTATCATTAACTGGAAGCATGCAGAAATGCGTTGTCTGAAATACGTCGCAGCTGACTTTGTGAAAAATCGGTTTTAAAAACAACAATTAATATTAAGCTTTAAAAGTACTTAAAATGAGCAATGAGTAACATGGGAGGGAATATGTATCCAACGATTGCGTTAGTTTCGTGTTAAAGTGTTGATATTTACCCATAAAAATCACAGTTAAATCACGTAACTAATTATTTTTTTTCGCATAGAAATCCCAAGTGAGATATTTTGAATTTCAAACTAATTATTACTCTTTAATCCGACTATACCGTGAATGAAATCGATACGCGATGATAAAAGATTGGGATACAGTATTATAATTTCAGAGCCATTTAACAAAAGTGTATATTTTTAATCAAAGCATGCATAATGTTGACTCTGTCGACAAATTCCTAACCGTAAACTTTTGTACCATAACCATAATCTGTCTGCAACCAAACTGCGACTTAACAGTACCCTACCGTAACTTAAATATAACGTAAATGTCACCTATCCGTCACTTTATTGTAATCTATTCTTATTCTAACCATCACATAAATGCAATTTAACTTTAACCTAACTTTAAATTAACCGTGATCTAACTGTAACCTAACGTGAAATTAAATAAAATCAAAGACTTACCGTAATGTAATTGCAACCTAATCGCAACCCAAATGTTACCTAACCATTCATGGAGTTCATGTCCATGGAAATTATTTTGTCTTGTTCGGATTTGGTTATGATTCATTAGAATATTTTCGTCGGGTTCAGATTTGGTTAGATTCGAGTTTCAGGTATTTTTTGAAATTCGATTTCATGTCTATGGAAATTATTTTGCCTTGCTCGGATCGAGTTATGTTTCTGTGAAATAATTTTGTCGGGAACAGATTTGGTTCAATTCAGATTTCCACGTTTTCTTCAAATGGAATTTTTGGGTTCAGGTCTTCCTGCGTGTCCACGGAAATTATTCTGTCTAATTCGAATAAAGACATGCTTCACTGGAATATTTTTGTCAAGTTCAGACTTGGTTTAATTTAGATTTCGGCTTTTTTTTTCAAATGTAATTTTTGGATTCGGGTTTTCTTGCGTGTTCACGGACATTATTCTGCCTTGTTCGAATAAATACATGCTTCACTGGAATATTTTAATCAAGTTCATTTCAGATTTCGAGATTTTTTCAAAGAATTTTTTTAGGTTCAGATTCGGTTCATGTGCATGGAAATTTTGTCTTATTCGGATCCTGTTACGGCTCTTTGGAATATTTTTGTCATGTTCAGATTTGGTTCGATTCAAATTTCAGGTATTTTTTCAAATAGAATTTTTAGGTTCGAATCTCGTTCATGTCCACGGGAATTATTTTATCATACTCGAGTCCGGTTATGATTCTTTCTAATATTTTGATCGGATTCAGATGTAGTTTGAATCAGATTTTAGCTTTTTTTCAAATCGGATTTTTTAGGTTCGAATCGGGTTTATGTCCCTGGAAATTATTTCGTCTTGCTCGGATCGGGTTATAGTTCTTTGTAATACTTTTATCAGGTTCAAATTTGTTTCAATTCAGATTTTGGGTTTTTTTTTTCAAATGGAACTTTTGGGTTCGGGTCCTCTTGCGTGTTCATGAAAATTATTCTGTCTTGTTCGAATAAGGAGATGCTTCACTGGAATATTTTTGCCAAGTTCAGATTTGGTTCAGTTCAGATTTCGCGATTTTTTCAAAGAAATTTTTCGAGTTCGGATTGGATTCATGTCCATGGAAATATTTTATCTTGTTCGGATCCGGTTGCGGTTCTTTGAAATAGTTTTGTCAGATTCAGATTTGGTTCGATTCAAATTTCAGGTATTTTTTCGAATGAAAGTTTTGGGTTCGTATCGGGTTCATGTCCACGGAAATTATTTAGTCTTACTCTAATCCGGTTATGATTTTTTCGAATATTTTGGTCGAATTTAGATGTGGTTTGGGTCAAATTTCAGAATTTTTCAAATGGAATGTTTTAGGTTTGAGTCGGGTTTATGACCACGGAAAGTATTTTGTCTTGCTGGGATCGAGTTATAGTTCAATATTTTTATCGGTTTCAGATTTTGTTCGGGTCATATTTCGATTTTTTTAAGACAATATTTAGGTTCGGGTCAGGTTTCATGCCAACTAAAATTATTTTGCCTTGTGTGGATCGACTTACGCTTCATTTGAACATTTTTATGGGATTGAGATTTGGTTCGGGTCAATTATCAAATCCATAGTTTTTTTTTTTCAAAGAGAATTTTTAGGTTCAGATCGGGTTTATACTCACGGAAATTTCATCTATCACGGATCGGAACAAATCGGAACGCGATCGGAATGTGGTCTGTTTTTTTCTGGTTTGGATCGTGTTATGTGTTAATTAGTCTAAGCATTAAGGTTATAATCAGTTTTGCTACTATTCTTTTTATAGCTAATTCTGATAAATAATTTACTTTGCTACTTGATAATTTACTATGGTGTATGAATCGTTTGCGGATTCGAACAATTGTACGCCAAACAGCAATATTTTATTTTTGTTTTAAAACCAAATTAAAGCCATAATTTAATTTTAAATTGAATAGAATACATTTAAATTTTATCAATTATTAAAAAAAAATAAACTCCTAGAAAAGTGTTGTGTGATTTTTTTTTTACTGCAACACAGCTAATGACTCATACATTCTAATGTTCGAAATGCCAAAAATCTGCGTACAACCACACAGTAAAAAGAAATAGAGTGGAAGTATAATGTCTTGGGCTGACGCCAAAAATGTAACCCTAAAATCCGTAAATCAAGTCCAAATACGCACCAACAAAACCATGTGCTTTGACACGCCGATCAATTCAAACTGGTTTAAACCCGTATTTCTTTGTTTTTTACCTTTTAAACTGTTATTGAATAGATGACTAAAATTTCGTTTAAAAAATGACGTTTTGTGTCATTATTGACTGTAATACACGATCGGAATGCATAAAAGATACAAATATATCAATCATAGGCAAGAATTATGTGATTATTTTTATCATATGACTTTGAAATATCAATATAAAAGCATATTTAAGATTTTGCTTGAAAAGTTAACATTCTTCCGTTAATGTCTTAAAATCGTCTGCACTCTGAAATCTAGATTTTAGACTAATATTTGTTATTTAAGTTTTCGCGCATGACTTTAAAAGAATGTTTTCATAAATATCTTTTTATATTGACATATAATTATTAATATGTTGTTAAATCATAAACATTTTTCATCTACGTTATAAAGTATTAAAAAGTTCTGAAGAAAAAAAAGAAAACTTTTAGTAATACAATTTTTAGTTCTAATCAAGTGTTTTCAATATTTTATTTATTTTTATTTTGACATTTGATTATTTCGAATTTATCAATTTCAATTACTTTAAAAGCAAACATTTTTTAAAAATAAATAATATAATAGAAAAAAGACCATTTTAAAAAATGACTATTTATTTCTTAAAATATGCTTCAGCTGTAATTCATTTCTTTCAATTCGTTTTATTAATACAAAATCCTTTCCACATGCTTTTATTTGGGATATTAAAATTTGAGCGATAAATAGTTTAATATTGCAACCCTTTTTTCGGTTTACTTCACCACCACCTATCTTTTTCCTCCATGGTTTAGAGCCGCTGTGATAAAAAATCATCATTTAAACTGACAGTTTGCCAGTCTATGAATTTCAAAGGTCTGTTCCAGCTCTTTTAATTATTCATGCGAAAATTTTATGCAACCAACCAACCATAACTAAATGAAAGGAAAAAAAAGAAGACAAAATGCGATTTTTTATGAGAGTGATCTTTGGAATTTAATTAATTACTCAGTTAATAAATAGAATTTTGAAATTCTGAGCGTCAGGTGCATCAGGAGAGATATTGGGCTACTCTCAGAAAATTTTTGAGCTTCGTACGTACCGAAGATTTTGCTAACTATCGCAGACACACACACACACAGAGAGATTTGTTATTTTATTAATATAGATAGTCATTAGAAATTTCGATCTCCGTATAAATATTAATCTACTTGATTAAATAATTGTTGTCGAAAATTATAGGACATCTTGCTCCATCTCAGAAGCCGTTTAAGGTCGAAGCGTGAAATTCCGGAAATCTACTTAAAAATAATTAAACACATGCTTCAGCGATTTTAGAAATTCTATTCTAAGAGAATTAAAAGGGATGTTGGACAATTTGAAACATTTGGCAGATATCATCAGTCGTTCTAAGTAGAAGCGTGAAACTGCAGAAAACAAATATATTCTATATAAAATTCAAACAAAAAATTTAAAAAGCAAATACATTCTAATAAAATCTATATTCTATATAAAAATTATTACATGCATGTTACAACGATTTATAAATATACACCCTCGAGGGGGGTAATGCGGAAGTCGAAAATTTTCAAACTTCTTTGGGGCAATCATGTGACATATTATCGGAAGACCCTCGAGCCCCTATTTCTTATTATGAACCTTTCTTTAGCCCAATTTGCCCTCCAATAAGACATTTTTCGAATTTTTTTTTTTTTAAATCGTAATTTTTTAATATTTAGATAGGATTTTAATATCGGAGCCTCTAAAATATTATTTACAATATAGTAAATTTCAAAGAGAGGAAAGGATCTATTCCAGGGGGACTCAAAACCAATGGCACGAGCACTTTTTTAAGTCTAGAAGACACACTTCTTGTGATATATCATTTGAAAGCCCTGTGACCTCTTATTCATGCTATGCGTTTGCTGTGTCCTCCCATCTTTGCCGCTCTCGGAGTATGAGGCTATCGTACTCCATCAGGGAACCTTCCAATAATGCAAAAATTATTAAAATGATCACAATGCAGTAGAAATATCAATAAAATATGTTGATCTCACTTACCATCCGTTTAGTTCCTGTTCTTACCACCAAGAAAGTCTTTAATTCCTTTTTTTTCCTTTTTGCCATTGTGCTGCTAATTGTCGAACAATTCTAAATTTTAATATTAAAACCTCCTGATATTTTCAGACTTACTCTCGCCATTTAAACTTTTGCAACCAGGAGATATAGTCACATGACTTTATGACTATTTTGGGTCACATTTTGTATTTCTTCATTTAGTGTTTTTTTTTTCTATTCGTTTTTAGTTGCCATGCATTTACCAAAAACTTTGTTAGCACGGAATGATAATTATTTTAATGATCGATTGTAGGACATTTTGATTTAATTTGATTGCCTAATAGGGACTGTTCAGACAAGAGAAACGTACCTCACGTGGAATGTGAGGTCTGTCGTTGTTTTCTTTATTGAGGTCTTAAAAAAATACAGATTTCATCCGTAGCTGAAACCGCCAGAAAATGCGAAAATGGAAGGGTTTTTTTTAATTGATAAATTTTCAAGAATCGTTCATCACTAGCCCTATCCAGGCAATAGTTTTAGGTAGAAGCATGAAATTCCAGATAACAAGCCTATTAAAAAAATAGTAAACCCCTTTTAGTTTTTAGAAACTCTTCCGCCCAAAAGGATTAAGAGGATGTACGGAAATTTAGGTTTCTCCGCTACATCTCAGCAGAAGTTTTAGATAGTAACATAAAATTGTGGGGTACATAATGTAATAATATATAATTAAACATGGATTTTATCTATCTTAGAAAGTACAACCTAAGCGGTTTTAATGGGAAGGTCGCACGTTTAAAATATTTCTTCATATCTCAACAGCAGGTTTAGGTAGAAGCGGGAAATTCAAAGTAGCACACCAACTAAAAAAGTTGTTAAACATAGGTATTTCAATTATTTTAGAGCTATTTTGAATATTATGTCGCAAAATCTTCTTTGAGCAGGATAATGTAAGATTATACAAATTAGACAAAAATTATGGAGATGTTTCATTAGTTAAGTTTTTTTTTTCATATTCACTAGATGTATTTCGTTTGATTCCATATTATCCCTTGGAGATATCGACCAGCGTAATGGGTACAAATTGCTAGTATTATGCAAAATAACTCTATATTTTAGACAAATGTTGAAACATGTATTTATTTTTCAAAATTGCTATCTCTATATTCTGTATATGATATAAAATTTAAAATGTTAAAATATAGTGCATAAGATTTTTAAAAGTAGTGTATAACCCCCCCCCTATACTTTATATAAATGTTAAAAGATGCATTTCTTATTGAAATATGCTAATTATATTCTATTTATAAGTGAACATCTCTCATCGGTTGTAACACTTTATACAAATAAAACATTAACACATTTCAAGAACTCTTTCTTGAAAGCTATATATCTGGGCACTAATTACATTTTCCATAACTTTATAGAAATATTCTGAGTAAACGTAAGACGTATTCTGGTAAATTTCCTAGGGATTTTGATTACAACAGAATGCAATTGGAAAGTTTGTGGAAAATTCTTATTAATAACAATTCTATAGAAAAATGTTACATATTCGGCTGAATTGACTTTAAAACACTTTAAAATTTACAAATTTCACAAACTTGACATCTTTTAGAATTTTGTTATTCAAAAGATTACCGAAAGTGGGAGAAAACTTTTAAAGACTTGTAATTTATTAAATTATGACGGAATTCACTTGTGCTAAGTTTAAAACGGACTAAGGTTGTTTCTGATTTGTTTCAGATTAACAAGAACATAGATTTCTGCATACATTTTAAGAAACGTTTGGGTAACTATTATAAATAAACAAATCCCAAATACATGATTAAATATTCATTGCGGTCTTATGTTGTTAATTAAAAATTGTTGAAACATAACATTTCTTAAGGCAGGGCTATATTATAAAACACTTTTAAATTAAATTACACAAATGTAACATCTTGATACATTTAATTAAACAAAATTTAAAGCAGAAACATTACTTTAAAAACTAAATAAATGCCATACACAAAAACTTATTTTCAATACAACAATTCTTTTTTAAATATGTAATTCTATACTAAATCTTTATACTTATAATACGTCTTTCTTTTCCTGATATCAATATTTTAATTGTTCCCAATGCTTTTGCTTATCTCTGTGACCACAATAAGTCATTTTGTTTCCACAATTTCTGCCAAAAGCTTCACAAGTGATAACCCTGTTTCCATTCTTTCTAGTATGTTGAGATGATATTAGCTAAAATCTACAGGAATCTCGTATGTCTGTCTCTGTGCGTTTTTTTTTTTTTTTTTTTTGAGGGAAAAAAAAATTTGAGTACATCTCATTCAGTTTACCTATCGTTCTATCTCGTAAACAAATTTCGTTGTTTTTAATATATGAAAACAAAGTTAATGTGTGAGGAAGTGACCTTTGTAATAAAGGCACTCTAGCATTTTTGAGATCGTGACGTCAATGATTTAACATGTGTAAGCGTGAAAGCGACATCTATCCTCTCTTTTACTTTAACTTTCTAGAGCGTGTGTGTCTTTCTACAGTTATGTCGCGGATAGTAGTAATATGTAAGTTTGTAATATCTCAGTTTGCAGCATATAGAAGCTTGGTATTTGAGTGTGTGAGGTGTGTGTCTAGGCGGCCTTGGCCGACTAGGTGTGTCTAATGGCATTCGCCAGCTAGTAGTGAATCTAGAGCAAGCAATATAAAGTATTAGCGAGCCTCCAGTGAGTTGACAAGGAGTTTTGGAATTCGATTCGAGAAGTTGGCCGGTGGTAAGATGTTAATAGTAATTAGGATGATTATTTCAAAGTTAATAAAGAATATATATACAGCCACGGGCTGTCTAATAATATTTTATCTAGCAGCTTAGCCGACATATAGCTGAGAAGTAATCTGAAGTGCCCCGATTGAGTTAGTGCCGGAGCTGTGAGTATGAGTTTAACCTTTTAGTATTGTTATCAGTTGTTAAATTTACGGAACTGCTCCACTGTCCCTGAGCCCCAACCGTTTTAAATAAACTCTTTTTATCTTAGTTCCTGAGTTATGTCTGCATTTAAACCCCAGTACGAGCACACAACCGTTACAAATGGCGCCCAAAGTGTGTTTACCGTTACAAATGGCGCCAAACGAAAAGTTGGACATTGTGAGATTGTGCCACGTGTTTATTTTACGGGTGCAGGTGACGTTAATGAATTCCTAATACAATTGGATGATTATATTTTGTTCAATAATATACCTGAGAAAAATAGATATATAGTGCTTAAATGCTCTCTCAAGGGCGAAGCACTTTTGTGGTTAGAAAATATAGGAAATTTTTTGATTAATGATGATGCTAAAAGATTTGAGCAGACTGTGATTGAGTTAAAAAAGGCGTTCCCTAGCGTCAAAGATAAGAATATTTTGAGGAAGGAATTCTACTGCAATAAGCAAAATATTTACGAATCAGCATCAAAGTTTTACCTACGTAAGCTTGAATTGAAGAATAAATTGGATTTAGATATCACATTTGAGGAATTATTGGACATAGTGCTTCCTCTGTTTAATGCGAATATACAGGACTATATCGAGATTAGAGCACCTAAGAACTTTTCAGAAATGCACCAAATTTTATCGAGGTATGAGACTCGGCATAGCTCGGATCAACAGGATTCGCGTAGCCCTCGACAGAGTCCTGTCACGGGAAGTAATTGAGAAATGACGGGTATATGAATTTGAGAGGGGGACGGCGATTTATGCGTAATAAGTTGAGTAATGGAAATTACGGAAATGGTCGTAATATGTCGAATACTGTTAATGGTAATAGGAATTGTGGTGGTGCTAATAATTTTAAAAGTAATGATAGATATATGTACGGAAATAGGCAGAATAGTGGTTATGATCGGAAAGGGGGAGTACGGGACAAAAATGTTTCTTCGCAAGTAAGGAGCTTAATTTCGGATGAGAATTCTGGGGGTAGATTAATGAAAAAGAGATGTGTTCAGAGGTTGGAAATGTCTTCTGTGAGTTTGAATAAAGTTACTATTTATCCGGTTGAGTTACCTGAAGTGTTAATTGTGTTAGATGGTAAGATTGTCGTTAAGAGTGTCTTCAATAAAGGGGCAGATAAGTCGTTGATTTCTTACAATTGTTATCGGAAATATTTTTCGTATAAGAAGTTGAAGAGGTTAAGTCTGGTGGTTCAGTCGGCGCAGGGACTAGCTTGTGATAATAAGTGATAATAATTCAGTGGATTTGGAGGTTGAAATTCGTTCGGTTAAGACATGTTGGGAGTTTTGTGTGTTAGATGGATTAACAGTGAATTGTATAGTCGGTGTGGATTATATGAAGGATAGAGGAATTAGTCTGGATTTCTTTAAAAAGTCGTTGATAGTGAATAATTATGAGAAGGTGAGTAAGAAAGAGCCTGTTTCAGTGTCAGTTGATTTGGAGGAATCGGGTTTAAGTGATGTTAAGAAAGTGGAGTTTAATAAGTCTTTAGTCAATTTTGGTAAAGTATTTTCAGATAAACCGAGTTTAACGAATGAAATTCATATTGGTTTTGACGCACTCGTTGCTAGTAAACCATTTCGTTACGATTTTATATCTAATATTTTTAAGTCTTTGTGTGAAAAGCTGGCGATTAGTGATTCTTTTACTGTTCCTTATCGTCCACAGTCTAATATGGCTGAACGTGTAAATCGTACATTAATTAAAATGATTTCTTCTTATGTTGGTTCTCATCAAGCAAATTGGGACCAGTTTCTTCAAGATTTTGCGTACGCCCTTCGTACGGCAGTTCACGAGTCGACGGGGAAAAAGCCGGCTGAATTGTTTTTGGGTAGAAAAGTCATTACTCCATTTCAAAGGCTAGTTATTGTGTCGGATGCAAAAAGTCAGTTTATGTGCCAGGATATTGAGAGGTTGGTTAAGGAGGCTCAAGTTCAGATGGGAAAAGCGCATGAGAAGCAAGCCCAATACTATAATATGCGTAGAAGGGAATTGGAAGTTAAAGTTGGAGATTTTGTGTTAGTAGAAAAGCATTGGTTAAGTTCAAGTCGTCAGAAGAGGGTAGCTAAGTTTAGTCCAAAGTTTGTGGGTCCGTTTTAGGTTTTGGACGTTCGAAATAATAATTTGGTTGTTAATGTCAATGGTGAAAGAATGACGGTTAATCTGGATCAGGTTCGAGTTTATAAGTTTAGAGAAAAGGGTAGTGAAGGTCCTCATGTGTCGAGTGGTGTTTCGCAAAATTCCCGATCCAATGAGCGTCCCGAGTCCAGAACTTCTTCATCTAATTCTTTTCATCAATATTGAAAAAGAAAATCTGGTCAAACAGCTCCAAAAACTGTTATTGAAAGTAGAAAGTCTATCATACCGAGAGCAAAGTATGATAATAAAAATAAAAGAGCAGTGTCAAATACGTCAGACTCAGTGTGCCATAAAAGGCAAAAGATCATAAACTGTCCCGTTCCTCCACTTATTATACAGCAACCTCAAAAACACAAGTTATCCAATAGTTCAGCGTCTTCAATACTTAATCCTCGAAAAAAAGCTTCATATGGACACTCGTCAAACTGAGAAAAGAACTTTTAAATCGGACTTTTTGCCAAATAGGAGACAGCGTAGATCCGGAAAGAAACGTGACCTAGGATCTTCAGTAACTTCGGGTGCGTCTAGAAAGAGGAGACAACATTCAGAGTACCAACGTCAGCAGTTTGAATCTCGCCATGGAGTGACCCCAGCGAGCCGACCTGAACGGAGTCGTCGAATGGAATCTACAAGTGTCCCATGACATCCATTCAGGACCAGGCTGCAGGCACGACAGTCAACTGTGGCATCACCGTACAGTTCTGATGACGAAAGATCCTTCGTTCAAGGTTTTTGGGACAAGAGGAGAAAGCCATCCTGTAGTATGAAGCCGACTAGCAGCGAATCATCTCTATAATTGGGTGATAATGTTCTTTATTAAATTTCTATTAGAGTGCATATATGTGGTAGCAATGTGAAGGAATAAAAAGCAGATAGACTGTTTTGTATTTTTGGCCATTTTTGGAATTTTTTGACGGACTCACGAATGGTGCTTAATTGTGTTCAAAATTTGTTTGCAAAATTGTTACTTTTATGTATGTTTGAAATTTTGGTCTTAACTGCTTTTAAAAATTCTGGATCTATTGTTAAGTTGTTATGTTAGTTGTTAAAATGTTATTATATTGTTATATTGTTGATGTGTTATGACTTGTGTTAATGTATGTTTAATTTTCAGGTATAGATAGTAATTTTGGTTATTTTGTACACGCGCCAGGAATCAGACGGGCATGTGTTTTGCGGTCAAGAAGTCCTTGACACGCGTTTCTATCTCTTGTACTAACATTTAACGAATTAAATTTCTTCTTATCGTTCGGAGTTTATGCGTTGCGTTTGTACTTTAGTTGGGAGAGGTTTCCGCAAGTTGCGAAATTTTATGTTACATTTGAATATGAAATTGTATTGTATTAAAATTGAATGTTAATGTGATTTTCTTGCAGGAAAGTATACCTGTGTTATGTATTGATACTGCTATTTTTCTTTTAGTTTATACAGATGAAGAGTAGGTGATGACGTCACTTTGTAAATTTGATCTTTTAGATTATTGCATAAGCACAGCTATGTGAAGCTGGACGTATGTTACCCCAAATAGTGTTAAAGTGGAGCTAATTCTAACGCAGTTTTGGGAGATAGGTCATTGGCTAATGGGTATGTAGGTATTATGTAGTAGCACGGATTTATTGTAGCATAGTGTTATTGTAGTATGAAGTAAATTTAATTTTAGATGAGTTCTGAATTTTGATGAGGAAAATTGGTGCGCATTGGGTTTTTTGGGCTTGGTGCAAATTCTAGTATTAGGAAAGTTTATGGAGGAATTTTTGGTAAAGTTACAGATGTATTTCAGTATTGAGGAAAATTTCGTAAGTTTAGTGTTTTGATGAATTTTAGTACTCCCAGTGGAGTGGGTTATTCTTAAAAAGAAGTAGTTGGTTTTGGAAGATTTATAAGTTTAAAAGTTTTATGGAGATTATTTTTAAGATAGAAGGATAATTGGATTGAATATGTGAATATTTGATGCAAACTTATGTTTTTGGTAGTGGTGGGTTAAGTTAATATTTTAAAAGTTATGTTTCGGTGCAAATTTTCTCCCATCACTTTGTTTTGTACGGTTTGAAATTTATAACAAGAAAAAGTCCTGGGCATGCATTTTGTCCAGTTCTTTTTCTCTGTGGAGTCCGAGGGGGGGTTGTGAGGAAGTGACCTTTGTAATAAAGGCACTCTAGCATTTTTGAGATCGTGACGTCAATGATTTATCATGTGTAAGCGTGAAAGCGACATCTATCCTCTCTTTTACTTTAACTTTCTAGAGCGTGTGTGTCTTTCTCGGATTCTACAGTTATGTCGCGGTTAGTAGTAATATGTAAATTTGTAATATCTCAGTTTGCAGCATATAAAAGCTTGGTATTTGAGTGTGTGAGGTGTGTCTAGGCGGCCTTGGCCGACTAGGTGTGTCTAACGGCATTCGCCAGCTAGTAGTGAATCTAGAGAAGCGTTATCAAGTATTAGCGAGCCTCCAGTGAGTTGACAAGGAGTTTTGGAATTTGATTCGAGAAGTTGGCCGGTGGTAAGATGTTAATAGTAATTAGGGTGACTATTTCAAAGTTAATAAAGAATATATATACAGCCACGGGCTGTCTAATAAGATTTTATCTAGCAGCTTAGCCGACATATAGCTGAGAAGTAATCTGAAGTGCCCCGATTGAGTTAGTGCCGGAGCTGTGAGTATGATTTTAACCTTTTAGTATTGTTATCAGTTGTTAAAATTACGGAACTGCCCCACTGTCCCTGAGCCCCAACCGTTTTAAATAAACTGTTTTCATCTTAGTTCCTGAGTTATGTCTGCATTTAAACCCCAGTACGAGCACACAACCGTTACAAATGGCGCCCAACGTGTGTTTACCGTTACAACTGTTGATTATAGATCCATTTTCGATTTGTTAACTGGTAGTTTCAATCGTACCTTTTCTCCAAGAGCAGATTTCTGAAAGTTTTCGGGAGTGCTAATGTAATCTTCTTTGTAATCTCTCCAAACTCATGTTTTATAGTAACCACTCAAAATAATCATTGATTCCGAACTCTGTTTTTAGTTATAGTTACTCCATAAGACGTTTCACATTATACACCTGATTCTTAATATTTTAGTGATTCTTAATATTCCGAAGTTCGCTATTCACGTCCGTTGTTCTAATGTTTCTATTTTAATTACTTGATTATTAATTGCCGTGTCGAAATCCAAAGTTAATTTGAGAACAACATTGCTGTATTACCAGGCATTCGTTGGACGTATGATTCCTGCATGACAATGAATGATTTGTTTTTGAATTGTTTGTATACATTTTAATGATTCAAATATTTTTTATTTATTTATTTCAAATTGTTTTGCCGACATGTTTGTCCTGGTACCGTCTGTTTAAACAATTTTCCTTGGATGGGGGAGAAAAACATGGCACGCTTTGTTATGTTGTCACGAAACTTTACTTAAACGAAAAAAAGAACAAAAAATTCAAACTTACATGTTTCGATTTTGTTGGCTTTTAATTATTAATCATTACTCCAAAATAATAATCAATAATTGCGCGATTTATTGAAGCTGAGACAATGAAGTTCTTCGGGTTTATCTTTTTACATTTGCTTCCTGTGATGTTTTCTCAATAAAGTGTGTCATGGCTATCTTCAATTTTCGGGTTTGTTTTTTTAGTGCAATTTATTCAATATATAATGGTTTAATTGAAATTAGAATTATATCTATTTCACGTTTTACAAAACACACTATAATTTGGTTTCAGTCTTTTCTTCCACAAACAACAACAACAAAAAGAAAATGTTTGAAACTCAAAAAAATATGAAATATGATACGTTAATTCATCGTCCTGTTTACCCCCGTTACCGTGCATATATTCGAAAAATATATTTTTAATATGTTACCTAATTAATAAAAATGTTAAATATTTATATGCCATGTTATTGGACAGCTTTATAATTCACCTGGGCAGCATCGTTTATGAATATTTTGTATTTATGTCGGCCAATTATTTACACTGTGAGTTATAGGCCTTAACGGTTGGGGTGCCGTCCGTGGGGGTGTTTCTAAGAGAACCTAACCCGTCTTTACGCAAGATTCGAAGAAAACCAAAGAAAACCACGGCATTTCTTTCAATTTTTAGATGGTGAAACGACTGGGCTAAATCATTTTATGGTCTTCTTAGCATAGAGCTCAGGAAATGTGAGAAACTCCCAGTGGTGAATTTTGATAGTGTTGAGTATGAAATTCCAAATAAATTATCCGCAAATTTTAAGCAAAAATCAGCGATACCTTTTAGGGTTAAATTGTGGTATTAAAGCAACCAGCTGTCCTGATGATTTATGTGTTCGTGAGCCTAGTACACTTTCCAAATCAAGGTGGTTAACAACGGCAAATGAAAATTTCTGAATGTATTTAAGTAATGAAAATCCAACAAACGAACACAAGATCTAGTTTTCTTTTCTCTTAAAGTCATAAATACCTGTATAGTTTAGTATAAAAAAGAAATACTTCAGAAATGAGCCGGAACAGGTACTGGAAATTCTAAAATAGTCAAAACTCTTTCCTGAAAACTTTCTCAGATTCTCTGGCATAGTGATTGAAAGAAACGCATTTTTTGCGCTTCTAAGAAACCTGCTTTTGAGTATGATAATAGATAAAAGGGGTCATATAAGAAAGTTATAGAGTTAGACAAGAATTATAAAGGCCAGGAACTTACCTTCTAAAAGAAAGTCAATCAGATGTTATCAACCATCCCATACCGATTTTATAGCTATATAACACATCGAAATGATTCATTAGAATTCTACTATACTTTCATCAGCCCCTTTGCTGCAAAGAGTCACACAAGAAGAGTTTTAGTCAAATGCAGCATAAAAACATACATTATGTGGCTGGAAATAGACCTCTGATTTTTTTTTTACTTACATTTCTTTGTACAATTATAGTTTAAAATAAATTACTACATGCTATCTTTCTGTTAGTGTTGACTTGGAGTTCTAAAATCATACAATCACACTTTTTGAATTGACTTGCATGATCTGACAAACTAGCCTTATAGTTTAACGTAAATGTATTCTAAATTAAAGATAAAAAGAAAATTTTTCCCACGCAGTTTTACCGGCAAATGTGACAAGTCGTGATATTTTTATTATTTTGAAGAACATTTCCTTGCAGAAGTATTTATGCATTAGTTCCTTTAACATACAGAAAATTGCCTGGCTTTAATTGCATTTACAAATGGCAAGAAATGTTATTTAGGTGGATTCTTTTTGTGGCAATGGTTTTACAAGACTACTCCTGTTTTAATAACTTTGGTGATTCCGAAATAAGGGTGGGGCCGGAAGATATCTTGGAAAAATATCTCTCGGAGAGTAAAGTAGAAGAAGGAAAAAAATGTTTTCCTTATCTCTGCTTGGTATTTTAATTTTTGGCAGCCCACGCCTTTTTTCGGAGTTAAACTTTTCTGGTCTAAACGATGTCAGGGGTCTAGGATCACGTAAAACCCCGGCTCAGTGGAGTTTTTACAAATCCTCATGTCCTCACAGGCAATAAAAGGTTGCGCGAAGCTTGTAACAGAGGCGTCGCAAAAAATAGTCGGATTCAATTCAAGAGATAGTTTTATAACAACGACAGTTTACTTAGGTATAGAATGCCTAGTTTTTCAGGCAAATCACATCTCAAAACTGCAAAAAAATGTTAAAAAAGTAAAGAACTACATTTATGAAAAAGAGAAATGACACTCAGGAATAATAGTTTTTGTTCCAAAAAAATTTAGCATAAAACAAAAAATGTTTTTTATAACTTATAGGCCGCTGTAAGCATACGTTTTAGCCATTTATTATTCCTATTCTTTGTTTTACTAAAATATATCTATAGCGGACTGTTACAGAAGTAATTTGATTATTTTACAATTGTTAGAAAAAAATATCATAAACGTGTTTTTCTCAAATTTTATGCCTGATAATTCTACCTCCGGAAGTAAAACCTTATTTTGCTATTGCATTTTACTGAGCTACCCTAGCTTTCCACGGTAAGTTTTCTACGTTATAGCAAATCAAAAAAAGGCCTGGCCTTTTTTCGCCTTATTCTACTACATAATAATGTCATCTGTAAATTGATGACACAGTAATTTATGTCACTGTTGAAAGGTCTAAAAATGCTTAGAAACATAACTCCGGGTTTACCTAGCTAAGCTTAATAAATACTAGGATTTGAGATTTAAACAAGTTATTTACGATTTCTTCTGGCTTTTACAGTGACAAACTCACACTGACATATTTATCTATCGATAAATATAATAATTTCTTAAAACTATTTCTTTACTATTCAAAATAAATAACTTACTAAAGTATAATATATTCATTATGAATAATTATTTTGCAGGATTAAATACGAATAATTCATCCATGATCAGATGTTCTAAATTAAATTTCCAATTCTTTAAGACATTTTATATATATTTTTTTAGTTGTAATGTACAACTGTTTTACTTTAAATTCCGCTTTACTTTAAAAGTTACAATGTTTTACAAGACAAACTTCTTCCCTAACGTTCACAAAAATGGAAATAAATTCTAAAGAAGAAGACATAGCTGCCTGAAAAGCGTTTCTCCTAAAAAATTGTTTAAACTCTTAAATACATTTTTTACGTTTCATGTTAACTGCGTTAATTCAATACATTTAGAAAACTTTATGCTAAATATTGAAAACATTTCTTAATCGGTAAAGTATTTTAAAGTAAAATAACTGAAGAAAGAGAACAAATAATATGTTATTTTTTTAAAACCTGTTTTCTATATATAATTATTAATAATAATTAATTCCTAACTAATAATTTTTTGCTCTCGAGGTTTCGATTATATCTTTAGTTATTAATGCACATGCCATTTTTTCTGCAACTTTTTAAAAATATTTGTCTTAGCATAAATATTTTAGATGCAAAATACCCTTTTTATTTAATCTGCTTTTTATATATTTGTAATATTTTAATGCAGTTGCCTTTTAAGACTATTATTATATTCGAGGATTTAGTTGTAAATGTAGATGTTAATTTTAATTTTAATCAAATAAGTCTTTCATAAATTATAGAAATTAGTTACATATTCAGCTAAACTATATTATTTTATATTTTTAAAGCTTATGTTTGAAAATACGTAGCCATTTAAAATGCGTTTTTAAAAAGTTTGCTGATTAAATGACCTGAATTAATTGGCTGCCATTTGTAACAGGTTGGCGAATAAAGTTAGCCAAGAACTCGGTCGAGATATCATATGTACTATGTACAACCAAGCTACATCCAAATCGATTCATGAATTCACATGTTATGACGTGACAAAAATCAGATCGTTTCAAGATGTCACCCACAGAAGAAATTCAAAGTGCTGTAACTGAGCCATGTTTTAAGATATAGACAAAACAAAAAATGCCTTGGAAGCTTTGTATCAAGGTGAAAAAAATAAAAGAAAAATATATTTCAATTTCTAATTTTTTATACATAATTTTAAATTAAAAACAAAATCCTCAATTTTAAAACAAGATATCGGATGAAACTGACCGAAGAACTTGATCAAGATATTAACAATACACAGTAAGTTTCGTTCAAATTGGTTTGTAAATACAATAGTTACAGCATGATGAAAATCAGACATATATATATGTATCTATCTATCTATACATCATCATCATCATCATCATCATCAACCGTTTTCGATCCACTGCTGGATGTAGGTCTCCCCCAGATTTTTCCAATGTTTTCTGTCTAATGCTTTCGTCATCCAATTTACAACAGCCACTTTTCTAATTTCGTCCCTCCATCTTACTTGTGGTCGTCTTCTTGGTCGTTTTACATCTCTAGGATACCACTGTAGTATATTTGTGCTCCATCTATTGTCTTGTCTTCTTGCAATGT
Organism: Maratus speculifer; assembly: GCA_964019185.1. NCBI lineage: Eukaryota > Metazoa > Arthropoda > Arachnida > Araneae > Salticidae > Maratus > Maratus speculifer. The sequence goes on along the minus strand of OZ025291.1, from coordinate 45,776,153 downwards.
GCCCAGCCCATTTCCATTTTAGCTGCTTGATTCTTTCAAGGATGTCAAAAACTTTTGTTTGATTTCTTATCCAGGTTATCCTCTTTCTGTCTCTTCTAGTTATGCCTAGCATACATCTTTCCATGCTTCTCTGTGCTGTTTGTAATCTTTGTATCATCCGTTTTGTTAGTGTCCATGTTTCTGCTCCGTAGGTTAATGCAGGTAAAATACATTGATTACAAACTTTTCTTTTCAAACAAAGAGGCATATTACTCTTCAGAATAATACTGTTCTTCCCGAAAGCACTCCACCCATTTCTTATTCTTCTATTGATTTCATTCATGATACTATTATCCGATGATATTTCCTGTCCTAGGTACACATAACTTTGCACTTCTTTAATCTCAGTGTTCTTGTAGACAATTTTCTTTTTTGATGTAAATGAATTAAATATATATGTATATAAATATAGATACAAATATGATCATTTGAACTGAGGGTGGTTTTGGAGACTGACACTCGTGATCGATGAAAATATAGCACAATTTTCGGGAAATGCACTCCTCCGGACGGCTGCAATGTATAGCTTTTAACTTTTTGTAATGAAATCTACCTAAAATATTTAATTTCATATCCTACTTTTAAAAAAAGGAAACTAAAATACCTATGTTTATCAATCCATTAATGGATTTCTAAGAATATGTTAATAATAAAATCTTTAGAATAATTATTTATATTTGATTTTAACTACATTGACGAAAAAGATTGTCATCTACAAGTATTTAAATCTGTTTATAAAAACGTACATTGTTCTTTTGTGGCAATACCATAAAATTGTGATGCTTTCCTTCTTAAAAATAATAGATAAATGTTTTAAATTTTGAAACGGAATTAATACAACTTTGTTTGTTTATCTAACTTTTTTATATGCAATTTTGTGTATTTATGTTTTGTTTATCAACTCATTAATGGACTTCTAGGAAAAAATTTATTTTAAAAATCTTTAAAATATTAATTAATATTCAGTTTTAATTATATTTATGAAAACAACTTTTCATCTACAAATATTTTAATTCTGTTAAGATGTAAACCATTCTTTTATGAAAATAATAAAAACTGTTAAAGATATTCTATTTAAAAATAAGAGATAAATGTTTTAATTTTGAAACATATTTACTACAACTACTTTTGGATAAATAATATACTATTCAAGCAAAATGTAAAGAAGATTATATTATGTCGAATGTTTTCTCACAAATCAAGGAAACGTCCTTTGTATAGGTCGATGTTTTAATACCTTTTCAATCTTACAATTTTACCTCGCATTACACAATGAAATAATTAGAAAAGATCTTTACGAAACATACTACAATCATTGTTTAATTATTAACGTATTGATATGATAATATCACTGTGTAAGCGGATTATATTCCAGTGTCCTGATAACATGTATTGAATGAAATATCAAACAACACATGTTTAAAACAAAAGCATACTTAAATATATAAAAATAAGAAAGGATATCGGAATTATGTTTTTTGTCAAATCTGTAGGAAAGGTTTTTTTTAGCGTGAAAATTATGTTATTTTTCACTAAAGTGTTTCAAATTAAGTTACATTTAGAAAAAAAAAGATGATTTAGTTTCCTAACTTGGCGAGAGGGGGGGGGATTACATGAAAATATCTACTGCATAAAAAACATTATTTTATGCATTGCGTATAATGTTTTGGAAAATAATATAAACTGTTAAATTTTTATGTTTTTTAATATTTTTTAAGTGAGAGATAATTTTTTTAAACATTGAAACTTATTTGTTGTAGCCGCTTTTGCTTAAATAATACGGTAGTTTATTAGTTAGAAATCGATAACAATAGATTGTAAATAACAACATTATATTATGTCGAATGTTTTATATTAATTCAATGAAACGAACTCTGTATAGATCGATGTTTTAATACCTTTTGAATCTTGTAATTCTACCTCGCGTTACGCATGGAAGGAATGAGTATAAAAGAGCTTTATAAAACGTACTACAATCATTGTTTCATTATTAACGTATTGATATGATAATATCACTATGTAAGCCGACTATATTCCAGTATCCTGATGATAAATGTTTGGAATGAAACATCAAAGAACGCAAGTTTAAAACAAAAGCATACTGAAATATATATATATAAAGAAAGTACATCGGAATTATATTTTTGTCAAATCTGTGACATTTTTTTTGCATTAAAATTAAAATATATTTCAGTAATGTGTTTTAAATTAAGTTACAATTAGAGAGAAAGATCTCATTAAGTCTCCTGATTTGAGAGTTAATATAACATCGAATGCGCAAGATAAGGTATTAGTTCATACATTGTGTTTGCGATTTTTTGAGGAAATAATATAAACTATTGAAACTTTTTTTAAAGCAGGAAAGGCTGCTTTCAATTTTGAAATGCATTTATTCACTGTAAAACATTTGTGTAAGTTTGCCATCATTTATGTGTGTAACGTTACTCAAATTCTTGAGAAAGTCATCTGATATTTTAAAAAACACACAAAATCAGAGGATATTTTTACAGAGGTTGGTGGAACCTTCCATCAGAAGCATGACGTATGATCTAGTACTCCAAGCGCATCCTCAGTGGTAAATATCGTTACAGGCGACATGGGGTATTGAGAAAGGAAACATTAAACATTTGATCGACATCAACATCAACATCATCCTGCACTATTTACGATGAAACAAGATATAAAGTATGTTGTATTTTTCTTAATATTTTATTGATAAAATATTGAGTATTTCAAATGTCTGAGCTGTTATAATCTAAAGTTTTAAAACCAGTGTTCATTACTGAAATGCTCTTTTAACTAATTTCCAGTAATGAACATTCATTGTAGACATTATTAAAAAAAATGTAAGTTCATAGTATATGAAATCTTCTTATTTGATAAAATCTGAAAGTAATTATTTTTTAAATTATACTTAAAAAACTCAATACTATAGGGGTGAGTGGAAAGAGTGGGGCAGTGGGAGGAATAGGACAGTAGGTGTTTCTCTTTATGTATATACTAAACATTTCATCAATCAAACGTAAAATGATAGCCCAAGCAAATCATAACCTAATATTCAATTTAAAAAAAACAGTACAAATTTGCAGGTGTATAACGGAAAAGATTATTTCAAAAATCAAAAATAAAATCTCTTAATATAATTTATATGATTTTCGTATATAAATGAGTTCTATATGCATAGATGTAATAGTTTCCTTATTTATGAAACAATATACTGTATTTTACATAATTTAAAATAAACTTAAAAGACCCATTTTTGTTTATACAAGAAGTTTAACACAAAAGAAGGAAGTGGAAAGGAATGGGACATGCCAGTAAAAAGAAGAACATGTATGTCGAAATGTAAATTCGACATGTCCAATTCTTTTTTTTTTTTTTTTTTTCATAAGATGACTCTAAATTGATACCATGCAAACATTTTTAGAGGATAATATATTATAACATTGCTAATAAATTAATTTACTACAAAATGTAAATAAATTGAAGTGATGATTTTTCAATGTCCTCTACGACTAAAGATCTTGAATTTTCATTCATGATTGGCATTGAATCGTAATGATGCAAGTATTTTATGATGTGGCACATACATTATCATCCTACAATGTTTGTATGATTGTATATTTAGCCGACACTAGACTATTTGTGCTTCATAAGTTTGTTTTAATGCTGTCACATACCTCTGTGTAAGAGAGGAGGTATGGGGCACATTTTAAAACTTGAATTATAAAATAGCTTTTATATGTTATGCTTCTATATTGTTCAGGGAGATTAAAAAGTCTTTTACCATTCCCTCTATAAAGTGGAATTTTAGTTTTTGTGTCAAACAAAGTTGATTTTCTTACTTTTGTAAACTGTCCCACACCAACCCACTCTCCCCTATAGTATAATAAAAAGCTTCTTTCAATGTTTTAATTAATTTCATCTGATCAACAACTTTTTTTTTTTAAATTTCGTAATCAAATCCTTGTTATTTACATCTCTGCTTTTGATATTTTTAACTCTAGCAAACAATCAAACCAATCGGGAAGTAGACAATATTATTTATGGTCATAGAGAAAGAAGGGGCAAATCGAATTGAAAAACGACAATTTTTAAAACTGCACAAAATCTATTTGTTTCTCGAATGTTTGCCTTCTCTTTTCTTTTTTATTCTTTAGTTACTAATCCTTCTAACTCTCTCCCATTCTTTCAGTTTTATAACAGTAATTCTGATATTTGATGTTTTAAATCATCTATTGAAATAATTAAAATCAACGGATAATATATATAGAAAGTAGATGTGCCACTAATCGACACCCTTAATGAATTTCTTTAAAAATCATTTTTTAATTAGTACTATTTATATTACAATTTTTCGATAATTTATTCATCGATCAACAATTTTTAACCAATCTCATAATGCCTCATATTTTCTCATGATTTTTAATCTCTCCTAAATCAAAATTTAATTGTAAATAACAGGAAAATATCAAAACACCATACATTTCAGTAATGGATACACCTCAAAATGTAATACGTATAGGGTAGTCTAGGGATGGTTGACCACGGCGGAGGCTTTACCCATCCGTTTTTTTTTCATAATTAAATATTTTTCAGACTTTTCTCGCAAGATGATAACCAAATATATGGAAATGATCAACCAACAATCTTTATTTCATGCAGACAATTGAAACAGGGGAAACACAATCGGCTGTGAAGAATTTTTAACATACATTTTTAACGTTTTTAAAAGTTGAGTTTTTTAAAAATATTTTGCAAGAGTTTTCCAGTTAAAATATCATGGAAATAAAAGTGAGTAGGTTTTATTTATTACAGAAATATTGAGGTTTAATTGTAGGCATGAATTTTGCACAGGTATACTATAGGTATAAAATAATATGTTTTTTTTCTTTAGAATATAGCTTAGGGGGGAGGCCTCACCTAGTCAATATGTTGGAGGGTTGACCTTAGTAAAAGCTCCCTGGTAAATAATCTAGTAAATGATGCTCTGCGCAAAAGGGTTTTGAGTCATATAAATCGCAAAAATCAGATTCAAATTCATTTGTTTCATTTTTAGGTTTTATTGTTTTTACAAGCAATTAAAATTTACGCTTGATCTAAAATATGCGAGATACGTTTTGTGATGTGAAGACTATTCTTTTTTATCCGGAAATACTTTGTTAATTACATAAATTTGTAGTACATTTCATGGACTTTCAAAATGTTGTTGAAGATTTTGGATGTCTTCTCGAGATAATTTGTAATTTAAAATGTACAGCGCAATAAATATAACGGGGTAATAACGCCAATACTTGGCATTGATACACCGGTTAATTCTCTACAGTGACCGAGCTACATCCTAAATGCTGGTTCAAATAAACACAGTTAAAACTGTGCAATGTTTCTAATAATCCTATTTAAGCGATACTTTTTAAGTAAAAAGAAGCTCATGGTCTGATATTCTTTTGCCTCATCCTCCCCCCCCCCCCATACCACATCTTAATTGTTCTTACACTTTCACAAAAAAATTAACATTTTCAATAGCTTAGAATGCAATTTGTCAATTTCTAAGTTTGTAGAGTTTGTATTTTTAGAATTGGGCAATCTACATGCAATTATTCCATCTTATTTCATAGTTTTGTTTGCATGGCGTTATTACCCATATAGGTGAGTAATAACGCCAAATAGCATTGCTCAAGAAATTATGCCATTACATTTTATGAATACGTATCTGTTAAATTATTTTTTTATATAGACATTCAATGAGTTGCTGTATCAAATCATATATTTGTTTGAAAAATACTATCTAAAACTGAGCCGTGAAAATTGGTAGAACCTTAACGTGGCGTTATTACCCCAGGGTACCTTAGCAAGATTATTTTATGTTGAATGCTTTCTCACAAATTAATGAAACGTCTTTTGTATAGGTCGATGTTTTAGTACCTTTACAATGCTGTAATTCTACTTCGCATTACACATGAAAGGAATGAATAGAAAAGATCTTTATAAAAGGTACTACAGTGATTGTTCCATTATTAACGTATTCATATGATAATATCACTGTGTAAGCGGATTATATTACAGTATCCTGATGATACATGTTTTGAATGAAATATCAAAGAACGCACGTTTAAAACAAAAGCATACTTAAATATATAAAAATAAGAAACTATATCGGGATTATGTTTGTATGGAGTTTGTAAGTAAGGATTTTTCTTTTGCTTGAAAATTATAATATTTTTCAATAAAGTGTTTAAAATTAACTTTAGAGAAAAAGATCTGATTAAAGTTTATTGATCTGGTATATTTTATAATATTATCGAATGCATACAAAAGATAGTTCATGTATTGTGTTTGTTAAATGTTTGACAAATAATATAAACTCAGGGATCGCAGCCTCCCTAAAATTTTAACACTTTCTTATCACAATGTTATCAAGATAAGATTTATTATAGAATTCTATTGTAGATGTAAGGAAATCTGCCACTAAGATTTTTGATTTAAAATTACTGGTAGGAGAGTATGAAAATTTTAGGGACGCTGCGACCTCTGTAAAGTGTTGAAACTCCCCCTTAGTGCCTAGCGTCAATTTTTAGGGACGCTTATAAAAAAGGCAATAAAACACTTTTCATACCAGTAAATAGAAAGATAAATAAACACTATTTTTCACGCGACAAATTCCTCAATAAATTAAGATAAAAGTTATTCGTCTTTTAAATGTGGTGGGAAATCCAAAATTTAATTTTTTATGAAGAAAATGATTTGGGCATTACTGGGTTAAAAACAAAGATAAACATTTTAAATTTGGAAACATATTTACTGAAGCTGCTTATATTTAAATAACACAGTAGTTAAAGCAAAAGTTGAATAATAAGATTATATTACGTCGAATGATTTCTCATAAATCAACGAAACATCCTATATATCAGTCGATGTTTTAATACCTTTTGAATATTGTAATTCTACCTCGCATTACACATGAAAGGAGTGGATAGAAAAGAGCTTTACGAAACGTGCTACAATGATTGTTCCATTATTAACGTATTGATATGATAATATCACTGTGTAAGCGGATTATGTTCCAGTATCTGATGATACGTGTTTTGAATGAAATATCAAAGAACACATGTTTAAAATAAAAGCGTACTTATATGTATACATAAGAAGATAAATCGAAATTACGTTTGTGTGAAATCTGTAGGTAAGTATATTTTTTTGCCTGAAAATTATATTATTTTTCAATGAAGTGTTTAAAATTAGTTTAAATTAAAAAAAAAAAAGAGCTGATTTAGTTTCCAGATTTGGTGAATTATATAATGTTATCGAATGCATATAAAACCTTAGTTTATGTATTTTGTTTGTGAAATGTTTGGAAACTAATATAAACTTTTGAAACTTAAAAAAAAGGGTAAATGTTATAAATTTTGAAACATATTTACCAAATATGATTTTTTTTAAATAACACACTAGTTGAAGCAAAATGTAAATAGCAAGATTTTTTTAATGTCGAATGCTTTCTTAGAAATCAATGAAATGTCTTCTGTATAGATCATTGTGTTAATACTCTTTAAATTTTGCAATTCTACACATGAAATGAATGAATTGAAAAGAGCTTTATGAAACGTACTACAATTCTTGTTCCATTATTAATGTATTGATATGATAACATCACTGTGTAAGCGGATCCAGTATCTTGATGACACGTGTTTTAAATTAAACATCGAAGAGCGCATGTTTAAAACAAAAGCATACTTAAATATATAAAAATAAGAAAGTATATCGGAATTATATTTCTGTGAAATCTGTAAGAAAGGTTCTTTTGCGTGAAAATTATATAGTTTTTTCTGTAATGTGTTTCAGATTAAGTTACATTTAGAAAGAAAAGGCTCATTTAGTTTCCTAATTTGAGGGGGAGGTTACATGAAAATATCGAATGCATAAAACACATTATTTTATACATTGTGTCAGTTAAATTTTTGGAAAATATTATAAATTGTTGAATCTTTTTTTCCTATTAAGGAGAGATAACTGTTTTCAAATTTGAAACGTATTTATTATAGCTGCTTTTGCTTAAATAATACAGCAATTCAAGCAAAATATAAATAATAAGATTATATTATTTCGAATGTTTTATAATAAATCAATGAAACGTGATCTGAATAGGTCGATGTTTAAATACCTTTTGAATCTGGTATTTTTTTCTCCCGTAACACATGCAAAGAATGAACATGGTGATTTTACAAAGTGATTTACTTTAGTTTTTTTAGAATAGAGCTTTCTCAATCGTACTACAAAGATCGTTTCTTTATTAACGTATTGATATGATAATATCACTATATAATCGGATTTTAATCCAGTATCCAGATGGTACGTCTTTTGAATGAAAGTTTAAAGAACAGATGTTTAAAAAAATCATGCTTAAATATTTAGAAATAAGAAAGTAAATGGGAATTATGTTTGTATCAAAGAACAAAAAATGATTTTTTCATCTTTTTTTTTGCATGAAAATTATATTATTTTTAGTAAAGTGTTTTAAATAAAATTAGATTTGGAGAGAAAGAGCTGATTTAGATTCCTGATTTGGGACGATTATATACCAATATCGAATGATCATAAAAAACATTAGTTCATGTATTGTTTTTGTGAAAATTTTGGAAAATAATATAAACTGTTGAAGCTTTTTTTTTAAATGAGAGAGAGTTATTTTAAATTCTGAAAAGTATTTATTATAGCTATTTTTCTTTAAATTATACACTAGTTCAAGCAAAATATAAATTACCAGATTCTTTTATGCCGAATGCTTTCTCACAAACCAATGAGACGTTCTCTGTATAGGTCGATGTTTTACTACCTTATGAATATTCTAATTCTACTTCGCATTACACATGAAAGGACTGAATAGAAAAGATCTTTATAAAACGTATTACAGTGATTGTTCCATTATTAACGTATTAATATGATAATATCACTATGAAAGCGGATTATAACCAGTATCCTGATGATACGTGTTTTGAATGAAATATCAAACAACGCATGGTTAAAACGAAAGCATACTTAAATATATAAATATAAGAAAGTTAATCTATATTATGTTTGTGACAAATCTGTAAGACGCATTTTTTTGCACCAAAATTATATTATTTTTCAGTAAATTGTTTTAAAATAAGTTACATTTAAAGCGAAAGAGCTGTTTTTGTTTCCTGATTTCGGGAGTTTATATAACATTATCGAACTGAAAAGAAAAAAAAATAGTTCATGTATTGTGTTTCCAATTTTTTTGGGGTAATAATGTAAACTATTGTATTTTTTCTTTAAAAAAAAGAGGGATAACTGTTTTAAATTTTGAAACGTATTTAATATAGCTACTTTTGGCAAAATAGTACACTAGTTCAAGCAAAATGTAAATAACAAGATTATATTATGCCGAATCTTTCTCACAAACAAATGAAACATCCTCAGTATAGATCGATGTTTTAATACCTTTAGAATCTTATAATTTTACCTCGCATTACATATAAAAGGAATGAATAGAAAATAGCTTTTTGTAACATAATACTACCATTGGTTCATTATGAACGTATTGATATGATAATATCACATTGTAAGCTGATAATATTTCAGTATACTGATGCTACGTGTTTCAAAAGAAATAACATAGAAGGCATGTTTGAAACAAAAGGATACTTTAATATATAAAAATAAGAAGGTATATCAGAATTATGTTTTTGTCACATCTGTAAGAAAGATTTTTGCGTTAAAATTATATTATTGTTCAGTAAAGTATTTCAAATTAATTTACATTTAAAAAGAAAATGCTGATTTAGTTTCCTCATTAGGTGGGAGGGGGGGAATTACATGAAAATATCAAATGCATAAAAAAAACCATTATTTTATGCATTGTGTCCGTTAATTTTTTGTAAAATAATATAAACTGTAAAATCTTTTTTTTTTTTCTGTTATGAGAGATAACTGTTTTAAACTTTGAAATGTATTTATTATAGCTAATTTTGTGTAAATAATACGGCAGTTCAAGAAAAATACAAATAACAAGGTTACATTATGTCGAATGTTTTATAATAAGTCAATGAAACTTAATCTGTATAGGCCGATGTTTTAATTCTTTTTGAACCTGGCAATTCTGCATCGCATTACACATCAAAAGACTGAACATGGTGATTTTACAAAATGATTTACTTTATTTTATTTAGATAGGAGATTTCTGAACCTACTACAATGATTGTTTCGTTATTAACGTATTGATATGATAATAACACTATATAAACGGATTATGTTCGTGTATTTTGATGATACGTGTATTGCATGAAATTTCAAAGAATGCATGTTTAAAAAAAATCATGCTTAAATATATAGAAATAAGAAATTAAACCGGAATTATGTTTGTATCAAGGCACTAAAAAGGTATTTTTTCATCTTTTTTGCATTAAAATTACATTTTTTTTCAATAAAGTGTTTTTAATTAAGTTAGATTTAAAGAGAAAGAGCTGATTTAGTTTCCTGATTTGGGGAGATTATATAATAATATCAAATGCATTAAAAAAACCGTTCATGTATTATGTTTGTGAAATTTTTGGAAAATAATATGAACTATTGAAGCTTTTTTTGGTGATCTTTGTTAATGAGAGAAAATTTCTTCTGAATTTTGAAAATATTTATTATAGCTACTTTTCTTTAACTAATACAGGAGTTCAAGCAAAATGTAAATAAAAAGATTCTTTAATATTGAATGCTTTCTCACAAACCAATTAAATATCCTCTGTATAGGTCGATGTTTTGATACCTCTCATATTGTAATTCTATCTTCCATTACACATGAAAGGACTGAATAGAATAGAGCTTTATGAAACGTAATACAATCATTGGTTCATTATGAACGTATTGATATGATAATATCACATTGTAAGCTGATAATATCCCAGTATCCTGATGATACGTGTTTCAAAAGAAATAAAATAAAAGGCATGTTTGAAACAAAAGGATGCTTTAACATATAAAAATAAGAAGGCATATCAGAATTATGTTTTTGTCAAATCTGTAAGAAAGTTTTTTCTTACATTAGTTCCTACCTAATGCAGGAAAATTTATTTCCTACATTAATTAAGCCCGAGAAGGGACAGATATTAAGATAATTGATTTAGTTATTTCGACATTTAATATTAAATTTTGGTAAGAAATAAGTTAAACCAAGTGAACATTAAAAAATAAAAATGAAATTCAAACAATATGATACTTAACCATCCTAAATTTTAGTTTCCGTTTAAATGAAATCAAAATAAATCTAAGACTTTTTTTTCCAAACTCACCTTGCAGATATTTGCATTGCAGATTTTGTATTATGTTTACGGTAGGTGTAAACAAAATGAATAGGCAATCCAAAAAACAAATGTTCAGAAAAAGACTCAGATTTATTTCGATTTCATTTAAACGGAATCTAAGATTTAAAGTGGTTAAGTATCATATTGTTTGAATTTCATTTTTATTTTTAATGTTCACTTGGTTTAACTTGCTTGTTACCAAAGTTTAATATTAAATGTCGAAATAATTAAATCAGTTATCTTAATATCTGATCCTTCTTGGGCTTAAATAATTTAGGAAATATATATTTTTTTAATTTGTTCTGCAAATTTTGTGTAATATATGTATAAGTCTGCCTTTGAAGTGATTCCGCTGCACATTCACAGAGGTGCTCACTCAGTTGAACTATCTCATCACAGATAGAAGTTGCGTCATCCCGTCTGCGTTTTATATACACTTTATTCTATCTTATTGTAAACAAGCTTTTTTCAGAAAGTTAATAAGCTTTTTCAGTGTTATTCAAAAAATAACAATTCAAAAAATTGTTGTTTCAATGTAAGAGCTAGATACGGTATTTTTCGGGTGTCCCTTACTGTTTTAAATATGTTACACACAGAAGGTAAACACAGTGATTTGATGCTAAAAGTTATGATTGGTGATCCGTATTATAAATTCCAATTGCTACACACGAAGATTGATAATCAACTGCTTTAAAAATGTAAGGTAACATTAATATTAAAATGCAAAACTATTTCTAATTTTAGTTCACAACCGAAATTCGAGACAGTTGCGCAAGCGTCGATTTTTAAATTTCTTCAATTGAAAAGGCAGTAAAATGAGTACCCCTAACCTAGCCGGCCAATGCAGCTGTTTAAAGCTCTGGGTTTTTGTAGAGGATGCAGTTCCGAATTCATCCTTTGCAAAGCAATTTCTTATTTTGTACTGATAATTCATATAATGACAAGTTTTTTCAGGAATAATAGTTATTTTTGCTTCAAATTTCAGTGTTAAGTTGACAATTAAATTGACAGTGCAAACTGAGTGTTAAATTTTATTTAACTATAAAGCACTGAAATAAAAACAAGTAAGACAAATAATGCGTTTAGCATAGATTATGAATCACTTTCCAACACTTCATGAAATCTTTAACAAAATTTCGTTATTTAGAGAAATAAGGATATTTAGCCAAATATAACCTAATATGTTTTCTAATACTCTCGAGCAGCCCTGTATTTAATCTGTTAGTCGATATACATACTGTATAGTGGTAAAATTTAATTTAGCAAGAAAATGCCTAATAGCTTGAAGTTTCTTTTTTAGCAATTTATATTAATAGATGGAAACATACCTGAATGCTTTTGTTCAGTCCTATAGTTTACCTTGTACCTATATTACACGTCAGTGTACAGCTAAAATTTATTTTATGCTTAAACACTTTTAAAACTACAGCAATCACATTCTCATAATTTATCATTCATAGGCTTCCAAGTACCTAATATTTTGCGTGGCCCTGTATATTATTTTATCCACATATTGCAAACATTTCTTAGTAAATTGAATGCAGTTCAATGTAAAAATCGATAACTTATTTAAGAATCACCTTTAAGTAAATTACAATTATATTCATCAACGTTGACGAGCTTTTTTGGTTAGCTCTGTATATCATTTATATCATTTATACACATTATATAATGTGCATACATTTAGTGAAACTTGTATATGCATATTATAATTAAAAAGCTTTTCTTGCATTCATCAGCCATCATTGGATACGTATACAGTACTTCGGAAAGGATATGCTATTTGAAATATTTTGCCTGTTCCTGTAAATGCTATGTACTTCATATTATGAAGACAGTATCATATAATTTATATTAAACCTCAGTGAAATATATTAGTTTTATGATATATGAAACAGTTTGATACATTTAAATAATGTCGCACACAATTCCCCTTTTTACAGTTATCTAATGGAATTCCTTTGTATGTCCCTGTAAATGAATAATAGCTACATTTTCATCGCATATATTGAAGAAAGCATATTTGAATGCACCTCGTAAAAGCATACACATTACAACATGTTTGAAAGGGCGTAACATTTTTAAAATTCTTTTGAAACTATTTCCCCCCCTAGGGCGTAATGTAATGGAAAACTTCTGACTCTCCCTGTAAATAAATTAATCATAGTAGAAACTTCATTTTCAATAGGGCTTGTGCTAGAGTAAATAATAATAACGTCCAAAAAATTCAGGGCAGTCTGAATGTATTAACAGGAGTTAGAGCTCGGACAGACGGCCAGACAAACCGAATGCATAAGCACTTTTCAACTTTGTTGGAAAGTGCTAATAACAATAAAATAAAAATACAATAAAATAATTAAAAGACAATTTCAATTTTAGATAGTCAAGACACTTCAAGATAAATTGAAAATTTTTACTCATCAATTACTGTGAAACCATTACACATGAGACTTTTAAAACGGTAATTTTTGCATCATAAAATACAGATAATTTATTGTTAATGGAATCTAAATACAAACATTGTAAATTGCTTGTTGGTTTAAATTACATATTTGTGGATTTCCTTTGCTGTCATGAAGCCTTATTTTACCGGATATTTATTCTATTGAACAGGAATGTGTTTTTATGAAGCTCAAATTACGAAGTTTGCATAAAATTTCTGATCAATTCCATTTTAACTGACGTAACCTTTATGATCAATTTTTGTTGTCTAAATTATGTGGAAAATTGACTTGTAACTCATGTAAAGCATTTTTTTTATTTAAAATATTTTTTATTACGGAATTGATGCCACAAACCATCAGACCTTTTTCAATCCACATAAATTAAGTTCCTCAAATTGCATTTGAAAAATCTGTAATTGACGTAACATCAAACAGGCAAACGTACTTTTTGCTTTCTTTAAAGTGTAAAAATGATCGAAATTATCCTTTAAAAAAAATTTGTGTTTTTATCATCACAAAACAATGACAAATTATAACTTTTTAAATTATTTTTTAACAAGAAAAAAAGTAATATGCCATTTATATATGTAACTCTCGTAACTTTTCTGTATAACTGATATTACACTATCATTTTACAAAGACAATAATCTTATTTAAGTTAGTTTGTGAACAATAATTTACATAACGGTTTCAGGAAATTTAATTTTTTCCTGACATTAATAGTTGTGGCATTGAAAGCTCTTTCTCAACGTTAGCAACTTTTTACCACATACTTTCTGGGTGAAATGGTTGTTTCCAACAATAGCGGCAAAAATTATTATTATTATGTATTATGTTTATATTTATTATGTTAATAATTTATTATTTTCATTTTATCTATTTGAATTTTTTTCTTCAAATCCTGGAATTTTTTAATATCATAATTAATGAACAGAAAAAACTTCAATTTTGAATTAATTGATATTTGTATTTTGAAAATTATGCTCTCGGTTAGCTTCAATCGGAAAGATTTCTATATTCTTCAAAATGCTTTGAGAAGGCATAATAAATAGAAATTCCAACTTCATGACAGTACACTGTAAAAAAAGGGTCGATCTACTAAAATAATTTTAGTGATCCTTGCAATTACTAAAAATTTTTTTGTAATCTTACTCTTTTACAAGAAAATCTGTAAGAATTACTAGAAAAAATCTAGCAACGAATAGAGTTAATAGTTTTATATTTTTAATAGCTATTACGAAAGCTCACATGGTGTGGCCGTGAAAGCCTAATGGTCATAGCACCGAACTCCAGGCTGAAAGGTCCCGGGTTCGATACTGGACACCACGAAATACGCACCGAATGTATACAGTGTAAGTACTCGTTAAATAACTGTTGGTTATTCTGCTGGAATTACTAAAATTTGCTTGGTGGCTCAAAGTGTGTGGTCTCTTGGTGTACTAAAAAGTTTTAAGTTAGTTATACAAAAAATTCTTTTGTTCAGTTTACAAAAGAAATGTTTGTTTCACTTGCAAAAAAAAGTTTGTAATGGTTACTAAAAAATTCCGTGGAATACAAATTTACTAAAAAATTTTTAGTAACCTCTTGAATTTTTTTTTTTTTACAGTGTAGTCTAGTTTCACATAATGATTTCTATGAGTGTTAGGAATTTATATAGGATGATATAAAATCTTTTTTTTAAATTCTTATTTTTCTACATTCATTTTTGAAGTGTAAATAAAATTATCTTTTGTTAAATTTCTTTGCCCCACCTCAATAAATTCATCAGCAGTTTTTTATAACAAAGCAATACATCAATGTTCGTTTCCTAACTCCTATCGGCATCATTCCAATACACTATCAATCGCATCTTTGCGCAGTCATTCCAAATAAACTCCAAGAATTAAATTTAAGGGAATCGAAAAGATCTTGTAGTTTTAAATTTGAAGAAATCGTGAATTTATATTTACACTGACTTTCAATTCTATTAAAATATATAGATGTTTACAAAAGGTCCATCACTATTCTTATTATGATTTTAAGATAGATTTAAAATATAGTTGTAAATTTGTCATGTGCCAACTGGTCACTGATAATTACATAAGAAACATTAAGACATTTGCGATACAGTACTGTAAAAAATAGCAATGAACAGAAATGAGTTTATTTTAACGTGGAATATTAAAGTTTTTAGAGAATGAAGAATAGCTTCATCCTCAGAAGATTCCGTTTCTACTATTTTATTTTCTGAGGTGAAGTTTTTGAAACAAAACTCACTCTGTAACGTTATCAGCCGATTTCAAACTTTTTACACTGCATTTTAAAGTGTAATTTCAGTTAAAGGCTTTTTTATTTAAAATATTTCATGTCAAAAATGTTACTAAAATTTTTGCATAAGGTGTTAGAATTACATAATCCAGAGAACTCCTGATATCTCACAATTTTCTCATATCCAAAACAAACATTTCCCCCCCTCCCAATTTACAAACTAATTTGGCAACTAACACATTTCTATTAATCGACAGGTTCATTTAAATCAGGAGTGTCAAACTGTAACCCGTCGGAATCTTTTAAAATTTTGAAGAAAATGTCGACATCTTGAATCGAAGAGATCTGATGATTAGATAAGGCAATGATTGCTATAAAATTTTAGTGATATACCTCGAGGGGTCTACTAGAGTTTTGCAAATCTGACTAAAGTTATAACTTGTATAAACAAAAAAGGAAGTGTGTAACTGATATTAAAAATGTTTCGGTTACGTCAATTACATGTTTTAGACAATATTTTTTTTTCAATTGAAAATCAGAATTAATACAACGTTTGCAAAAATTTTTAATGCTTTAAAAGGTTTATGATTTAAATTTTCGTAGAACAGATTATACTTAGTAAGCTTAACTTTTCACTAAATTTCGTAAGTCACGGAACAATAAAAATTCATTCTTAAAAGCTACTTTATTTCAAGAAATAATTTTATAGAGTATAAAAAAGTTCAAATTTTCTCTTAACTACATATTACCTTGCAAAAGAAAAAAAAAATGCCAACCTGTTTCATAGAGTTGCTACTTGAATTTGCAATTATAGACATTTTTTGTAAGGATGTTACTAGTAAATACATTATAAACTACATGATGTATAGAGGGCAGCTGATACTATTCTGATATTATTAGAAATTCTTTATGGAACATAAAGATATAAGCCCAAGCTTTGTAATAATATCTTTAAATTAAATAATTAAACCTATCATTAATTTTTCCATTATTATTATACGATATTTTTCTTTGGCATTGCCCTGCTAATGATGAGACTGCACTTTTACTGCTTGAAAAATATGAACAGAGGAAACGTTTGGTGTATTTAATAAGACAAATGTTTCCTACAAATATTTTTTTGACTTTTGTTTTGTCGTCAAGAAAAAGCTCCTAAAATATACTACTTTCTTACAATGTGGGTTTTATAACATGAAATGCTTTATGTATCAATCTGTTATGATGTAATTTTTTAACCACATTTTTCTTTTATTAATAATCCCAACTTAATAAAATACACATATTTTCAGAAAAATTCCAAAGAGCTGTTTTATTAAGGCAAAATAGTTCACTACTTATATATTTTTATATAATAGTTTTCAATTTATAAGTTAATCCCTATTACATTACATATAATGTATCATTTAGCTTCCTATATTACCAAGCATTTGTTCATATATTATGCATTTGAAGAATGTTGGAAATAAAGGTCAGGAATAGATAAATTCCTTTTCTACATAAAAATATAACTCATAAAAATCGTAGAACAGAAATCTTATTCCATTCCTTACACGCGTCGACGGATATTATTACTCTTGTGTCTGACAAATCTATGTACTACTTCTTATGGTAGACCATAAAGCATGGCAGCTGCGTCTACAATAGAAGCAAATCAATATTCCGTCTATATACCTTAAAAGAAATCAAATTTCGGATATAATATTTTGCAACTAACATATAATTTATACTTAGATAGAATAAAAGCGAAGCTTCATAGTAAAGTTTTTCAAAATGAATAGTTTAATTCAATGCAGAAAATTTAAATACGAAACAATATACAGGGTGGTCATAATAAAAACTTTGCCGATATATGGAGCTCTAGCGGCCAATCCACTCAACCGATCAAGGTGAAATTTCAGATATAGCTATTCAGAGGTATGAGCTCGAGATTCTGTGAACGGCAACAAAATGGCGCTCACGGTTACGGTTATAGTTACAGAAACTCGAAAATTTCCAATGGCAACACTCATTTTTTTTCAGCGCAAAATGCTCAGCGCATGCGAAAACCCTACAGAGCGTTGAAACTGTACGTGTATCGCAAGAAACGGACATGTTATGCTCGCACAAAAAACCGTTCTGGGAATCCTCCCCCCCCCCCCATAGAAAAAACTCGATTGGGGTGCAAGGAGGAAATTTGCATATGACACAGAGTCAGTACACTAATCTCTGATTGCAATACAGATCGGAGAAACTAAAGCTTTTATTTTGATTACACATTTTCCACATAGGTGTTATCACGTGTAATTTCCTGTGATGGCACCCATGTGGAAAATGTGTAATCAAAATAAAAGTTTTAGTTTCTCCGATCTGTATTGTAATCAGAGATTAGTGTATTGACTCTGTGTCATATGAAAATTTCCTCCTTGTGCCCCAATCGAGTTTTT
The DNA here is from genome assembly GCA_964019185.1 of Maratus speculifer. Lineage (NCBI taxonomy): Eukaryota > Metazoa > Arthropoda > Arachnida > Araneae > Salticidae > Maratus > Maratus speculifer. Next base: position 45,757,685 of record OZ025291.1, on the reverse strand, counting down.
TCTATGGGGGGGGGAGGATTCCCAGAACGGTTTTTTGTGCGTGCATAACATGTCCGTTTCTTGCTATACACGTACGGTTCCAACGTTCTTAAGGGTTTTCGCAAGCGCTGAGCATTTTGCGATGAAAAAAATGGGTGTTCCATTGGAAATTTTCGAGTTTCTTTAACTATAACCGTAACCGTGAGCGCCATTTTGTTCTCGTTCGCAGAATCTCGAGCTCATACCTCTGAATAGCTATATCTGAAATTTCATTTCGATCGGTTGAGCGGACTGGCTGCTAGAGCTCCGTATATCGGCAAAGTTTTTTTATGACCACCCTGTAGTTTACTAAAAAAATTATATTTAGTGTATGTGGGTTATAATAGGTGCTTAGTAATTTGTCAGTGTAAGTTTTCTTATTAATTGCTTTTAAGCGGTATTGGAAAGAATATTTTGCAATTAACATAGATTTTATTCTTAAATGAAAACAACGAAAAATTCCACAGTTGCGTTTTAATCAAACTGAAATATTTAAAAATAAATATTACAAAAATGCATGATATGTAAAAAAAAAAAAAAAAAAAAAAAAAAAAAAAAAAAAAAAAAAAAAAAAACAGTTACTTAAAGCAATTTGTTATACAAGTATTTCTATGGCAATGATTGAAATCAGAACTTGTTGGGGAATCCATTATTGGGGCAGGTGTAATGAGGAAATTTTGAAAACTTAAAATGGATTATTTAAAGACAGGTTACACACATTTTCAGACAATTTCCAAGTTATTGTTTAATTATGGAAAATGTTTCTCAAATTATATATTTTTATATAGGACTAGTTAATTTATATTAAAATCCTAAATACCTTGCAGATAATTTATCACTTAGTTTCCCATAATATTAGTTAGCATTTTTTCGTGCATTTTACACTTCAACAACTTTTGAGATGAGGGTCAGGGATAGATGAGTCCTTTTTCTACATAAAAATAGAACTCATAAAAATCATAGAACAGAAATCTTATTCCATTCCTCATATGCATCGACGGATAATACTAGACTTCTGTCCTGCAATTCTATGTGCTTTTTCTTGTGGTAGACCATAATATATGACAGCTGCGCCTACAACAGAAGCAAATCAATACACCAATATGCAACTAACATATTATTCATACTTAGATAGCAGTAAAGTGAAGCTCCATAGTAATTATTTTCAAAATGAAATATTTAATTCAATAAAGAAACATGAAATACGAAACATAATAGTTTACTAAAGAAAATATATGTAATGTGTGTAGGTTAAAATAGGTGCCTAGTAATTTATTAGTGTAAGTTTCATCATTAATTACTTTTCAGCGGTATTGCATAGAACATTTTACTACTAACATAAATTTTATACTTAAACTGGTATATAACCACCGTAAAAAAATAACATAATTTTGACCTCCGTTTTATTTTTGTAAGACTGCATACAAACTCAATAAAGATTTTATTATTAAGGAGTTTGTATTGTAGAAAAGCATATTTTAAAAATAAAAATACAAATGATAAGAATTTTTTTCTTTTTCTTTCTTTTTTTACCTATATTAAATTTCTAAAATACTTCAACATTTGGGCAAAACAAATAGCAGTATTTATTACAACAATGATAATAATTAGCAATGTAAAATACAATTTCTGAAGATTTCACTAAACATTAAAATTAAATATTGATTTTTTAAATTTAAAATGTATTAATTTCTAAAAAACAATGACTCGGCAGCAATTTTAGTTATACACTGTAAAAAAAAATCTGGAAACCTACGAAACTAGTTTTAGTAAAGCTACAGAAATCTGCAAGCTTACTAAAATTTTATATGTAGCCTGGTATTATTTTTACCACTCGCATTGTACAAATACATGAAATATCTTAGCTTCACCTGTCAGCCAATCAGAAAGGGCTTCAGTGGTGACGTAAGGACTATTCACGCAGCCACAGAGCCGAGTAATGCATCCATCTTGAATCTGGTATCGATAAAAATATTTCTTGTTAGTAAGTAAATTTTTAGTCTATATGATTTAAATTTTATTATATAATGTTTGATTTTTAGTAATTAGCAAGCTAATCTTCCTAATTATTCGTTAAATCTCTGTTTATTACAAGTAAAAAATTTCTAACGTTTTATACAATAAATCAAATTTACCTGCTCTTTTTCTGAATTTCATTTCTTTTTTTTTTGCCCCCTTTTCCGCAGTACCAAAATTTAAAGTGTTTAAAACTTACTTAAAAAAAATAAATAATATATATATATATATATATATATTATTCTATTTCTATTTTAGCGAATAAATTCCATTAAACATTCGTTAAATCGCATTCATTTCATTAAAATTTCATATGAATTTCACCCTTAAAATTTTATTCCCGAACTTTCTTTACACAGTAACAGTACTCAATATTTAAAACTCTTTAAAACAGCTTAAATTAAAATAACATAAAATACAATATGTGTTCTATGCGTTACTTTATTGTCATAATAAATTATCAATTAAGGCATTTCTTCCCCCCCCCCCAAAAAAAAATACATCATTTCCCCGTTCATCCACACTCCTTGCGAAACTTTAAGAACACACAGAAAGTCTTTAAAATTCTTTATAGCCCAGTGGTGGAGGAGGGGAAAAAAGCCGAAATCGGAATTAGTTAATGGAAAGCTGGAAATTATTTAAATTCATTTAGTTTAAGTCTAGAATGAATGTATTAAGTGTTCCCCCTCTTACAATGTGCGCGTTAAAAAATGGGTACAAATTTTATAATTGAAAAACACGATTTTATTGATTACCATAAAATATCTAACGAAAAATAAACTTATCAAAAACATTGTTAATGCAAATGTTTTAGAATTTAAAATTCTGAATAAAATGACAACCGATATTTAATATTTTTGTTGAATTTTCATAATTCAACAATTGGATTCAACTATTAGATTCAACTATTAGATTCAAGTATTGCCTAAATCACTAAACAAAAGCTTTCAGCGCAAACAAACGAGGTTATCAGTTTATACGTGATTGTTATTATGTAAATGTAATTTTTAGTTATTGATGCATTATTTAGGATGAATATATTGAGAATTCTGGCTTAACCTCTTGAATGCGGGTTATAGACCAGAAATTGTATATGAAAGAAAGGACGAAGTCTGATTTAATTACGAGAAATCCAGAAATTGTTTTAATTTCCATCTACATAGAATAGAAATAAATCTACTATGTTTCTTTCTTTTGCTAGATGAGCTACAAACAAATTAATTTAAAAAGTACATCCTTTTATAATTTTCGGAATATTTCAAAAATGACTCGTAAATGATGGCAAATATTGTTTATTATTTCCAATATGAAATGGGTGTAGCTGTGATTATAATGTATATAGAGTGAACAACAGTGCGTGTCTATTAGAATTAAGGAAATCGAAAATAAAGTGCAAGGATGGAAGAGGGGGGGATGGTAGAGCGACAAATGAGTGTGCATAAGACTTTTCCCTAGAAGTTCAAAGTCAACGAATAGCGCGATTTTAAACTTTATATATTTGTTTTAAGGACAAAGATCGCTCTAATTAAATGATTTTCGACTAGTATACAAGAATCTTCATTTAAATTCATAAAAGTTTAAAACCTTAGGAATATTGAAAAAAAATTAGTCTTTAAGTAAAAAATTTTTCATTTAAACCAATGATTTATGTCTGGGGGTGTGAGTTGAGAAATGAAATGTAAAACATCTATCATTCATGCACCATTTTCTCAATAACTACTAAATTATAATTCTCAAAATATGCAAAATAAAATCCTTACATAGTTACAAAAACATCGTGAAGGCCTCAACAATTTTAAAACTGTACACGTATGTAACAAATGGAGACATAGCGGATGGATAACTTGATCTCTCCTAGTTTAGAGCTTTGGATTAGCGATTAAGATAAATTTTTCAAATAGAATTGACACAAATATATATATATATATATATTTTAATTGCGAATTTCAAACTCTAAGAAATTTGTATTCACAATGGTTTCTATAGACTTAGTTGTTTTAGAATATAGTTAAAATAATTTTTAATAAAGTATATTTTCACTATATGTACATATTTTCTAACGTTCATCTAGTACGCGGGTAAAAAGTCAGCACATTAATTCTAGACCTAAACTGAAAAGATCAAAACAATTTCAAGTTTTTCCCTAATTACTTTAAGATAAACCTCTTGACCACTGCGGTTAATTTTTGAAATAGAATTGTGCCATTAATGTTCAGCAAAATTATTAAATGTAAGTGCTCATTTTACTCGGAATTTTAAGCTTTACAACACTTATATTAATAGTGTTTTTGATCGTTAGTTCTTTTGAGATATTATTGTGGCATTAAACTGTAAATCTGATATATTTCTAACGCTCCGCTAGTATGAGAATAAAACTTACTATATTCATTGTAGATCTAAACTGAAGAGATTAAACCTATTTCCTACTTTCCCTTAATATCGAATTCTACCATATAATCACTGGGCTATATTAGTACTTTATAAATTTTCATTAATGTAAATAAGTCATCTAATACTCCCCGTTTCTAAAAAGAAAAATAAATCGCTAAATTTTTTGCCCCCTCAACATATAAAATTTAAAACCTTAAGTCATTCTTTAAAAAAAAAAAAAATTCTGATCCGTTCCTTTATTATAAAAATGAATAATAGGTCATATCCATAAAATCCAAATAAAAATCACCCCCCCCCTTCCTCTCGCCTCACAAGCGTACAAAATTTAGTCTTTTACCCTAATTAATTTTCATTTTTTTCGCTAATTGTAAGTCTTCAATAAATTATATTATCAATCGTTTGAAATATCCCCTTCCCTTCCTTCAATAATAAAAGAAAATATGGTTATCTTTGTTTCCATTCTTACTCGTTGAATTAAAAATCTTTAAAAGTCTATTTTTCTTCCTGCTGTATTTGTTACTTTATTTTGATATCAGTTAAACACCTTAAATCTTCCCTAAATCACTTAACCCAAGATTTTGTTACTTAATAAGGGAGAGTGGGGTGGAATGGGACAGAACATTTTTCTTTTTATATTCCATTAATAAACTTTTCATCAGTTACGTATTCCATTAAACAAAAGCATTCCCAATCTTCAGTTAAATAAAATAGCTGATTTACATATGCTTGCAATTGTAAAAAGGTAAAGAATATTTTAAGAATAAAAAGTAAATTTGCTATATATTTTTATGCTTTTTGCTATTAACACTCCGTCGGGCGCGCTTCAAAAGTTGCACCATCGGGCGCGTTGTATCTGACAGATATATTCTGTATTTCAGCATCATATTTTGTTGAAAATGAGTTTTAAAATATTATTCATCGTCCCTTTCTTCAAACTGTTCAGGATCGTCACTGTCATTGCTAAATAAAATTTTATGGGCAATTTCTATGTCTTTAGGGTTATTCAAATCCAAAAACCGTTTAGTATTTATCATTTCGAGACCGAAATTTAAACAGGAGAGACTGAGGTATTCACGTATTCTAACCTAGTATCAGTGGGAAAGTAACTACAAACGCTATCGGGCGCATGTATCTAATAGATACAAATCCTTAACAAAGCGCGAAACCGGAAATTCCTATCGACAAAAATTTTAAATCACTGGATTCCAGGGACGGAAATGACCGGAAGAACAGATACTGTAAAGGTCAAGGTCGTGAAACTCCCTTTCCTTTTCGAAAACGACGAATTTCTTACGCATGTATCTCTCAGATACAGGGCGCCCAATGAAGTGTTAATGACTTGTTTATGTAAATAAGTAATTGTTTCTCTACTTATAGAACATTATACTGCTAATCATCCATAATTTAAACTACATCTAATAGCAGAATTTATGTCTATTCAAGAAGTTTAACATAAAGTACAGGGAGGAATGGGACATACTAGCAAAGGAAGGAATGGGACAATTCCAATTTTTTTCACTCTTTTTTTTCTCTTAGTTGCAGTTTCGTTAATTATAAAATCGTTTCTGAAAATTGTTTCTCCCATAATTTCTTTTTATATTCCGATAGTTTCAGAGCTTTAAGTGAGTAGTTCAATTGCATGTCTGTTAAATTTGTTTTATATATATTATTTTAATTACTCATAGAGGAAGTTTTTATTTTTATGTAAAATTAGCTGTAAAAAAGGATGAACTCTTTATGTTGTTTTAAGAACAAATTAATCTTTGGGGTTGTGCAAATATAATGTTATCATTTCAGGAGGGAGGAGGTTTGTCTTTTGGTATAAATATCATTTCTGATCATCAATTGTTTCTCTTTTTATTTGTAACATGGTCTTTAGTACAAAGTAGTACATTATTTTTATAGCCTGTTACATATTTTTTTAATACAAAGTTATTAAAATCGCTAAATTATTATAAAATTTTTAAACTCTAAAATATAGTATACTCTAACGTTTAAAATTCTTATTTTTCTTCATATGTGTATGAATATATAATCACAGTTCGAGAAACAGTATAAAGTGTATTTGAAATTAAGCTTGTGCTTACTAATAAATAAAGTGAAAGAATGTTGTCTTCGTTTTTTGATATGAATTTCTATATGCTCCCCACCCATCTCCGTTCGGTGCAAGTACAATAAATCTTTATTACTGCTGAATGCATTATGTAACAAAAAGGTATCATAAGATTCGTTTAAATAGTATTGTTTTTAATTGTTATGTGATATAAAGTTTTTTCATATGAAAAATGATATTTTATCAACTTCTCATCACTTGATCATAAAAGTATGCGGAAAATAAATGAAACAAGTTTTGTATGTCTTTTCGAGCAAAATAAGTTATAGGAATCCAAATTTTCTACACTTTGATACCGATATCATTAATGGGGGGGGGGAGTTGAAGGATGATAACGTATGAATCGGAAGGAGGGAGGGGATCTAAAATTAACAAAAAGTTGATAAAATTATATTTGCACAGCCCCTTTCGAAAGCGAGCTCTACGCGATACAGAATAATTAAAAAATATTTCATGTTTTAAAATTGTTTTTAAAACCATAGACAATCGGTAAGGGGCTATGCAACTATAATTAAAGTTATATTGCATAAAATCAAGTGTACGAATTTATTTAAAACGTACGTAATATGAATTGTACAGTAACATACACAGATATAGAGAGACTTTTAACAATTAATTTTTTCAAAGATAATTTTTGAATAATTTATTTCTTCTGTTATTACGAAGTATAGGATTCGTAAAAAGTTTCGTCACATTTAGATGTTTTAGGGGACAGATTTCCCGTTTTTACGAAATGTGAGCCTGTGATTCTATTTGCATGTGAGTGACACATTTCGTGGGTCCTCTGTCACAAGAACTAATGCACAGGATTTAATATTTAAAATATATATGTTTAATATAGAAATTATGTCCAGTCTGTCTCTGATATAAATTGGTGATGATTAATTTTTAATGTAAATTCTAGTTTTCAACGGATTTACACGTTTTACGGGTCAGATATACCAAAGAACTTGTTTTTACTAAATGGCTATATGTTGACACCAGCTATTGCAGTGTCACCGTTGCAGGTTTTGGTGTAGATCACTAAACAACTAGCGCTTTTATGGTGCATTTCTTACGTGATTTTACCGATATTCATATCTTAAGAACTAATGCACGGAATTTCATATCATTAGAATTCTCATGATGGGCATAAATTGTCTTTTAATTTTGGTACTTCGATGAATTTTAAAATAGTATTATGTACGAGATAGAAGAAAATTGTGGGATTTGGAGTTGTGGTACAAGGTACTTCCGCTATTTTACATTCTTAAAAAACTTGACATTATTGACCAAACTCTTTGAATTTTTTTTGGTGTTAAAAACATAAGATATACGAAGCCTGGGTAAAAAAAATATTGATATTTAGTGGAAAAGGGCTGGTAAGATTTTTACCGCGATAAAACTCTCAGGTTTTAACAAATTTTGTCAAAATTTTCACACATTTTATTTTGAAAAAAAATATTTCTAATTGTCGAAATGTTACGAAATTTTCGTAGGTAATGCAAGTATGGTCTATTGAAGTGCTCTAAAAAGATGTTCAAATACGGAAGTTTAGTAACATTAATATGATGGAAAGTACATATATTTAATAAACATATGCTTTCCTTGTAGTTTGAAGTGATCTGCCTTCGCCAGTGTATTTGAAAGAGTTAAAATTCTATTAATTTTGTTAAAATTCAATTAATTTTTATACATGTAAATATAAGAGGTATTTAATATGGTTTTACGTAATTTTTATAAAATGTTAATATATAGGGGATAGTGGTGTGAGATAGTGGGAGGAATTGGACAGTAGGTTTTTCTCTTTATGCAACATTCTAAACATTTCATCAATCGCACACTAGATGAAGCATTGGTAGCCAAACTTTATTAGAAAAAAAATGTTGGTCTGCATAAGCTTACAATTGTATAAAAGATCATTTCAAGAATCAAATGTAAATTTACTTTTTATGCTTTCTGTATATTAATGATTTGTTATTCATAGGTGTAATAGTTTCATTATTTATGGAACATTATACTGTATATTATTAGTTATTTAAAACAAGTCTAAAAGCAGCTTTTTTGTTTGTACAAGAAGTTTAACACAAAAAAAGAAAGTGGGGAGGAATGGGACATGCCAGTAAAGGGAGGAATGGGCTATGCCTTTCTTTTTTTTAATGAGATGAATGTAAATTGGTAACATGCAAACATATTTAGAGGGTAATATATTAATTATAACATTGATAGTATATTCATTTACTTCAAAATGTAAATAATTTGAATTGACGATTTTTTAATGTTATCTATGACTAACAATACTGAATTTCCATTTACGTTATGAAAATCTTGGAATTTTATGTTGTGCCACATACATTATATCATTCTACAATCTTTATTAGATTATATATCTGGCCGACACTTAATTATTTGTGCCTTATAGCTTTATTTTACTGCATTTCGATATATCTCTATAAGTGGTGAGTTATGGGGCACATTTTAAAACCTACAATTTCTTTAATTATAAAATACCTTTTGAATGTTTTGTTTCTATATTATTCAAGCACATTAAAAGGTGGTTTCACCTTGCACTCTATAAATTGAAATTTTTGTTTTAAAGTTAAAGAAAATTGATTTTCTAAATTTTGTAAAAAGTGTCGCACCCCACCGCAATTTTCTCTATAATAACAAAAATTATCAACAAAGGTACCCAGATTCGATAATAATTGGGCCTGTCAAATGATGGCTGTTTGCATATATTCGAAGATTAAACTTTTATATTAAAATGAATGCCTATTGGCATCATATATTGGGTAAGAAGGCGTATTGTGTTTCAGCATTATTTATTTATATAGACTTGCCGTCAAAGGACAATGATAACATACAATGCTGATGATTTTTTAAAATCCACATCTTCAACATTATGCATGCCTTCAGGAAATCATTTTAAAAACAATTGAGCAATTTTATTGATACATATTTAGCATTTATAAAGCATATTCAATATTTTTTATGTGTTACAATTCCCCCTATCAATTGATTTTTGTATTTTTATTTCATAAGTTAGAAGAATGTCAAGCCTTTATAAAAAATACCTGTTCAATATGGTTTTGCGAGTTCAGTTTAGTTGAAATTAGTAATTAATAATCAAAGCAATTTACGATTTATTGATGCTATGTCAGTAAATGGAAACATCTCAGATGAGAAAATCCTATGACTGTATATGCGACTTTAACTTTGCCAAAATGCCGATCATCAGCTTGAATTTAAAATGCATGGTTTTTCTTCATCTAGTTAATTTTTAAATACTTGTAACATTCAATACGAAGATGTATATTGGCTTTTCTATAATATTATATTCATTATAAATTTTACTAAATTTTTCTTTCTTTTTTATGTTAACATCTAACTGTTAACACGTAACACAGAAACTGAAGTTCAATTTAAAAACAATATGAGCTCCTTGATGACGAAAGTAGAGGAAAATCTATCTTTCAATGAGAAAAATCTTGTGAACCTCATTCTGCAGCACTGAAATTTTCCAATTATTTTATTGCAATATATCTTTAACATTCATTTTATTATATGTTCCCAAAATCTCCCAAAATAATTTTTTAAATGTATGCAATTCATAGGTATTTGTATAAATACTAATTACGTAGTATTTGCAAAATGTGAGTCATATTAAAAAGATATAAATGTTTTTTGTTGTAATGAATTAAATAAATAGTTATTTAATAAAATTTATTCATATTTCATTGTATTTTGTTATTTAATCATATTGCATTTATTGGTAGTATAGATATTCATATTACATTTATATCAAAAACGACAGCTACATAATATTTTCCAAATCAATATGTATTTCTTTTTGTTTCCATTCTAGTTTTTTACTTTCAGAAAGATTGCTTAGTAAACTCTGATTATAACATACTGATAAACATAAAAAGTGCGAGACCTGCCCACAATTATAGTTGATAAGTCAAAGATGCATTTTTGTGTACATATGTTAAGGTGTGTATATTATCTCTCCTAAATGCAACTATTTTAGTTAAAGATTCTAATTCCAGAGCATTATTAACCACAGAAGAATTCTACTAAATTCATACATATTCGACTCATTCTTCCGGATCTTTAAGCCAGTTTAGAGTTTTAAATTTGTGATCTATCAATAATTAAATTTTTCCTCTTTAATATTTTATTTTGAAACAAAACTCTCAACCAAATAAAGTATTAAATAAAAAAGAATACTGCCCAGTTAAACTGAAGGCATTGAGCTCACAGGCTACAAATACTAATTGCACATTAAAGCTTTATATTTTCAAGGGTTAATTCCGTTCGAAAAAAAAATTAAGAAGGGGAAACAGCTCTCCCCTTTTCTCTTTTTTTATACTTAATCATTGAACCTCCTATACTATCAAAGACATGCTTTATCATATAAAAAATCTATATCCAAAATTCAGAGCAAATTAGATAATTCTTAATAAAAACCCATTTAGCATTTATATAATTTAAAAAGAGTTATCCCCCTCTTTTATACTTAACCATTAAACTTCCAAAACTATTCAGAGATTTGAACGAAATCTGAAAATTCTGCTTGAAAAACCCATTTGTATAAATTAAGGGGGGGGACATTAGAACCCCTGTTCCCCTTATTTATACTTATTCAATGAACACCTAATAACAGTCACGGAATCGCCTCATCAGAATAATCCTAATCTAAATTTTGAACGAAAGTTAATTCTGCATGAAAATCCCATTTATATCAACTAACGGGGGGGGGGCATTAGAGCCCCTGTTACCCCTATTTATACTTATTCAATGAACAACTAATAACAGTCACGGAATCGCCTCATCAGAATGATCCTAATCTAAATTTTGAACGAAAACTTAATTCTGCATGAAAATCCCATTTATATCAACTAACGGGGGGGGGGGCATTAGAACCCCTGTTCCCCCTATTTATACTTATTCAATGAACACCTAATAACAGTCACGGAATCGCCTCATCAGAATGATCCTAATCTAAATTTTGAACGAAAATTTAATTCTGCATTAAAATCCCATTTATATCAACTAACGGGGGAAGCGCCTTGTCAGGATATACCTACATACAAAATTTCAAGTGGATCGGATATTTTTATCATGAGTTATCGCGTTACGTACATACGAACATACATACAGAACGGACGGGCACATAAGCTCTCAGGCTATGATAGCCTGTGAGCTAAAAATGTATAATGTATTAAACGTAGATGGTGAAAGAAATTTGTTAAGAATAAGTCCAGGTAAAAGACAATAAAAAATTAAAGGGAAAAAGATTCTAGTAATTAGTAAGAATTGTACGACATATCCACCTGAAATAAGAATAAGGTTTAAAAAAAAAACCTTAAATGTGACGTTCGCATAAAGGCATTAATTTTTTTTCCAGAACTCTTATCTGTTTTGAACCATTGAATTAGTTATTGTATAGTGTTTTAAATATATGTAACAGAAGACACTTGTTAATGAAATTCATATGACCATAGAACAGAACAAAACATCTTAAATATAAGACTACCATATTTTCATTTCTAGCATTCTAGTTTAAAAGCATATTCGCATAGAATAAACAGAAAATGTTTTTTCATAATATGCAGGTTTTCTAATCATGCATAGGATTAGGTGAGGCCCAGTGCTTTATATGTATAAATTAAGCATCGTGCTTCATCTAAAATCATATTTCTTTTAGGCATATTTTAAAACTCAGTTATGGAAATTTATTTACATTACTCTATCTATTTGCTTTTTTTAGTTTAACTAAAGACCGTAAGATCGGCTTCAGCTTATCTACTTATTTAGTGATATTGTTATAATGCTCATATAATATAAAAAATGATTTTGCACCTATTTAAATGTCTACATTGAAACTTCAGTGAGTTTTCTCATGTCTAACATTTATGTCAACTGCTGTGGTAATATTGAAACACATCTTAGGTCATATTGCTTATTTTACATCGAAATATTTTGATACATGAGAAAAATTCCACTCTGGATATTTAAAACTGTAAAAATTCAACTTCATGTTGAAAGAATTCTATAATAACTCCGCTTAATTTAAGTATTAGAATAAAAAACAATTACGTAAAATCTTTTTGGAATACTGCTGTAAAAATATAGTAATAACATTGCAAACAATTTGTGCAGTTACAAATACATATTGGTATGTGCAAATAAAATATTTTAAATACAAAAAAATGATTAACAAATTTACTGAATTAACACTTATACTGTTGCAAAGAACTTTCTGACGAGAATACAAAATGTGGCCTATATACAATACAATACAATACAAAAAAAAAAAAAAAAAAAAAAAAAAAAAAAAAAAAAAAAAAATTGGTAATTTTTCTAACGATATCTCATTAAAGTTACATTTTTTTTTAATAAAGTACATAAAAGGTTTAAGGTGCAAGCATAAAAAAACCATACTAAATATGCCATAAAGTTCCTTGCAAATGTACAACAAATTCTCAATAAATATACTACAAAATGTTTTGTAAGAATACTAAAAATCATTAGAATACTCACAAAATAATGTATAGAAAACTCACTAAAAATTCCTAAATACGTTTATTAAATAATTCTCAGTAAATTTATCAATATATATATAGTGATCACTCTAAAATATCGCTAGTAAGCTTACTAAATAATGTTTAGTACATTTATATAAAATGATATGAGAACCTCCCTTACAAATCATTAGTAAATTTACTAAATAATCAGTAGTAAGTTTACAAAACGTTCTTTAGAAAACTCCCTAACAAATCGTTACTGTATATACAACATAATCATTGGTAAATTTACGAAACATTCCTTACTAAACTCCCTGAATAATTTATAGTAAATTTACTAAATAATATTTAGAAAATTTACAGACTTTTCTTTAGGAAACTCACTAAAAAATCGTTAGTATGTTTACTAAACAATATTTAGTAACATTAACTAAAGCAACTTTTGTAATTGTACATGATTTTCTTCTGTTGTGGTTACATGAAAAGTTCTAGGCATCCCAGTTTCCTAGAAAATTCTTAGTAACCTTACAGAATTTTTTTTACAGTGTACGTATAGAAATGATATAAAATAATTTACTAGATTATCGATTAATGAAGCTTTATTCTTTGTGTTTAAATATGGAAATGGTGCCATCTAGTAATAGTTAATATAAGCAAAATGATCATACAATTGTAGTTTCTTATAAAAAATATGCAGAGGCAAGAGGCATTGATTTAGATCAAAACCAATTTTTAAAAACTCTAGCTATGTAAACTTTAAAAATTCATACCCCATTAATGAAAACCAAAATCATTATTAATATTTCTTTCGTAAAATTTAAATTTTATTACACCAGTTTTTAAAAGCTTAGCTTATATCCACTTGAAATATGCTTACATCATAAATGAAATTTACCTTTCTTATGAAATGCCATTAAAATGTAAGGTATATACAATCATGTATAACATAAACTAATTACAACAGAGTAGGTAATTTTTTTATTATTTTTAGCAGAGTAATTTTTAAATATAAAAACTTTGAACTGAAAGAAAAATTATACTTTTATAACAAAATGTGGAAAAAAATTTGTTTTCAGTCTAATTTGCAGTCATGATAATATCTCATATATACATTACTCCTTGAAAAAGAAAAAAAATAATTCTATATAATAGAAAACCAAATTTTAAAAATTAATTGAATAAATTTTAACATATTAAAAAAATAATAAAACGAAATTTTAATTATATCAAAGAAATCATAATTGAAATATTCCATCTAATTATATCTGTTGAATGGTATTTTAAAATTACATAACGGAAACGTTCAAGAGAAATCTCTTTCATTTTTTATTAATTATTATTTGTTAATATCATTTCAATGGGAAAAAAAAATCTTCATCTGTATTCATGCCGATAGATGGCAGCACAAAATAGTTGAAGTTAGAGCATAATCCATAAAAAAGCCGTTCACTAGAGAAAATCATTTTTTTTTTATGTTGTAAACTTACTCCATATAATAAATGTAAATGGAAGAGAAATTGTATAAAAAATATATATATTTAAATGCTTTATGCGATATAACAAATATTTTAAAATCATAATTGGATATTTTATTATTAGTATTATTTTAATGAATCAGAGTCGTTTATTTCATTTTCGTGAAACCGTCGTTTGTTTATTTTGTTTATAATGGCTTACTTTTTAAGTGGGATTTAATTTTATGTAATTGCGTATGATATACATGTTTTATAGGGAAATATGCTGAACAAACGTTATTCCAAACAGAAGAAATTATCATTTAGCTGTCATATGTTAAGATATGATTTCCATTAAGTCTAACATGGCGTTTAGCTACGTCAATTTGCAGACGAGAATGGTTAGAACCGGACTTGTTCCTTACACTTTTTTCCACTTTGGTTTTATTATGAGAAGATAGAAATAAAAGAAATTCCATAGTTACGTATTTGTCAAACTGTAACAGTTAAAAAATATTTTCAGACAATTTCCAAACAGCTGTTTTGTTATGGCAAAATGTATTATAATATATATACAGGGTGTCCCAAAAGGTCATGTCCAAACGGCACACATGGTTGTGTCAGGTCATTAGGAAACAGAATTACATAGGAAAGGGGGGTCGGAAACGCGATTGTAATCCGCTAGAGGGCGATAAGCGATGTCAGACGAAAGCGCGGGCAGTCGGATCATTCGAAGCGCGGACGTTGCAGAGAAAGGATGAACCAGTTGATGAGCACTTGGATGAGCACTTACTATGAGTTGTAGCATTTTTCTTTTTTATTTGGTACTGTTTTGTTGTAAAATAAAGATATTTTACACCGTTTGTTATCTTTTCTTTGCGTGACGGTTACGATGCAATTTCACTGTTTAGATCGCGTTTCCGACCCCCCTTTCCTATGTAATTCTGTTTCCTCATGACCTGACACAACCATGTGTTCCGTTTGGACATGACCTTTTGGGACACCCTGTATATATTATAATAGCATTTAATTTAGACAATAAACTCAAGTCCATTGGATATTATTCATCATTTTGCTTCTCATAATATTAGAAATAATTTGTTCTTACATTATACATTTGAATAGCGTTCGAGATAAAGGTAAGGAATAGATAAATTCTTTTTCTACACAAATGTAGATTTCATAAAAATCATAGAACGGAAATCTTATTCTATTCCTTACGCGCGTCAAAGGATATTACTACACTTTTGTCTGACAAATCCATGTGCTTTTTCTTATGGTAGATCATAACACATGGCTGCTGCGCCTACTATAGAAGCAAATCAATATTCCGACTATAATGCCTTAAAAGAAATCAAATTTCTATTTTAATATTTTCTAACTGACATATTCTTTATACTTCAATAGAAGTAAAGTGAAGCTCCATAGTTAAATTTTTCAAAAGAAATATTTCATTCAATACAGAAAAGCTAAATACGAAATAAAATAGTTTACTAAATAAAGTATATGTATAGGGTGATTCTAAATTTTTTTTATAATAAAAGAGGGGTGATAATACACATCAAGACAAAGAATATTAAATAGGAGACCATGGGTCCCAAACGCTTTCCAAAGGAGATAGCCGCCATTAAAGTTTAGGGTCCAAAATTTCAAATAAACATAAAAAATGGAAAAATAGATCTATTGAATTGCGGTTTTCACTAAAATTATTCTTTATGTCGGCTTTTTCTTGAAATTAAATTATAAAGATAAATTTTTAAAAATGCCGATAGAGGGCGCATTAGACTTTGGAGCAACGAACAACTATTTTTTGCCGGTATTTTTTACATTTCATTAAAAGTTTTCGTAAGCTTAGACTCAAACTTAAATTTTGAGCTCAAAATCTGAATAGTGGGGAGTGCTTAACTAGCACAAACTGAGCTGTGTTCAGAGGGTTAAAATTTCAAATGATTATAAAAAACGGAAAAATTGGTCCATTGATTTGCGGATTTCACTAAAACTATTCTTTATGTAGGCATTTTCGTGAAAATAGATTATAAAGATAAATTTTAAAAAATGCCGATAGAGGGCGCTTTAGACTTTGGAGTAACGAACAACTCTTTTTTGGCGTTATTTTTTGCTTCTTATTAAATGCTTTCTAAGCTTAGGCTTAAACTTAAAGTTTGAGCTCAAAATCTGGATAGTTGGGAGTGGTTAAGTAGACAAACTGAACTGTGTTCAGAGGCTTCAAATTTCAAATGATTATAAAAAACACAAAAATTGGTCAATTCGTTTGCGGTTTTGGCTAAAACTAATTTTTAAATCAGCATTTTCTTGAAAATAAATTTTAAAGATAAATTTCACAAAATGCCGATAGAGAGCGCCTTAGGCTTTGGAGAAGCGTACAACTATTTTAAACCGTTATTTTTTTAATCTCATTAAATGCTTTCTAATGCATAGACTTAAATTTTGGGCTCAAATTCTGAATCGTTGGGATTGCTTAAGTAGTGAAAAATTGAGTTGTGTTCGAGGAGGGGGAGGGTTAAATTTCAACTCCTGATAACACTTCAGTTTGCGCTTCTTAACCCCTCCCAACGATTCAGAATTGGAGCCCAAAATTTAACATTTTTTTAAATTTATCTTTATAATTTATTTTCACGAAAATACCTACATAAAGAATAGTTTTAGTGAAAACCGCAAATAAAACGACCAATTTTTCCGTTTTTTATAATCATTTGAAATTTGAACCCTTTGAACACAGCTCAGTTTGTGCTACTTAAGCACTCCCCACTATTCAGATTTTGAGCTCAAAATTTAAGTTTGAGTCTAAGCTTACGAATATATTTAATGAGATGTAAAAGGTACCGGCAGAAAATAGTTGTTCGTTGCTCCAAAGTCTAAAGCGCCCTCTATCGGCATTTTTTGAAATTTATCTTTATAATTTAATTTCAAGAAAATGCTGACATAAAGAATTATTTTAATGAAAACCGCAAATGAATCGACCAAATTTTCCGTTTATTATGTTTATTTGAAATTTTGGTCCCTAAACTTTAATGTCGGCTATCTCCTTTGGAAAACGTTTGGGACCCCTGGTCTCCTATTTAATATTGTTTGTCTTGATGTGTACTATCACCCCTTATTTATTGTAAAAAAAAAATTGGAATCACCCTGTATTGTGTGTGGGTAAAAATAGGTGCTTAGTGATTCTTTAGCTTAAGTTTTTCCACTAATTACTTTTCAATGGTATTGCAAAGAATATTTTGCAACTAACAAATATTTCATACTTAAATAGAAATAATGTGAAATTCCATAGTTATGTCTTTATCAAACTGAAATGTTTAAAAATAAATATTTTAAAAAACTGCATGATATGTAAAAATTTAATAAAACGAGAATGTACTGAAGATTTAACACACCTGTATAAACATGCTAGGATACTAATAGAATTGGAGACATATTTCATGTGCAAAACAATTATTTTAAGTAGTTCATAATACAAAGAGATTTATGCCCATAATTGAAATCAGAATTTACACATTAATGCGTTTTGAAGCGTTTTTTGTGTTGTGATTATGTTCTGTATTGCATACAAAAAATGCTTTCTAGAAATGTGTTCTTAATATGTTGGGAAGCATTGGTATCTGGAAATATGTTCTTAAAATAGTGTTGTTAGTTTTGTTAAAATAGTGTTGATGAAAATAATTTCTAATAATTTGTTTTCACTGTCCCCAAATTAATTACACATTATAAACACCACACAATTTAGAACACTATAAAACAACACATGTAAAACAGTTTCAAAATACTTTTTATATGATGCCTTTAAAACTATACAGTTTTATGAAATATGCTTCGAAAATACATTTTCTCTTCTTGTATTGCAAAAGTGTTGCTTTCTAGAAATGTGTTCTTAAAATATTGCGAAGCACTGGTATGTGGAAATGTGTTCTAAAAATAGTGTTGTTAATTGTGTTAAAATAGTGTTGTACGAATAGTGTTGATGAAAACAGTTTCTCAAAATTTGTTCTGGCTGTCTCCAAATTAACAAAACAATATACTACACTATAAAACAATACATGTAAAACACTTTAAAAATGCTTTTTATATGGTTCCTTTAAAATTACACAATATTAAAAATGAATGTTATGATATATGTTCAAAAGTACATTTTCTCGTTTTGTAATATTTAACAAGACTTTTTGTAATTTTTTTTTTGTTTCGTACAAAACATTTGCAAAACAATCAAAAACGATTTGAGTTAAAAGTGTTGATTTTTATTTTCAGTCAGTGTTTCAAAAGTATTTCACACGTTTGCAGTGAAGCAAATCTAGAAATCCTCAAAAATATTTATTGAAAAATATTGAAGTCAGTCTATTCATCACTTTCTTAAACACGATGATTTTGGGGCGTTTTCAGGCATTTTGCAAATTTTGATGAAGATAACATTTATTTTATGAAAGATTCTATTTAGATGCAGTCATTTATTCGTTTGTTTTCAACGCAAAAAAACATTCAGCTATTACAATGTTATGCAAGAGACCGATGGATAGCACAGGTTAAATATGAAGAAATTTAATATTTGAAGGACAGTCGTAAAATAGATGTCCCATAAATTTAAATTAATAAATTCTATAACAACAGCCGAAGTGTGATACACAAATGCATGAGGTAATCTCTCATTTTTCTTAAGCCTGTCGTACTCTATTAGTTGTCAAGATATATGCCAAGTGTTTTTAAGACGATTTTAATACATTTATAAAATACATTTTTTGGCTTAAATTGCATTAAAAAAATAATGCTTCTAAAATACATAATGCCTTAAAACTCGTCTAAAGCACATGAAAATATATAAATAAGGCCTCTTTTCACACTTTGCATGATTTGTTTTGCATTTTTTCAATATGTTTCTAATATCATATAGCTCAGATTTAAACGATAATAAAATAAATTCACAGGCACTTATACAATTCTAAAACAGAAAGGAATGTGAATAATATTTAAGAATATAGATTGTTTGTAGAATATTAGAAATGCGCTATTCTAAACACTTTTATTTAAACGTGTTACAAAAATTCATAAATAAATAAACAATAAAACAGCTTTTATAGCCTTTTTAGTATCCATTAGGAATAACTAAAATAATGTTGATAATTAAGAATACATAATTGGTAATGTTAAAAAAAATATCTCCTATTAGTTGTAAGAAACGTATTTTCATTATTGTAACAATAACTAAAGTAAAGGAATAGATTTTTATACTCGAATTATAGTCATAATTATTCCATAAATAAACATATATTTTCTTAGTTTCCAGAACAAGAAAAATACTGTTATCAACAAAAATATAAAAAAAGAATATCGTCAATTTTATAATTAATGTAGAAAACAATTTAATATTTTCTTGATGCATAAGAGTAAAGAATAACAAAAACATTACCTTTTATTGAGTTTAAATTATATATAATTCATCAGTTAAAAACTTTCTTAGGTATTAAACAAAAAAAATAATGTTTTTTATTATTATTATTATAAATGTTTCATTTAGGAGCTTTCAAAAATGAATCATTGCGGTTTATCCTAAAAAAAAAAAAAGAACATACTTATAAAGCAAATTCCTTATGGGAAAACTATAAAAAAGTATAGTATTTAAGTTACATTTTCTTTAATCCGTTAAGAAAAAATAATATATACTTTAAGAAAATTTCTCTCAAATGAAATATTCTTTACCACTAATTTAAAAAAAAAAATTCTTTCAGAAGTGGTTGCTGTTTACCTTTAAATTAAAAAAAAAAATATTTTTTGTAGTTACTTTTTCAGATTACTATTATATTGCTGATTATTTTAAATGTGAACAAAAACATAAATACCGAAATTAAAAATGTAAATTCAAAATAGCTTAAATGTTTTTCTATCATTATTTTATTTCTTGTATATGCTTATCAGATATACAATAAAAATCATGTTATTAAAAAGAATGATTATAAAAAAAAAATAATATTCATCTTTTAACAAAAGAAAAATATGTAATAATGAGTACAATTTCAGTAATCTTTAAACTCAGAAAAATGTTTTGTAAGAATAAAAGCTATTTTTGTAACTATAAAATTATACCTATTATTTATGTAATTGCATTCTAAATTGGTGTTTATAATTGTTCTGAATGTGTTGTGTATTTTTAATATACGAGTACCCATAAAATAATGTTCCAATTTCGAATATACAATAGGCTCTCGTTAATTCGAAATAAGATAAATCGAATTTTCTCTTAATTCAAACTAAACATGAAGTCCCGAAATTTCAATGGCTGAAAAACGTTAAATTTTCAATTATTCGAATTCATTTTTTCTTGATTTCGTTTAATTCGAACTAACGAGAATTCTGATATTTCATTTTTTTTTATTATTTTCTCAGAACTTCACGTCTTTGAAATAACTATTTTCTTTAATTTTTCTACTATTTTTTTTCTTTTATTTCATTTATTTATATATTTTCTTTTTATCTTCTTATTTCTTTTCAGAATTATTATAAACTAATATACGTATAATCCCATGCATTTGATATCCGCTTTCTTAGTGCCCCTTTTGTCCAACAATGACACCTCCATACCTACTCTTATTGTGCTTGTTTCTAATTCCTTAATTAGTTAATGTAGTTATTCCTTTTAATTTAATATTAAGTCGTATTCTAATGATAACATCCTAAATAAATTTAAAAATTTCGATACGATTATTTGCTTTGTAATAGTACATTATAATCTTGTTTCCTCTCATAGTCATACTTTCCATAATTTGAAGTCGAGATAGTTCGGGCATTTCTTGTGGTTAGAAAAGTTGGAATTAAAGAGAGCCGACTTTGTATTATTACAGTTAACTTAGACTACTTACAACAAGTCTTAGATCAAAGTAGACGCAAGCTAACTACGTATTTCTGATAAATGTTCAAGATAAGTAACATAAATTATACAGCACACAACCAATGTAAAGTCCAATATATATATTGGAATATTAAGACTGAAAGAAAAGCGTCGCACGCAAGTGTTGGGACAACAAGCATGTCTGGAAGTTTCACCACGATAACGCGGCCAGTCACATCTCCTTCATCTTGAGCCCTTACCTAGCTCGGCTGAACCTTCCAATTGTCCCACATCCTCCCTGTAGTCCGAACATATTGCCCCCTGACTTCTACTAGTTTCTGCACTTAAAACCAATGCTGAAAGTTAAACGCTTCAACACGATCGAGGACATCCAAGAAAGTGTCAAGACAGGCTTTTAAGCCGTCCAGGAACAGTCCTACGTGGATGCCTTCAAGTCATGGAAATGCCGCCTACAAAAATGTATTCATGCAAAGAATACGTATTTTTTAAGAATATTAAGATATTGTACCAATTCGCTCACGAAATCTCTCCCTTTGAATTACTGCTCGTTACCTATGAATCCGACCATGTAAGATGCAGCCTATGTTATATTCTGGGAGACTACGATCATTTTGGTACCATTACTTTTGAAATCGGTTCAGTAGTTCTGAAGAACAGTCCCTATAAATAAACAAGCTTTACCTTTTTATAATATAGGTGTAGAAAAGATTTATATTTCTTTTCTAGCCTTCATTTGATATTTTAGAATAATAATGGACAAACTTGTGTTAAATCTGCAGTTAAATGTTACGATAAAAGTGTAAATGCAATCATCAATGTCAAAAAAAATTATATTTTTTTAATTGATAATTTGATTAACTGTCTTTATGTGTCTAACTAATGAGTAAAAATAAGACATTGTCAAACTTCCAGTTTGAAATTTATCATTAACTTAATGAGGATCAATATATTTGAGAAAAATATTTATTGTTCATTGCAAATCTGAAACGTATTTGGTAAATGTTTAATATATGCGTCTGAAAATGTATATTTTAGTTAAAATGGCAGTGCGATATTAACTGATTCACGAAAGGGAAGGCGTTTATTTCTGTAGTTGAGTACATTCATTTTTAATATATTTTACGAAATATCAGCGTATGATCAATATATTTACACATGGGATGTTCTGGGAAATTCAAACAATTTATTCATACATTAGTAATCGAATGATTTTAAGGCATGCTATTGTAAAAGTTAAGGATGTGACTTATTAGCGTATGTAACTCAACATTAAAACAATATCTTTATAAGACTTTAATATGAGTATAAAATATTTTATTAATCGCAGACCATTTTTACCACTTAACTTGAAAAAATTGTAAAGCTGTAATATAAAGTAAAGTTTAACGATAAATGAATATTTATTGGAGTGGAACATTATTTTTTGAGCAAGGAAATATTTTAATAATTCACACACTTTATCCCATCAAATAACATTAACTGGGAAGAAAATTGAGAAAATATTTAAATGATTAAGCTTCGTTTGTTTAAATAAAAAATATTTTTACGAAATCCACTTACAAAGGAATTTGAATGTTTCTCAAAGTATAAAATATATTAAGGACTTTTTTCTACTTTGTGTAAATAACTTTGCAAAATTATGCAAAGCATGATTTTTATTATATTTAGCTCAATTTTAGAAAATTATGGATCTTTAATTAGATGCAGACTTAAATTTAATTTTTTATTAGTGCTTAAAAAATATTTATTTTTTTTTTACTTTATTTTTATTATCAGTGACATTTAATAAAAAAATATATTTGCATCACCAATCAATTTCTTGAAATTTGGAAAATAATTACTTTTTTTCTTTCTTTCTTTTCCTTTTTCTACTTTTTTTTCATGTAAGAGAAACATTTAATAAGTATGCAAATATTATTCTGAAATTTTCTTGATGTTTTGTGCATCTAGGTAAACATAGTTGATAGTCTAAAAAGTACAAAAATGACAATCTACTGAGATTTATTTTTTAAAGAAATGTTTATGTAACCGAAGATAAATATTAATCAAGCTAAAAATATTTTTCAAATGATAACTAAATTTATTTAAATTCTGTGATATCAAATATTCAGTCACATTAAATAAATAACTAAAGGCAGTAAACACGTTATTTTTCTTTCCGAAAGCTCTTTAATTTTAGAGATATTTTTTTCATTATTATTATTCTGAAATGCATATAGTAAGTACTGCAAAATTTATTTTTTTAAACCTAACAGCTATCTGCTTAACTTATAATTTAAAAAATATATAAAAATGTAAGATAATTTTCTATTTTAGATATAGTACTGGATTATATTTGTAAAACAAATATTTTTATACTATTTACATAAGCGAAAAATACAGAATGATTTTGACAAACTTTATGTTTGTTTTATTATTTAAAAATGAAAAATAAGATGTTATTTTTATGTTAAATTATAAACAAATGAGAATGTTTGGAAAAAATAGTTTAGGTTTTTTTTTTCAAATTTCAAGGGATACATTTAACAAAAAGATTTTAGCAAATTTATTATTTTTGCATATTTTATACCTCCTTGAATTTATTTTCACTTTTTATTAAATATTTATTTATTTTAAAATATTTTTTTAACTTGCTGTTAATGTATACATACATATTTTTATATAAAAAATTAGTGATTCTTAAATATCGTAACAATAGGCTATTTTTTTAATTGTTGCCCCTCGACCCAAACTTCCATATTGTAAAAAAATAATCCTTTAAATTTACGATAAAAACTGCTGACAGCATTATTGCCAACAGTTTTTGCCGTAAAAATTGCAGCAAATTTTGATGTAATAAAAAAAATACATTTAATTTTACAGCATTTTTTATTAAACTGCTCTCAGCAGTTTTAGCCGTAAATGTAACGTTTTTTTTTAATGCAATAACAAAGTTCTATTTAAAAAAGTGCAAAATATGATTATATAATTAGCAACTTCACGAGAGATTTATGTTTTAAACTATCCATTCCGGAATTAACGACAAAAAAATGCATCTTTATACTTGCAAAACTGACAGAGATATGGCCATTTTAAATGCTTCGTCAGATTTTAAGGTTTTAGATACTGTAAAATCCGTCGTGGGTGCAAAGTCTTCCAAGTAACATGTGAATTATACCTCTGGAGGTGCCTTGCCAGGTGAAGATCTCTTCATCTGATCAAGGTTCTAAATTACGAGACCAAATTGAGTAGCTGTTTTCAATACAAACAACAGAATATAACGTTAAGCAACCGTCAAAACAAAGTATGCTAGACTGAGAAGCAAGTACTGCAGATGTGATGACGCGCGAAGCAAAGGAATCATGTTTTTTGCCGCTACGCGGCAATTAGGCGGTCGCCCGCCCCAATACCAGGTATCTAACCTGTTAAGCTGAGGTAACTCGGCAGGCAGGGGCCTGGTCATCAGTTAGAAAGAAAAAAGGGTTTAGGCACAAGGTGAAATGAGTGCAATTCAACAAAAATATGACTTTAAGAGTTCTAGAAAACTTGCAGGAAATATATTTATTGAGTTAGAATTTCGATTACATTTCTTTTTTGTAAACCACAGAATTTGCAAACATAATCACATCCTAAAATTTCTCATAAATCTCTTTAAAAAATAACTGATTAGTATTTTTTTTAAAGCAGTTGTTTAAACTCCTTATTATAACTCGAAACATTATCCATAGGATTTCATTTTTTATAAATTTAAGTAAAGAGGAAAATTAAATTTTAGTTTTGTTTCAATATTTAAAAAAATATATTAATTTAAAAAATATTACTATTATTTATTAATAAAATGTTGTAACTTACTCTTTTCAATAACCGTATGTTAAAAAGCTTTTTATTTTTTCAAATTTGCCAATTTTTTTTTTTTGTAAAACAGGTTCCAAGTTTGCATTTTATTTCTTTAACGATTCTTGCGGGAATACTATAATAACGAAAAATAGTGGGAAAAAATTGGAGAAAAACGCATTTTTAATTTTAAACAAACATTGGTTCCTAATAAAATTTTAAGTGCTATTTAAAAAATTGCACTTTGATACTGGATATAGGTATTTCGACCCATGCAGACTGCTGACAACCAGCATATTTTGAAAACAGTTTTATCCCCAAATCTGTGTTTTTCATTTTTATGTCCAACTCAGAAGTGCTGACTTATATCGACATTTAATAATAAAATTCAAAATTTTGGAAAATTTTGAATTTTAATATCTATGGAGATTTTTAGATATGAAGAGTAAATTTGTTTTCTTTAAATCGAGAATTTTACTCTACGGGGACATATAAAAATTTAATTATCGTAGTTTTTGAAATAGACTATAAATTCTCGATGTTGACTGACGGATAGTTGAAATGCAATTTGATTATCATATGCCTTTTAAGTTAAACAAAATTTATGCATTTTTATGATGTGTGTAATTGCAATAGTTGATATACGAGGCAACACATTATCTAAGCATCTCGTAAAGGTTACAGAATATTAGCAAAAATTACTAAAGGTAGTTTTTAAATAGTATATGCCTTTTTACTCTGAAATAGATACTGTTTACTAAAAAAATTTCTAAAATAAAGATAAAGCGAAATAAATGTTCAAACAAAGAATTGACTACATGGCCACCTATGGATGATATTTTCTAAAAATGTGATTTAAGTACTTTTATTTGAACTTACTTTTTGCAAATTACTGGCATATAATAAAGGTACAAGGTAAACTACAGGGCAGAAGAAAAATATTCAAGTATGTTTCTATTAATTAGTATAAATTGTTGAAAGAGAAATTTCAACCTGTTTTGCGTTTTCTTAGAAATCTAAATTTTCCCATTATGCACTATATTGATGTTGATGACCGGACATTTGCATTTTTAGACTCTTGTTAAATATCTAGAAAAATACGTAAGGAATTATTCTGAAACTCCAGGTGAATAAGTGTAATAATAAAAGTCATATATTTTCGCAAAGATATTTTTTCAGGAAATCTCATAGGGGGCCCTTCAACAAATGAAAACAAACAACGATGTTTTGGATATCACTCATTAAATTAATGTATCTAAAGCTTTCAAATTGTAGATTATGATTAGGTTTCTTATTGTAATAAACTATGGTCTTTTTTATCACTATAGCATGCATACTCGTAGAAAAATTAAGGTTTTTATAAAAACAGTACCAAATTTTACCTTTTTTTTTTGCTTATAATTTGGAGATTTTTGAATTGAAAAAACGTTCTTTTCTGAGAAATATGACAAACAACATTGAACATAATACCTTTTAATCTCAGTTAAAAAATAATAAAAATTACATAGGAATTAACAGATATACTAAATGAAGTTTAACTGTGCATGTGTGAACGCTATCAAAATACAATTTTTATAACGCGTTAGCTATATGTATAGAGCAATGTTTGTGAAAGTCTCAAAAATAGTTTGAAAATTCTGAAAATTATCGTTGACAGATTTAGCTAAAAATCCGTTATTCCTAAAATGAAGCAAAAAGATGAGGAGCTGTATAAAAAAAATATTAGTATATTTTGTATAATATATTTTTGTATATTTTGTATAGTATATTTTTGTACATTTTGTGTTTGTGCGTAATATTTTGTATTCTATATTGACACTAATCAATAGATATACGAATTACAGATATGTTTAAGATCAGAACGTATATTCTTGGAAATATAGTAATTTTTATTATAAAGTAAAAACAAAAAAATGTATATATAGCTCACATCATTATCAATCAAATTTAAGAGCATTGACTAGAATTTAAGTCCTTGCTTTCAATTTTCTTTTCAATAAATTAATAAACATATTCACTTCTGGAGATTCATTTTCAATCTAAAAATAAAGAATCCTCATTCATACTTTTTTCTCCTGTTTTATTACCCCCGCTTTTTGACATTTAATTTCATTCCACTTTTGCAATTGTATCTAATGAGTCGGCGCAACCAAGTTATATAATCTATTTCTCTATTTGCAAATTATTACACTGCAGTAGTCAAAATTTTTTACCCTTATTATGTTTTAATTTTACAATGTTAAACTTATATTTCAGTTAAAAAAAGCAACAAAATAACTTATTGCTCTTAATAATATTTAAATATTTTCATTTTCTAAATATTTAAGAAGAGCATAAGATATACAGCTAGTTTCTAAACGTTAAATATGTAATACGTTGACGTTAAAGTATGTGTTATAGAGCAAACATTTAATAACTTGTCCCACACATAAATTTTTTAAATGCATTTCTTATCTTACAAATAAACAAAAGGATAAAAAATGATAAATGAAAAATGTATCTTAAATAAAAATGCATTTCGGTCTTTCGCGTTACTAAATGTCTACGTAAAATTAAATTAAAAAAATAAAAATGTCTTTGAAAACTTTAAATTTATAGACAAATGTTTAAAAATGGCCAAAATGATTAAAATTTTAGTTAACGTACCTTCTTTTAAATAATTTTCTTTTTAAAGAAATCCATGAATTTTAGAAACAAGCTTTTCGTATTTCAAAACATGCTTATGAAAATGAAAATTCATGTTTTTGAGAAATATAAATTTTGTAAAGAAGCTTTAATGTAGTTTATTGGAAAGAAATATTTAAAGAACAGCATCATATAAATTTGGCTTCTACGTGTTTCAAATACTAAAATAAAAAGTGTAAAATTTCATTTCATTTAAATATAATAGTTCAAAAATATTAAAATGGAATTACTGAACGCTTTGCCCTGTGCGTGTCTATTTAATATGATTTTTTTTAAATAAATGTACATGAATCGCAACCACAAGAAATAGGATACAGAGTTTTAAAGAATGAAAATAAATTAAAATGTATTTTTTAAATGTATGTTTAAAATGTATCTTAACAAGAAATAAAAATCATGCGTCAAGCATAGATTATGAATCATTTTCCAATATCGTCAGAGTAATCTAACAAATCTGCACCGTTTAAAATATTAAAGTATCGTTTCAAAGCTGAATTTCAGATGTTTCCGTCTACAATCAGAAAGCTGGCTAATTTTTTAGCAGCTATGTATATAATATAGAGATATGTATCTATTAACATGCATTTTAACCTTTAGTTCACTTAAGTAGTATAATTCATTTAAAAATTTTCCTTCAGCAATTTTCTGTAATAATGAAAATGGTGCGCGAATGCTTTTTTGCAGCCCTGTGTATGAGATATTGACTATATGTATGATAAGTTAAATAAAAAAAAATAATTAAATCTAACAGCGCATCCGAATATCAAAATGTATTCTAAATAAAACATAGTGTTTTTTATGTCGAAAATTCCTCCCAATAAAATCTAATTATAAATATATACTCAGTTAAGGGTACAGTGCACTCTCAAAATTATTATTTTTTTAAATTTCAATCAATTTTTTTACAAGCTTCTAAAAATAGTCATAGTATATATATTAGAGCTCCCGATTATACGTTTATACGAATATACATATAATACGTATTATACGAAATACGTATTTGTTATACGTATAATTCGGCATCGGCAGTTATACGTATTACACGAAACAGCATATACGGTACATCGTATATACGGATTTTACCCAAGCGGTTAAACGTATAAACGTTTTTCATTCAATGTATGAAGTTTGATGTTTCAATATTTTTTTGCGGATTAGAGACATTGAGAAATATCCGGTAGAGTATCCCCATCGTGATTCTTTGTTCAAAGAACTACGATGTGTTTACTGAACTATTACTTGTTATGCAAGTACTTTAAAAAATCTGAATACTTCCTCAGTTTAGATTTTTTTTTCCAAAAAACTAAGTTATTTATTATAAAATGTCTTACATTAGTTGTGGGTAGAATCTTTGAAAAATCTGCGACGCAGTACTTGGTTTTTTATATTTTCTTGTATCTTTAGAAGAAGAAAGTATTGGATTCGGGAATACTTTCGACGGGTTTACACGTTTTAAGGGTAAGAGAGTCCGAAAAACATGTTTTTACAATATATCTGCCTCTTAATTTATGAGTCTGTGACTTTGTCTGTCTGTACTGTGACATGGATTTTGTGGGTTCTCCATCTCAAGACCTAATATACAGAAATAAGTAACATATATGGGGGAGACTGGGGCACATGCGAAAATGGGGCATATGAGAACATTGCCATTTTCACTAGTTATTATATGTTTTTTTATTTCAAAAAAATACCAAAGATGGGAGCACCTATAGACATATGGGAAAATTTTTTGAAAGTCTTCGACATTTTGTCTGTCCCCAGGAGCCAAAATACTGCTTACTGTACTCAAAAGTAAAATCTCCAGCTTGATAAAAGAATATTTTTTTTTTCTTTATTTAACATATACTATGGATACTAATAAATATGTATGATATTTTTTATTTTTTAAATTGAGAAATGCTAATGGTTTGTCATTTTAACTCTTGTGGAAATGTGGGACACTTATGAAGAGTCTAGTTGGGGCAGATCTGAATACGTCATTAAATTGCCCAATAATCATTCAGTGATTCTATTCCTTTTAGTCAACTTCGTGAAAATAATGCCAGCTCCATTATCTATATTTTTATTGAAATAGAAGACATTTCTATCATATAAAGTTGATTTTGTGTAATAGAAACTTCTACAAACACAACTGTCAGCAAATATATAAAAAGCAACAAGCTCTTTACGTTCAATTGGTAAT
Organism: Maratus speculifer; assembly: GCA_964019185.1. Classification (NCBI taxonomy): domain Eukaryota; kingdom Metazoa; phylum Arthropoda; class Arachnida; order Araneae; family Salticidae; genus Maratus; species Maratus speculifer. Next base: position 45,727,651 of record OZ025291.1, on the reverse strand, counting down.
TTAAATAAATTTCATGTTTTCTAAATTGCAATAAATGCTATACATTTTTTTATTTAACAGTTTTCAATACTATATTTTATGCATCATTAATGCACAAAATATTACGTTTAACAACTTTGCAAATTTTTCTGTTTCATTTGTTGCAAACTTGTAGTATTAGTTTACTTCCATTTTTAAAACAGCTATTTTATTTGGTGTTTTGAAAATAGATATATATATTAAGAAAATAAAATTTTTAAACTTATAACTACCGGGAAATCTCCATTATTAACACCCCCCTTTCTTTTAAAAGCAAAAGAAATTAAATTTGGAGGAAGCTTATAAATGTAAAACAATTTTTTATCCTTAATTTATAGGAAAATAAGGCAAATATTTTCCTATAAATATTATCCAAATGATCCCTCCCTAAAATCTCCCTCAAACAAAAAGCCCTAAGCAAAATTTAAATTCTTTAATTATTTTCTCAAGTTTACTTCTTTATTTTTTTTGTTTATTGTAACAATATTTTATCAATTATCTAAGCCCCCCCCCCCAAATCTATTTATTTTTATTTTATAATATTTTGCTTAAACATATCACTCAATAACTAAATAAATATACATATTCTTTATGGTGAATTTAATAGATAATATAACTAATGATTAAGGTAACATATGAAAAAGATAATAAAAACATGTCAATTTTTTTCCTTGTGTACACATGTTTCCCTTATGTGTTTGCAATTGCTCTTTCGTTGGGGGACATATGAACATTTTTTTTAATTCAATAAACTATTAAGAAAAGTAAGAAGAACTGTAAAGTTAATTTAAAAAAAATACCATGCGTAAAAAAAGTTCTGTTTACTATATAGAGTTGTTTTGCTTATAGAAATTAACCCAGTTGTGACAAAAAGCTATTTTTATGTGAACTGTTCACATGCATCCCAGTCTCCCCTATATATTCAGGTAGTCCCTGGTAGAAATTGTTGCTGACTAGTTTTGTATGTAAATCGTTCAACAGTGGCTCTACTTTGCTGTATTTTATTTACGATCTCTGCAATAGCTCTATCTCTAGAATTAATGCACGGATTTTCATCAAACTACAGATTCAGTTAATGCTTGATATAAAGTGATTCTATGTATGTTTTGGTGAGAATGTCAATATTAAAAAAATGAAATTTCATTATACATTAACAGAGTTAGAAAATATTAGCTACATGGAAAGAATAGTATTTACACTCGGGTGCAATCTTGAGTGTAAAACAATAAGTGAATAAAGAATTTAAATAATATTTAAATAATTCTTTTTAAATAATTAAAAAGAAAAAACTAAATTTAACAAGAATTCACAATAAATCTGAAACATTTATACTCTCATTATTTCCTTAAAAAGTGTTTAATTTTGCTGGTTATTTACAATGGATACAATTTGTATACATTACCTACACAAAATGTAAAATAACGGGGTATCTGAGCTCATTATCATGAGATGAACAGAAAAATATAAATAAATTCAAATCGCAATGTTGCAAAATACTTTTGCAATTCACGGTAATAACTCGCTATTTTGAAAATAGATATTTCACTGTTAGTGAAACGAGATTGGCCAATCAGGAGTTTGATATTTTGTGAAATTTTTGCAAACTGTTTTAAAAAATATGTGCTTTTCATTGCTTGATGTTGTATATAAGGCATACTATACGGATCCGTCCGGATACGGATTCCTGTCGTAACCCCTCCGATTTCCAAATTATTCTTCATTCAGTGACATAAGACTGATGAAGTCCAATATTTAAATTAGATACGATACGTGAAATATACGTATACATTAAATATACGTATTCTAAAATATACGTTTAACTGATACGCCTTATACGTATCCGGATACGTTTAAACGTATATTTTAAGGTATCCGTATAGTAGAAAAAGTATTATACGGATATACGTATATTGTTTAAACGTATAGCTGCTATACGTATCCTATCGCGAGCACTAATATATATCTCTTATTTCACATTTTTTAATATACTCAATAGTTTTTGAGATACAGCTTTTTTTCTTTAAATTAAGAAAAAATGGCAATATTTCGAAATACTCCGTGAGAAACCAGTATCCACATACTGTTCAATATTTCAATAATAATCCTTTCATACATGCAAATAAATCTTACTAAGCATTTTCAGCATATTACTTGAAAAACATAAACAAAAGGTTTTTAACTTAATTTTTGTGTAATCATTAAAAATTACATATAACTGAAATTTTAAAAATTGTAATGCATCTAAAGAAGTTTATTTTTAGTAACATATGTTAACACACATATAGAGAGCATTTAAAAAAATCAGAAGAATTGGGTATAAAGTATTGCGCATGGAACATTTTGAAATCATGAAAACAACAAAAATATTCATTCTGAGAAAAAGATGTTTTAGTAAGTACAATGGTTATAATTGCTTAATATTTTCCTACTGACGCAGTTTCAGTTATATATAAGGAATATAATATCATTTCTAGCTTATGTGTAAGTGTTTGACTGAACGACGACTATAGATGCTACGTATTTACATAATTAAGAACGCTTATATATAAAAAAAGAAATTCGACGACATACTATAATACTTTATAATGAATTTCTCCAAATTTATTATTTTCAACGATTACAGATCCTAGAGTTTACTGTTTGAAAAACGTGCTGTAACATAATGTTTAAACAATTTTTGCCTGATTTTTAGAGTTCAGTACTTATAAAGTGAACGAGGGACTTATAACGTATAACGGAACCATAATAAGATCACTTTCGTGCCTATCTGTCACAGCCGTTTTACTTATAAACTATGAAACATGAAAAGCTTAAATTGGGGGGAAATAATCATGTGTATTGACCCACATATTTACATATATTAAACATTTAAAAATATATATAAGAATGGGTAAGGGTCTAATAAGGTTACTTCACGAAAACATAATATTTTCTTTGTATAGCGTGAGGGGCGCCTTGTGAAAGTTTTCGTGGCGCTGAAATCAAAATAATATACATATATTTTAATTTTAGGTATTATATTTTCAAATATATCGTCGGAAAGTATGGTGCAGAAATATATTACTCCCATCTGATTCCGAATCTACTGAAACTAAAAAAAAAATAGTTTCACTAGAATGTATAGCCAATAGCAACAGTAGATGAAAATATTAGAAGTTATAAATGTTACCCTAAAACTTCCAGGAAACTATTGCGATTACTCTCGATTGCATAGTTTTTAATGAAAGCACATTTTTCTGTTACACTCATTTTTTTCTTCTGAGCATTGAAAAAGTGTTAAGGAGCGTTGGAGATACCTATGGTAGCAGAAGAATAAAAGCAATGTTGACGATGATTTTTTTAAATCTCAGTAATTAGCCGAGATATAACGCTTAAAGACAGGGACGGTTTAGACATAAACAATGACTAGCGCAGTGCACTCCCATACCATTAGCTTTTAAATCCTAGATAAGAACTTTTAATAATATATTTGTATAATACAAACCCTAGTAGCAGTATAAAAGCATACTGTAGCAAACATACTACTTTGATCACAATTAATAACAAAAATCAGGGTTCGTACGTATAAGAAATAAAAAAATACCCATTTTTGTGCCAGGATTTTTTTAAAGTATTATTTGCCTTATTTAATACAAAACGTTCGTTACTTTGGATTTAGCGGTTACTACGTTGCTAAATTTCTGGTATTAAAATGGCTATCTTTTTAATTGCTTATGCTTGCGAACCCTTCAGAAATACAATGGGGTTCGCTACTAGTTTGCATTGAGTGGGTCTCACATTAAGACTTTAGAATGTTTTAAAATTAACTAAAAAAATATCTGGAAAAACGCTTCAATGACCAATGCAAATTAGCAAATTTGCATGTTCCTTTCTACACAAGCTCATTTAGCACAATCCGAAATTTAAACATAGAACAAAAGTTTTGTGTTCGCTATACTGAAAAAGAACACGTTCTTCGCTGAGTTTAGTTTTATGAAATGCCAAATGAAGTTTAAATATGCATTACCTTTGTGTCTCATTACCGCGTTAAGTGTCATATAAATAGTTAAGAATAAGATAACAACAAAAGTTATAAATAAAAGCAATATATGATATGATTTAGGCTTCATATCTCTTTGAACTTTTTTGGTATAGCTAGTCTTCTCTAGTATATTCAGCAATTAACTAATCCTTTTCTGAATAGTTTTTTTTTTTTTTTATAAAGTTTTACTATTCTTTCAGTAACGATTTTTTTAATAATACAGTTAACGCCTTCGCGATAAGAGCATTTTGCTTAATTTTTAAACTTTAATCACCAGTTTTTAAAAACAAAAACATTTCTGTATTTCAATCGCGAAATTCTACAATGTATTTTATTGTAAAATTTATCTTATTTAAAAGTAACTAGTGGAAATAATAAAAAAAATACGAGAATTTAAAAATTAAGTGAAGCGTATATTAGTCGTTCCTTTCCAAGTCTTTAATAATACTTACCTTAATTGTATTCAACCCTCTGAACACGAATAACAGTCGCACTTGTCCGTTTTTTCCTTTTGTGAAATTTGTTGGTAAAATCGCTATAAAATGTTTCAAAATGAACTGTAAAAATACGAATAAAAATTATTCTAAAACATTTCTGAATATTATATGCAATTGTTAACTTACTAAATATGGGAATATGTTTATTATTCTGAATAATATAATACGCATAATTATTAGGTTTGCTTTAATTTATATGATTTAGTTTTATAAATTGTAAATTGTGCATTGCAGTTAATTTTTTATCGGCATTTAGTGTATTTATGCCAAAAATCTGCCTTAATGAAATCTAATTATAAATATATACAGAGTTAAACATGGATCATCCAACGTTTAAGGAAACCATGATCCATTGGATTGTATAAAGCCGTTTAAACAGATAAATATTTCTTTCGTGAAAAAGTATTTGAAATACATTATGATTGGTTGCATTTATCCTTACCTATGATGACCTAATTATGAACATGATATATGTATTAAGTATGTGCAGTTGAACATTATATTTAATATTAGAACGCAAACAAAAACGGCTTAAAAATACATGTAATGTTGTCATAAAAAGGGGTGTCATATTTGACCAAGAAGATTAGTAAGTGATTAACCCATTAGTGCCTAGCGTCCCTTTTTAGGGACGATTATAAAACAGACGATAAAGCACTTTACATACCAGTAAATGGAAAGATAAATAAGGACTATCTTTCAAAAGACATATTCCTCAATAAATTAAAATAAAAATTATTCATATTTAAAAGTGGTGGGAAACACAAAATTTCATTTTTAATGAAAAAAATAATTGGAGCATTAATGGGTTAATATATGCGTGCATTGATACATACGAGAAGGTATCGTAAAGCTTCAATTTCCGACGTAACTTTTTAACGCTACCTAGCACCACTTTTTTAAAACAATTTTTTTCAATCTCTTTGTGAACATTTGCAAGAGAAATAAATAAATACAACGAAATGAAATAATAATGAAATAATATTCTACTATAATTGAAAGTTTAAGATACTCTCATGTATATATATATTCACACATATGCTAATATACAAAATAAATGCTTATATACGGGTGTCCAAAAAATGATTAATGTATTTTAAAATTCAATAACTTGAAAACTGTGACAGCTATTTAAAAAAAAAATTGCAGGAGGGTTATGTATAATGTCAGGAGTTTTTTACCGTAATTTTTTATTTTAGTTCGCATCTCAACCAAGAGGTGGCGCTGATGGCGATTGAAGGCCAGGTCGACGCTTCATTCAGAACTGATCACCTGGCCTTCAATTGCCGTCAGCGCCACCTATTGATTGAAATGCGAACTAAAATAGAAAATTACGGTAAAAAAAACTCCTGACATTATACATAACCCTCCTGCAAAAATTTTTTAAATAGCTGTCACCGTTTGCAAATTATTGAATTTTAAAATCCATCAGTCATTTTTGGAACACCCGGTAAATACCCTTCATAATTATATGTTAATATGTATACATTTTAGATACTGGCATCAGACATTACTTTTATGTACAATTTATATCATGTGCATATTTAAATAAATAAACCTCATAAGAAATTATTATAGAAACCACCAAATAAAAACTCAAAAAATAATAAGAACCACATTTCATTTTACCACTCTTATCATTATATTATATTTAGAAGCATGATCTAACGTTTATTTCTATGTTTCCTTAAAATGGAATTCTATTTCTATGAATTTAATTAAAGTTGTTGAAGAACGTATTTCAAAATCATTTTTGAATGACAGTTTAACTGAAAATGGACTAGACACCAGAATGCTTTTAATGAAATTTCTTATGACTGTTTATATTAAATAGGTTACATTAAAATGAAATTTCCTTAACTCTTCTGGCTTCAATTCAATGTACTTAAAATGCTATTTTTAATATTAACATTTAATTAAAATCGGTGTGTATTGTTAAATATATCGATAATTTAGTTATAATTAAAAGATTTCTTATGTTTCTTTCATTTATGTTCACCCATATACTAGATATTTATTCAAAAGTTTTTACAGAAACGGGTAGTTGAGTACATAAAAATATGTTTTTTGAAAACCAAAGGACATGATAATGTCGTACTAGATGAAGAATACTATAGAATGCAATTGGATACAATGACACTGAAATATTATCTGTAATTTTAGAGCAATATTTTGCGATATCATTTCATGTAACATAAAGTGATATATGTCTGGAAAACGGCAGTACAATATTAGAATTTTTGTTAAATCTATGAAAGATTTCTATATTAAAATAGGAAAAAAATCTTTTTTAAGAAAAAAATTAAATTACTACCATTTATTTTTAATAAAAGCAATCTTTCAGATAAAGGTATTGGTGATGTTTCCCTGCGTTGCGCGTGTTTCTTCAGGCAAAGCAAAAAGAAATAAACTATATAAAAATTTATTTCACTATATTTCACAGATTTCGATTCATAATCACATTTATAATCACAGATTTCGATTTTTTCTGAAGCGTTCCACAATGTGCTAATCATAAGAAAAACAATAAATAAAATAACAATAAAATTCATTTTTTTTTCAATTTAACTTCTACATTACACTAACCCTGTCTAGTTTTAGATTATTGTACTAATATATTTACAGTGGAAATCTTTAATATCTTTTGTATATTTACCATATTATTAAGATTCTCTATGAAAATGAAAATAATTTTTAGATAAAAATTACGCATTCGAATAAAATTTAAATATTTATTAAAACAAGACATCCATGATTAGTTACATCTTAAGGATTAATATGAAAGAAATCCTCAAGAATTGCATCATTCAAATACAATGTAGCCAGTGACAGATGAGTTAGAAAAATGATACTGGATTGCCCAAAGCAAATTCAAAAACAATGTCTTTCATTTTAACTTGCTTTGATCTTTACAAGAAAAAGTATTGGATTCTTTAGAATTGTATACTATTTTTTTTGGACGTATTTACACATTTTAATGGTAAAAATTACCAAATTGCTTGTTTTTACAAAATGTTCATCTGTGAGTCTGTCTGTCTGTATATGGAACAAATTGGAGCGCTCTCTCTTAAAAATTAATACACGTAATTTCATAAAATTTTATATTCAATTTGTCGCTGATATAAATCAATGCTTATTATTTTTTGGTGTAAATCGATCATCAGGTGGCACTTCTATGCAGCATTATTCGAGATATTCGCAATAGTGCTATTAAAGAAATAATGCATGGATTTTCGACAAATTTTAGATTATGTTAGTAATTTAAATTACTTGACGATTTCTATTTGAAATTGTATTAGATTCACATCTTAATATCAACAAAGTATGTACTTTGCAAATTAATAACTTATGCGGTATGATGACGGTAGCGACTTAATTCTTCAGATATAATGCGTGAACAAGGCATAATTCAAATTAACTGGCGACGTCAACACCAAAAACTGTGTGCACTGGTGAATTCATACCTGTAACGCCAGTAAATGTGCAAGACGCCAAAGTTACTGTGTATTACAGCATTTTATGCTCAATTGTTTTTGATCCATACATCTTTGAAAAAAAACGACAGGTATGTGACAAGTTCTAGTTATATAGCTATGCTTTCAAATTACTTTATACCAGAAATGCACAAAATGACATTTTTTGGATTCATGACAGTGCACTTCTACATATAGCAAAATCTGCTCGCAGGTTCTTGGAACAGCTTTTTCTTGACATCATTTTTATGACAATATATGTAATATATTCAATATGATACATCTATAGAACGAAAAAGGAATTTCGGGAGGTAAGGAATTCACTCGATACAAGTGTCGTAAACTTTCTTATAAATAAATTTATTTAAACGTCTAAATAATTTCTCAAAAATGCTTGTGAAACCTTTTATTTTGGTGATTATTTCTCAAAAATATTTCTGCTTCTAATGTGATAATTTATTGTTTCATTAAAAGGTAGCTGTACGTTTTTTTAATCATATTGAAATTCACTTTTACTGAAGGTGGAATTCAAATAATTTGATGAGGGATTTTAAATAAATAAAAAAAATTATAAGTAAAAAATATCGTAATTATGTTTTCTATCAATAAAACAAACTTGTTTCATCTATTTTTATTTATATCCATTTTTACAAAATTTGCGCATGAATTGTGTCATTAAGATATTATTTTTACACAAGAAGCTACGCTCCTTTATTTTTTGTAATAAAAATAAACAAATAGATTTTGTACAACATACAAAATATATTGTATGAAATGTTCTTTTCTCATATCGACTAAAAATGTGTCTTATGCATCTTTTATTTGTAGCCTGCATAACTAATGTTTTCCAATACTGATATAGATATTTTAAAATTTCACCTTTTTTTCCAGTTATGATTTTTATTCCGTTTATAAATATCTTTATTGCCAAATTTTTCCATCCGATAAGCACACTTTTTTAAACTTATAGTAAAATACAAAAGTTAGGTTAATAACATTTATTGGAAGAAAACATGTTTATGAGAAATGAATTGTAAACAAGTTAAATACAGGTATGCAAAAAACATTTCCATTTGAAAAGTTTCCATGTTTATTACATAAGATATGCACTCAGGAAATTCAGAACCCAACAAAAGAACTATGCTTTTACTCGTTTTTGAAAAAAAAACCGTATTTAGAAAGAAAAAAAAAGATAAAAATATAATGAATATCATATGATTTTAAATGAATTAAAAAAATTAAGTGCCAAAAAATAATGCCTTTATTAATTGTGCCAAAAGTATTGCATTTATTAATAGTGCCAAAAAATATTGCATTTATTAATAGTGCCAACAAATATTGCATTTATGAATAGTGCGAAAAATATTATTGCATACATTTAGGAAAAAAATTCTGTGAATGCTTATTAATCTTGATAAACGATTGTAAAATGTGACAAGAAAATCCTCTTTGTAAAAGTTTATTTTCCAAAAGAAGTCAACACTAAATACAGTCGAGCGTTAAATATGCGATCTTTAAGACCCACTTTCTCGGACACTATCAAACAGATTTCGATGAAATTTACAAACTATATTCACTGGATTATTACTCAAGACTTATAGTAGAATATATGACTGAGACTCTGTTTACGTGTATTTTACCCTCACAGACATACACCGATTTTTACATATAACTGTGTATGTGTGTGTGTTTGCATTATGTAAATTAGTTTTTAAAAAAATCTGTTTTCCTTTCAAATCTTACATAAAACTGTGTTTTTTCGAAATGTATAAATTGGGTTAGGGACCTTTTATAAATAGTTCAGGAAAACAAACAGTCCTCTTGTGATTAAGATGAAAACATATGTTGTTTTATTTACAGATTAAACATACATTTCAAGAAAATAAAATGATATGAATTATCAATACTTTTAACACAGTGAAACTTATTATGAACATAGTAAACCAAAATAAATAAAAAGCTACCAAGAACATAAATAAGAAATTTTCTGTATCATTCTGTTTCCATTTAAGTCTTTAAATCTTTCAATAAAAAGTTGTCAATAAAAAGTATATATATATATATATATATATATATACTAGTCTCTAGGAAACTTTAATCGCTCTGTGGCACCCAATTGTAAACGGAACCATTTTTTGTTATGGACTAACTGAATTGGAAGTTTTATTAAAATCCGTCTGTTAGTGCTTCAGATAGAACTCGTGTAGAATTCCTCAGAAACTCGACTCAACAATTTCGACGCTTTACACCCTAAAGAAATGAGCCCTAGTTTATATCAGGAATTAACTGAATTTAAAATTTTATAGAGTTCCGTTCAATAGTTCTTGAGATAGAGCGTCCACAAAATTTGTGCCACTGACAAACAGGCATTTTGTAAAAAAGTGTTCTTGGTTTCTCAGATCCCTGAAACCTGTAAATTCGTCAAAAACTGGAATTCAAAAAATTTTCCCAAATCATTTTTTTTTGTAAAGATAGAAGAAAATAAAAATAACTATTTGTTTATGGTTTAATAAATATTTCTGCCCTTAAATATGAAACTTATGAATGTAATTTTGTCCAAAATCATCAGAATAAATCAAATTTTATGTACGGTATGTTGCTACTCCATAAATACACATCATCATTAATGTAATATTTTACTTGCATGATCTTTTTTATTTAAATTCTTTAACTTTCCTATCTTAATTTTTTAAATGGCAACATTCGTCCCATTTTATTAATTGTCGAATAATTCAAATTGGCGAAATTTGTATAATATAATATAATTGGTTAGCGATATAATCAATTATCATCCTTTTTTGTTTATTAGATATAAATTTATTTTTTTTCAACTTCTCTCTTCGATAAAATCTATAAAATAGTAAGTAAGTTCGGATGTTTCACCCAATAAAGTAAGTCATTTCCTACAATCACACAAATAGCTCTTATGCATGAAATTTAATCTTACATTAGTTTAAAATATGAGCTATTCCATGTCACAAAGATAAGATCATTTTCCACTTTTTCTAGAAATACTCATTTCAGTTTTACTGCAAAAGAAAATTTCCATATAATGTTTCATTCTTATAAAATTTAAATTTCATGCTATGTATAATCTAAACTGAAACTCATATATATGGAAATTCAACTTGACTTTTCAACTTTAAATATGTGAGCCTTCAAAGAATTCGGAAAGATAATGTACATTGTACTGAGATTAAAAAGAAAGTATTCTTAACGAACGTTTTTATTTCTTCTTAAAAAGAAGATCACCAAAATATATTTCAGAAATTTAAAATCCTGTAAGCATACTCGTTTATTGAATAAAATGTTAAGCGTATCGTTAATGACCAAGCTATACGTAAAATAGTAAATTTATTTTATAATACAAATATAAAGCCAGGAAAAACAGTTCCCAAATCCAACACGTAGACATAAATTTGATGAATCTTATATGTTGAAGTATAATTGTATTTTTAATATTTTAATAAACAATAATCCTTAATTAGCAAGTACAAAAAATGATTTGTTATACTCCGTTATTAGTTATAAATGATTATCAAATTGTGTTGTATAAGAACATTTTATCTTGTTTGTTGGAAGTAAGGTACCAATTTATTTTATAGAAATTTCAAATCCTATAATTCTGTCAGTTTATTAAATAAACTTTTAAGCATATCGATAATGAATAAACATTATGTAAAATAGTAAATTAATTATTAAAATACAAATACAAAGACAGGATGATACAGTTTCCAAATCTAACACGTAGACATAATTTTAATGGATCTTATAGTTGAAAGAAAAATTTTATTTGTATTATTTTAATAAATAAAATTCCTTAATGACCTCTACTTAAAGAGGCTCAGGGGTTGATCAATACGGAAAAACATGTAAACAGAGCTCTCGCTTCGAATCCATATAAAAACAGAAGTATTCAATGTAATTAATTTAAACTTTCTCATATTTTAAAGGTATGTTTGTAGTCAAATGAAGTACTTCAATGTAATATAATAAGAAATATAGAAAAATTTATGTAACACAATTTTCGCAAAAGAAATTATGTGTTATATCACCAACACCAAGATGAATTGACACAAGAACCTAATTTTTGCTTTAAAATGATCCGGAAACTTTACTCTATAGAATGAATTAAGGCTATAACTATCACTCAAAAACAACATTATTAAAAAAAAAACTCTCAAATTTGAAAATTTAAAAACTCCTAATAAATACAACTTTTTTTTTAATTAAAAATACTCAAAATATTAAACTATCTAATCTATATTAATACATTCTATAGATTATGTTCTATGCATGCAGAAAAAAAAATTAAGCCGTTCCATCAAATAGTTTTTTTTTAAATCTTGGTGTTAGTCGTCAAAAATCAAATTTTGAGAAAACGCGATTTAAAGTTGAAATTAAAGTTGATTTAAAGTTGAGTGCAGCTATGGAAGTGTTGATACATAAATGCTTATAACTCCGTTAAAAATACAAATATTTTTATGCGATTTTTTGCATTGAGCTCAGGATTAATTGAGTAATAAAACTAGATCATAAAAAATAGATTTTTTGAAAAGTTTACAACCCCTGAGCCCCTTAATCACTTTGTTTAGCCCGCTTATGCATTTATTTTCCCATTATTATTCATTATTTTTTTGCGATAAATGAGAACATAGTATAAAATAATTTTATAAATGTACCATATGCTATCAAATAATTTTCCATACATGAGATTTCAATAAATCAATGCTGATGTTTTAATATTATTTTGTTTTATAGGGCAATATTTGTATGCCCTCATATGAGACCTGGATGAATGAGAGGGTTGTTAAAAGAAAATTATTAGTGATAACCCGAAATAAATGTGCATATGTATATATTAGATGTGAATATTACTATTTCAACTATGTTTGGTTGTTTAACACAGTCTCTGTTTCTCTATCTCTGAGAAGTCGTACGTTTATGGAGATTTTTCAATACTAATATTAGGAATTTTTTAAAGAATAATAATCCAAGGTTAAACATGCAAAATATTGCCTTATTTAAAAAAGTTTTTTTGTACAAATATTCGTACTGAAAAAGTTATTGTTCTTGAAATTTAACAACCTTCACGATTACTGAAGTCAACAAAGTAGCCTCTTAACATTGGTGAGTGTTGGGTTCACGGAAACCCCACCGAAATGTCGAAAATTCGAATATTGAGACTATATTGCGCAGCATAAAAGGGGGTTACATTTAAAGGTAATTTTTTTAAGTTATTCAAATGTATATATTAAGTCTTAAAAAGCGTGCTGTAAAAATTTTTGAATAATTATAAATATATTGAACGAAGTTAATTTGCTGATTGATTGCTGACAAAAAATCTATCGATATATGATTTTTTTGTAAGAATTTATCTTTAGTTTATGAATTTTAATATCAGAAATAATGTGCAGTTTCGCACCAATAGTTGCCATTCAGTTCAGCCGTCTGTCCGCATATAACAACACAATAACTACCCAACCAAATATTTTGAAATTTCAAATATATATTTATTAGAGCATTTTGTCGAACTATTTAAAATCTTATGAAAATCGGATATATTAGATTTTAATAAAAGGGACAATGAAAATAATTCGTTATATTATAGTCAATAGGAAAAAATAGTTTCAAATGCATTTTGATGATATTACACTCTTTCGAACATAAAAAAATTGAAATGTATCCATGAAGTATACACTAAAATATACATTCTGTTCAGTATGTAATGCAAAAAAAAAAAAAAAAAAGGTTATTGATTTATACGGCCAAAAAAAGAAATGTTTTCCAATACATAATATTATAATGGGTTTGTAAAGCGTTTTAAATATAATAAACTATTTCATATTTTATGAAATTTATATACGTTGCCGAGATTTACAGCAGATTACTAAAATAAAGGAAATAGCAACTACCGCGACACATAATATATTCGGTTGCTATACTGTATTCGATGCATTGCATACTATTACACCAAGATCTGAATGTTAAAACTTCTTTATCCCATTGATAGACAATCAATAATGTCTCTGCAGCATTGAACTCTCATCAGAAAAAGTGAAAAAAAATAGTTTTAAAATAAGAAAGAGCAATTCTTGAACGTTTTGCCTCCAAACTTAAAAATGTAAAATTTCATTTTAATGTTTCTGGTGAAAATCTTGTTTAAATTAGGTGGTATAAAATATATACCACCGCCCCTAAATGGAATAAAGTACGAAAGCACGTCAGTTGCTACATTTGATGTGCAATTTCCAACTTATTTTCATATCTATCACAAAAAAGTATGTGGGATATTTAAGACGGAATTTTACATTTTAAAAGTGGTACAATAACCAGGTCATAATTTACTATACATTGAAATATGCTATCTAAATTGGTATAGATATGCGTGTCATGGAAAATCATTTAAAAAAAAATATGTTTTTTTTTTTTTTTTTTAATAAAATGAAATACATTTAAAATATTTTTCTATATATTATTTGACTTTGTTGTTGGCTTTGCCATTAAATACATTTGTATAGATTTCCGTAAAATATGTTTTTATTCAGTATGATACGGTAATAAATGATTAAAGCTAAATATTCGATAATATAAACCACATGACATGATGCATATAATGAATTTTTATATTAAAAACGAAATTAATAAAAAAATTGCATTTTTTGACACAGTTGTTTTTATTAAATAACTGCAGAATCCACCCCTTTTTACAAGTAGATAGGCTCATTAAATTGTGTAATAGAAGCACAAAACAGAAAATACTATTATATTTGAAACGTTGAACAAGACACGATTTAAATTTCAAGACGAAATATATACGATAATATTATTAAACATAGCATTATGATTTTATGATAAAATACGAAAACATTTGGGATATAACAAACTATTTCAAAACATTTAAATGCTTATATGTGATTTAAAAATAATACATTATTAGGAGAAATTTTTGGATGTACTATAAGACAATTTAAAACGTTAACGAAAAAATGAGCTTAAATATTTTGCTAAAGTATTATAAGTTTAAAAATAAGTCAAGCATGCATTAAAAACAGGCTGCTGTAAATAAATACAGGAATTATCATTTCCAGGAAGTATTTATAAACATATCTTATAAAGTGTATATATATCTATAAATACCTCTTATAAAATATGTAAATGTATCTTGTGTTTTATTTGAAGTCGAAACCTCCTGTCTTAAAATTAATGAAAAATGAAAATCAAAAATGTTGGATTGAGATTGACAGGCATTCATATAAATTAACCTGTCAATCAAGGCATTAAGTACTCAATTTTAATTTATATATTTAATCAATTTTCATTTATACAGCAGCATTAATGTCGAAAACCATCATTTTTATAAATTAAAAAACAATTTGTACATGTTGAAGGCAGCGAAAAAATGTCACTTAATATTTTGTAATTTTTTTAAATATCTAATAAACATTTGGTAATGCACGGTTTTTGAATATTTTATGAAAAATTTAATAAATTTATACAATGTAATTAAACATAAAATAATGTTCACAAAATGCAAAAAATAAATAAGTATATAACTACATAACAAACATTTGTATTTTGTTTCTTACATCCCGTACTAAGTCAGAATTTTTGTTAAAACACAATGACCTATACAATTTATTTTAAATGGTGAGATAGCAAAAAATCTAACAATAATAAATGTAAAAAATATGGTGAGTAACAATGAAATGTTCCTTTGTAGAAGTGTCGCAAAATAGTTTCATTTTTTCAGTACATCTAATAGATACCGTAAAATGGGGTGAATAGGAACGAAACTTCCAGGTCATAGAAATAAATTCATTATAAATATACGTGATGATATTTTTAGTTGCCAATTTTTTATAATAAGGTAATACCATTAAGAGTTGGGAAATTCAGTTTTGACATGTTTGCACCACTACTGGGGTATACAAAAAAAACTTCAAGAGATCCTCAAAAACCTCATTTTTTCAGCGTCTTCAAAACTTTGTATGTAACTACAGTATTTTTTGTATTCTAAACCAAAGAAAGGGGATTTTTCATTAATGATAGACCTGTAAACGATATGCTGTATTAATATCTATTTATTTCTAAACAACATAATGAAAAAATGAAAAATTGCTTGTAACAGCAGAGGTTTAAGATTTACGGGGTGAATGGGAAAACGTTTTCTCTCATGGTTTATTTTTCTATACAGTAATAGTTTCATGTAATATATGAAAACATATGTATGATCGTGTATTGTAACAATATTTTGTTTGTTCTAATTACTTGAAGAGTTTAAAGTTGCAAGAAATTACTTGGTTAAACAAAAGAGTCAACGCCTAATCCAACAGACATGGAACACACAATAAAAGAATTTAAAAATAACAAATTAGTTAGAAAAACTGCACAGAATTATTCTCTGACATCCACAACATTACACAAACATCTAAAAAAACAATTAAAAAAGAGAGGGATGCAAACAGTACTAACGGCTGGGGATAAGGTCGTGTTAATACATGCAGTAATTAGGAGTACTCAATAGATTCACTTACCCAATGATTTATAGTAATGGATAACGCAGAACAGGGCTGAATTTGTATTAAAGTCTACTTCTGCAATTCGAATATAATTTCTAAAAATAAATTTTAACTTTTCTTGATTTCAAAGGTGTTTTCTAATTTTTCAAAAGGCATATCTCTACTTGTATATAAAATAAAGGCTTTGTTTCACAGTAACTACGTGTTCCTATTCCTCGCTTATCATTATTAACTATTTTTCTTAACCCTATTAAAGTTTGAATCGGAATAAATAAAGATTATAACATTTGTTCCGATTCACCCGTATCTCCGGGATACATCGGAACACCACTAAAAAAATAAATAATATATGTATAAACAGTAAAAATATTTCGTTTTTGCTTAAAAAGTAAAGAACAAAACAAGACCGAAGTTTCTAGTAGAAAAAAAAAAAAAAAAAAACAGTTGTTGCTTTTTTTAACGTTAAAGTTGAAAAGTGTTCCGATTCACCCCATTTTACGGTATAAAAATATTAAAACAAATAATCTAAAATCATACTTACACTACTTCAATTTAAAAAAAATGCAATCAAATATATTGAACTTGTTGAGGTTTATATATATATATATATATATATATATATATATATATATATATATATATATATATATATATATATATATATATATATATATACAGGGTGAGTCATAAATATCGAAACAATAGGCTATCTCCTTAAATATTGCCCCTAGACCCATACTTCCAATTGCAAAGTTTCATAAAAAAAGGTGAATTTTTTGATAAGATAAGTTGCAACTCCATGGGGGGTATATTTTAAAAAATGCGAAAATTAAATTTTTATACGGCCCCCAGAGGATAAAACATCCAATTAGAAAAATTTTCCTTATTCATTCCTGGACTGAACAAAAAAAATTTCATCTTGATATCTTCAAAACTCAGAAAGTTATGACAATTTTAATAAATCGTGAAGTTTCAAGGGATCAGACACAAATTGAAATGCGTGTAATTGAAGAAACAATGTTGCTGTAATGGGGCCAGGAAACATTTTATTTATTTATTTATAAAGTTGGAATTTTGAATATTTTGTGATGGTTAACCATATAATTTGTAAGCATTATCACATCATAAGACTTCTTAATATTTAAAAAAAAAAAAAAAAAAAAAAAAAAAAAAAAAATTGAGTAAATTAAAATTGTTATAACTCAAAATATTATTTGTCGCGTTGAATTTTTTTCTTTTGATTAAACGAAAATGTCTAATTTTCAATTTTAATTCAGCATTTTAAATACTATGTATTTAAAAAAAATAAAAGTATTTAAAATAGCAACATTAAAAAAAAGGTAATTTTTGTAAACAAATCACATTTTTAAAAGTAAATTTTCTGAGCTGAAAAGTTACCGTTACCGACGGTTATTGACGTATGTCAGTTTAAAAATGAGAAATACTGAAATACAAACAATTTGATGCAGTAAAGTGCATTTAGTTTTAAGATGGGCAAAGATGGGCTCCTAACGTTTAAATGCTGTATAGTTTCGATTTCAAATTTTGTTTAAGTTTTGCCATTTTCACCTTCTTTAATTACTGTTTAAATGCGTCAGTTGATTTAAACTTTATTTTTTTATCACGTCGATTTCAAATTTTTTCATTGTGCTGTGACTCACAGACAGACATTTCATAAAAACATGTTTTTCGGTATCTTTGAGCCCTAAACCGTGTGAATCCATCGAAAACCGGAATTCAAAATTTTCATGAATCCAATACTTTCTTATTGTAAAAATAGAAGAAAGCAAAAAATAGCTTTAAAACCTTCATAAATTTTGAAACTGAATACAGTAAAACCTCTAAATAACGGACAAATCAGGAACGCAGAAATTGTCCGCTATTCGGAGGTGTCCGCTATTGGGAAAAACAAAGATATTCAAAAAGTGCTAAGAAACGTTTGACATTTTATTAATTGACTTTTATGTGTCCTAAAACCTCTTTTATATGATTAATCAGAAATTAAAATTATTTTTTAAGCAATGGGGCTAAATAAAACTGTACACACCTTCAGTCACTGTTCATTACATGCTTATGAAAAAACCCTGTTACAAAAGTTAACTTTTGCTTGCGATTACATGTAATTTGTTTTCCAAAGTGACATTATTGGACATTATAGAGTTCCGGTCGGGGAGGGGGATTGCACTTTTTGCTGTTAAAAGCATAAAATCTCAATTTTCCGAGGGGATATTTCAATGCTCTGGAAGATTTCCCTCCTTGGCAACCCCTTCAATTCAACTCTGAACGTGAGGGGGGGGGGGATTTTCCCCAGCTCATTTATCACAAAATTCCCTGATAAATTTAGAGGCCTGTTTACTTTTTTTTATTTTTTTGTCCTTAAAAAAATACTTTTTCATCCTTTATCGCCTTAAATAGTGTCCACTATTTGGAATGTTCGTTATTTAGAGGTTAAACAAGCACAAATTTAGGTTTTCAGAATGGGGATTGGACAATAGTCCGTTAAACAGAGGTGTCTGCTATTCGGGAGTGTCCGTTCTAGCGGTTTAACTGTAGTATAAAGTAGATTTTTTAAAATATTTCTATGTAATTTATTAAAATATATTTCCATTGATTCCGCTAATAGAAGAGTCATTTTCGCTATCACTATATTTACTAAACTTATTGCCTGCGCCAATAAGTTTTTAAGACACTTTTGATGAGAGTTTAATTAATATTACTTAATTTGATAACACTTTTAATGAATGTTTAATAATGGTCCGTTTTAATGGTCCGTTCAATGAGTCGTGCCAGTTATGAAGGTGGCTGCAAGGTCGAAATATTGCAGACATCTAGTATATTTATCGAAGTTTAAAGCACAAACCTATACGCTTTTATTTTATATCTAAAAGTTTAAGTGTTGTCTTGGATCGACATTTAACAATACGTAAATTTATGGTCGATCCCTTAATTGTACTTCAAATGAACTGATTTTGCTGCTCTCAGAGGCATGCTTAAGTGGTGTAAGTCAGGAATTTTGGAAAATTTTGGATATTAATATCTTTCAGGGATTTGCAGATATCGAGATGAAATTTTTTTTGTTCAATTCAGGAAGGGATAAAGAAATTTTTTCTAATTGGAAGTTTTATTCTCTGGGGGCCGTATAAAAATTTAATTTTCGTATTTTTTAAAACAGACCCCCCATGGAGTTGCAACTTATCTTATCAAAAAATTCATCTTTTTTTATGAATTTTTGCAATTGGAAGTATGGGTCTAGGAGCAATATTTAAGGAGATAGCCTATTGTTTCGATATTTATGACTCACCCTGTATATGGAGACTCTTCTTTAAAAAGTTCTTTTGAACACATAAGTAAATAATCTCGGAGGTAAATTAAATTCTGACACCGTTTTTAAACTTTTAAAAAACTTATATTAAACGTTAATATTTACAAAAAAGATATTTACATAAGACTATTTACAAAGCAAACAATCATAACTCTAATTAATCAATTACATCTTATACGGGAACTCGTCTTCATCTTACGTTCTTTTTACACCCACTTAAAACTAAAAACATTCCATTCTCCTTTCTTCCGTTCAGTTCTTTTTTCTACCGCTTAAATCGTCTGGCTTCTTAGGAATTAATAGTTTCTTCAAAATCGTCTGCCTCACTGAGAGCCTGTTCATCAGAGTTGCGATGCGTAGAAAATAATATGCAGATCTAATAGTGGAGGAGATTTCCCATATTTCGGCCATACTGATGAGACATTCGTCCTCGAATGTATTCTTGTTGGCTGGAAACAGCAGCTGGATCATCTGAAAAGATAAAGAAAAAAAAAACACAGCAGCATCCAAAGTCTAAATTGAAAAAAAGAAGTCATCATTCAAATTGTTTATCAAAGCTTAGATTATTTCTTGAAAAAATTCATGTATTTTTTTTTCGCGTCTTATCGTCTTCTCTTTCTTACGTCCTTTCATCTTCTTTTATCTTACGTCTTTTCGTCTTCTTCTTTCATACGTCTTTTCATCTTCTATTACCTTACGTCTTTTCTTTTTTTCTTTCTTACGTCTTCCGTCTTCTATTACCTTACGTCTTTTCTTTTTTTCTTTCTTACGTCTTCCGTCTTCTTTTATCTTACGTCTTTTCGTCTTCTTTCATACGTCTTTTCATCTTCTTTTACCTTACGTCTTTTCGTCTTTTCTTTCTTACGTCTTCTGTCTTCTTTTATCTTACGTCTTTTCGTCTTCTTTCATACGTCTTTTCATCTTCTTTTACCTTACGTCTTTTCGTCTTTTCGAGAATAAAGTTAAAATTCTATTAGTTGTCAGTCCAGAGGTTTGTCATAGTTGGTATAGTGTCACAATCGGTGAAATTCTTTTTTTTTTAAGCTTCGTCCGTGCACGGCTTCATGTACTCTGCACATGTACTGGTGACCATGGGTCCTTCGTTGAATCCAAGTTTCTTTACATCGTAGGTGTCATTATTTTTTACTTTTATGACTTTGTACGGACCTAAATATTTTGGTTTTAACTTCAAACCTGGACCTTGTTGTGTGCGTTTTATAGCAACCACATCATTAATCTTAAATTTGTTAGCTTTCTTTCGTCTGAGGTTGTAAGTTTTACGGTTCTCTTCTTGGACTTTTAAAATCTGTTTTTTAGCATTTTTTCTCATATCTTCGCGATTATTTGTAAAATCAGATTGTATTTCAGCATTCAGAAGACTAGTAATTTCAATGTTATTTTTTTGTTTCATTTTAGTACCAAACATCAATTCAAAAGGAGTTGTGCTTATACTTCTCTGAAAAGTCGAATTTATCACCTGTTGGACGTTGCTTACATGTGTATACCATTTTTTAGGATTATCGACAGACAATTTAGACAGAACAGATATTATGACAGAATTTAGACGCTCAACTTGGCCGTTAGACCTGGGTAATCCAGTGGTAATCGGGATATGTTTAATATTTTCATTGATGCAATAATCTTCAAAAGCTTTAGAGGTAAATGCAGGACCTTTATCTGATATAATTCGAACTGGATTTCCAAAGATAGATTTTTGGATTTCTAATTTAGAAATTACTTCGGCAGCGTCGGTAGATTTTGTGGGATACAACCAAACAAATTTTGTGAATGCGTCAATGACCGAAAGGATATGTTTGCAATTTTTATTAGTGCTTTCTAATGGACCTAAGTGATCAACATGGTACGTATGTAATGGAGCTTCTTCTTTTTCTATTGGGTGAAGTAAGCCTTCTTGTTTACCACATTTTCTATTAACTAAAATACAGGGAACACAATTTGCTATACATTTCTCAATTTTTTGTTTAACTTTAGGGATGTAAAAATCATTTTCTAAACTTTTCTCCGTTCTTGCAACTGCGTAATGACCTTTTTCGTGAGCGGCCTTGATTATATTCATTTGCATGTCTTCCGGTACAACTAATAAATCATTACCATTAACACATTTATAAAGAACATCATTTTTAACTAGATAATCATCATAAGATTTCACCTTTAGGATTTCTTTTATTGTTTTAATATGGTCATCGGTTTCTTGAGCTTGGATAATTTTTAAAGTTAAGCTATCATGGATTACCATGCAAATAGGATACCTACTTAATGCATCGACATGTCTCATACTGCTACCCTGTCTATGTTCAATAACATAATCAAAATCGGATAACATTATTGCCCATCTAGCTATTTTTGTACTCATTTCTTTTTTATCCATAGTCATTTTAAATGCATTACAATCGGTTACAATTTTAAATGGGATACCTAGCACATATACTCTAAACTTTTTCAGGGCTTCAATTACAGCTAAAACTTCTAATTCGTAACTAGTGTACTTCCGTTCAGCTTCGGTGGTTTTTTTACTTGCGAAATAAACTGGATGAAATTGATTATCTACTGGAGATTGTTGCATTAAAACAGCTCCATAGCCATCAATACTGGCATCACAATGGATTTCCGTCGCACTTTTGGGATTGTAAATTAAAAGTACTGGTTCTGACGACAAAATACGTTTGAGTTCATTAAAAGCTCTTTGTTCTTCTATATCGAATTTAAATTTTGAATCTTTTCTTAGCAGGTCACTTAACTGTTTAGCTATAACCGAATAATTTCTTATAAATTTTCGAAAGTATCCTGTCAATCCTAAATAACTTTGAACATCTTTGGTACACTTTGGTTCGGGAAAATTTATTACTGCTTTAGTCTTCAGTGGAGAGGGATAGAATTTACCATTTATGATTCTATACCCCAAGAAATCAATTTCACGCTTCAAAAAATTGCATTTTTTAAGATTTAATTCTAATCCATATTCCGATGCAGTTTCGAGTACAAGTTTTAATTTTTCTAGACCTTCAGCTTCGTTTTTAGCAGGTATTATTAAATCATCCATATAAATGACAACAATGTGATCTTTTAATAGGTTTCGAAATACATTATAAATATACTTTTGAAAAACACTAGGGCTATTGGTCAACCCGAATGGACATTTCAAAAATTCGTATTGTCCTTCATGAGTAACAAACGAGGTGTATTTCCGCGAGTCTTCTTCAACATCTACATGAAAGAAACCGTTTTTCAAATCTATGGTGGTAAATACTTCGGCAGAATGTAATTGGTCTATTACATCATCAATAACTGGCAAGGGGAAATGCTCGCGTACTGTCTTTTTGTTAAGACATCTGTAATCAACACAAAGTCTCATTGTGTTATTTTTTTTCTTGACTAAAACAACCGGCGAAGAAAAATTAGAAGAACTTTCTCGAATTATTCCCTAAGCTAGCCACTCCTCAATTTGGTTTTTGACTATTTTTTTCTCGCATTGCGGTAATCTTCGAGGAGAAGAACAACCTGGGATTTCGTCAGTTAAATTAATTTTCAAAATACTAAAATCACATAAACTAGAAATTATTCTGGCAGCAATTTCATCAAAAGTTCCCGAATTATTTATACACAAAACATTGCAAATGGTAATTAAGTCGTTAACAGAAAAATTATCTTTAATTTCTTTGAATTTAGTTTGATATTCATCGGAATCTACTTCAAACGTAAACCCAGTAAAATTCCAAATTCTACGTCGATTATTTCTGTCACCGATTTCTCCAAAAATTAATTTGTGCAATGTCTTAATACTAGCTGATTTTTCAGTTTTCAAAGAAAACTCTAATTCCTTTAAATCAACTAATTTTTCCATTATTGAAAAGAAAAATGAAATAATAAACTCACTTCATAATCAGATGCTCAGCTTCACACACTTTGATAGCACTTTCATCGCAAAATTTTACCTCTTCTGAATTAGCTTTGTGGGCTTGACATTCCATCACAGTTCTAAAAAATATCGGCTTCCAAGATATTAAAAAAATATATTTCCATCTCTGTGGGCGTGCGTCTGTATCTCACTGAGACCAAAATTTATGGAGATTCTTCTTTAAAAATTCTTTTGAACACATAAGTAAATAAACTCGGAGGTAAATTAAATTCTGACACCGTTTTTAAACTTTTAAAAAACTTATATTAAACGTTAATATTTACAAAAAAGATATTTACATAAGACTATTTACAAAGCAAACAATCATAACTCTAATTAATCAATTACATCTTATAAGGGAACTCGTCTTCATCTTACGTTCTTTTTACACCCACTTAAAACTAAAAACATTCCATTCTCCTTTCTTCCGTTCAGTTCTTTTTTCTACCGCTTAAATCGCCTGGCTTCTTAGGAATTAATAGTTTCTTCAAAATCGTCTGCCTCACTGAGAGCCTGTTCATCAGAGTTGCGATGCGTAGAAAATAATATGCAGATCTAATAGTGGAGGAGATTTCCCATATATATATATATATATATATATATATATATATAAGAAAATTTCACTTCTCTTTAGTAGTAATCTCTTTTTTTAATTCGATATTTGCATAGATAATCAATAGTCCAATTCACAAGGAATTAGTAACATAGATTTTGCAATTTCCAAAGTCTTAAAAGAATTACAAATTTTTATCTCAAAATTATTTAAAGAGAAAGTGTGAAAACGAACTGTAAATGCAAGACAATTTTAATGCCAAACATTCTATATTAATATACAATACATGAATTTGCATAGAATTCTCAGCCTATTTTCGAGTAGTAGAGCATGAAGACATAGACAAACCGTATGCATAGGCGAATTTCAACTATGTAGGCAAGTGTTTAAGGGGTCCCAGAAGTCTTACGTTTTACTTCGCGGTGCAATTTCGCAATATTTTTAATTTATTTTTTTCCATCCCAATAAATCATAAAATACACTTTTTCTAATATAGACAATTTAATGTATCCTCTGTTTAAAATATATTTTTTAATATTCTATATTGAAATTTTATATTATTTTTTTTATGTTAAATTTGATACAAAAATTTAAAGTGTTTTTTGACTTACATCAGTTATGCGCAAGCCTGTAGCAAAACTAATGGTTTTAAATCCCCCCCCCCTCAAAACAAATTAATGATAATGATGTACAACTAATGTACCTTCAACTTGCAGTAAAATTTTTAAGCTGTGTTTATTTATGTGTTTATTTATTTAAAAAAAAAATATTAAAATTATAAAGTTTTGAAAAAAAAATCATTTTTAGATAAATGTTGCCATTTTTTTAAAAAGGTTAATAAACCAATTGCTTACAAAGAAGAATACGTTTAAGATACTTTTGTTTTACATCATTATCAATATTTTGAAGGGCTCTTAAACCAACAGTTTTACTGCGGTTTTGGGCAAGTTGGATGCAAGTCTATTTTTTTTTCATCAAAATAAAACATTAAAAAAATATAAAATACAATTTTAATATAGAATATTAAAAGAATAATGTGAAATAGAAGAGATATTAATTTTTTTGTATTAAATATTTTATGCATTTATATTTTATAGAGACTGAAAAAAAGTGAGGTATTGCTAAATTGCACCACGAGGTAAATATTAAAACTCCGAAGATCATTTAATACAAGACTGGAAAATCAACATAATTGATTTATTATAAAATACTATAAAAAATACTATAATATTAGTAAATGTGGAAAAAAATAATGAGATATTTAAATAAATATTTAAAAAATACATAGCTGAGTAAAATGTTATTTTCATCAATTAGTTTCCATATTACCTAATATGTTCAAATTCATTCATTAGTGTCTGTTTACAATGTATGAAATATTTGCAAACCACCAAAAATACTAAAAACAAGATATGTTTTAAATGTATTTCCGAGACTTTTAGATCATAATCGATCTTATAACCGAATTCTTCTATCTTATAATATTTGAAATACCTCTCTTCTCAATAAAACTATATGGAAACGCTTTTTTCATCAATTAAGAATAAAATTCCGTAGATTGTAAAATATGCTGATTTCAGTTAAATCCTGATTTACAGACATTAGTTGACATTTAAAAATGTTCCCTTTAACCCTTTCCGGCGCAAGCAAATTCTATTAGTAAAATGAGAAATTGTCGATTGACACTGGAATTTATAAAGGACTTGTCTAGATATTACGAATTCCTTAATTTAAGCTTTCTTGTAAAAGCAAAATTATATTAAAATATTACTGGTGCCGTTTGCAAGTTTGGAATTAAAATTAGGCGTTGCCGGCCCGGCAACACTGCGCAAGAAAGGGTTAAAGTACCTTGTGATGTGTTATAATTTAAAATGAGCAAAGAATCGGTAAAGGTGTGAAGACTCCCGTAATAATCTTAAAAAGATTCCTCCCAAAACTTTTTCATTTTACGGAAAATCAAGTGGCAGCAGTGCTGCTAGTATATTTCTGTCAAATGACGGATATTCTTTTTTTCCGTTACAAAAAGTAAAATATCTGTCAATTGAAGAAATTTGGGGGAAAGAAAAAACGGCAGATTCTGGATTCGAACACAAGTGTTCGAACACGACACACTAGAATGGGGCTACAGTTTTACACCCGCTATCCTCTTTGAAATAAATTCGTTCATTTAAGATGATATGAATTTATAATCTTAAAAAACCTTTGTTATTTAAGTTCATTCCGGCAAAATTTTGTCTTTAATGTAATTGTGGCTGGTATTTTTACATTTTAGTATTAATGAGAAAAAAAATATGATTTTTTTTTATATATTTACGTTGATTGCTTGAGGTAAAATATGCATCTTGTATTTTTATTCAGTAAGATTTTTTTGTGACATCATTTTTTTTATTAAAATATCTTTAAATGTGTTAATTTAAAAATTATTTTAAATGTGAATACTTATTTACAAACAACTTTGTAAATTCAACTTTATTTAACTTTATAGAACTTATCCAACTTCAAAAAATGAAATGTGAGTATTTCTGAAGGAATGAAACAAGTAATTGTTATTTGTTTTAAAATTTGAAAACATTTTTGTCTTCTTAAACTGAATTAGACATATTAATTTATAGAATTCTTGGCTGTTTATTTAAAAAATAAATTCAGATTTATCACTAATAGACACAATAAGCATGCGTGCCAATATTAAATGGAATTTTTCTTTTTTAAACTTTCGGAGAGAATTTACGGATCAAACATGTTTTGTAGTAATACGCAAATTATTTATGAAAAAAAAAGGATAATTTAGTTAATATTAACAATTTTTTCTGACAGTGAAGATTAAAAAAATCGTTAATAACCCTTACAATAATAGATTCTCATTAGCATTTTTATTCTTACCGAAGGAATGAATATGTATTTTTCCTTATACAGTAAAAAATATCAAAATAAAATAGATTTTAAAGATACTTTCTCAGATTAACAAAGTTAAATGGTATACAATTTTCCTGACGAACACTTACAAGCAAATTATACAAAATAGAAAGCATTTTCTTATTGCAATATAAAAATATGTTTTATAACAATTTACCACAAAGAGTTTTATTATACATATTTCTTTAAGTTTATGCCAAGTAAAGTTATACACATTTATTTCCGTGAAGCTGGAGAGCATTTATATACCTTTTTTCCTTTCTTAGAGAAAATACGAAGTTTTTTAACACCGAAAGATGTATTCATCATCATTAACGCATGAAGAAATAAACGATAATGTTTAAGAAAATATTAATGTAAGTGGGCTTTTATTGTTAACGGAAATCATAGAAAAAACAAATGATGCTCCTATAATCATCGGATTTTTATCATATATTTATAACTAATGATAAGAAATATTTTAAATATTCTTTTGGTTTATTGTACCATTAATTATTTTTATTAGGTAAAATTAAAAAAGTGTGTATTTCAGATTTGATGTAATGAAAAATGTTAGAGAAAATAAGAAAAATTCGGAATCTTTGTCTCTGTCAGTGTTATGAAAAAAATAAGTTTCTAAAATTGTATAAATTTACAGTATCCGTTTTATAGAGTAATTTTTTTATAATTTTGTGCGATGTTTTAAACTCCAATCAAATCTTTCATTTTAAATTGCTTCTTAGTATTTTGTAGAATTATAAAATGTACAAATATGATGTTCTTACAATATAAATATAGAAATACAGTCGAGTCTCTATATAACGAAATCCATTGTTCAGTCGAAAAATTCGTTGAATAGAGAACGGGATTTTTTTTTTCATTTAATATTTAGATTTTGAAACAGTATTGTTTTCTGAGCCGTTTAATTTAGTTTTTGAAATGTTTAACGGAATTTTGCTGGAATATCAATCATTGTTGCCACTTCTTTTTTTCTAGTGTCTAATTGATTATTTTGAAAATTATTACTTTATCAGGGAGAGTTATGCCAATACTTAGAATGATTTTATGCAGATGCAGCAGAAAATCACACCAGCATAAATGACATTTAGTAAAAATTCTTCATTCAAATGATCTCTCACAACAAGAAATGTTCCAAGTCTCTGCAAATAACAAACATCCACTCTAAATTCTAAAAGTAATGAGAGCTAGTTTAAGTAGATGAAAACCTGCTGAAAAAGACGACCTTTTCTGAAATTACCCTTTTATCTCTGCCTTACTGTCCAACCAAGAAACAAACAACATTTTCAAGGCGACAATGGAATAGTTTTATCTTTTAGGATGCTTTGGGATATGTTTCAATCTTTTCCAAAAAACATGCTCATCTTGGTTAAAAGAAAGTCATTTTTAACCATTCAAAAAAAAAAAAATTCTTGGGGGGGAGGGGGGCTTGAATGCATTTTTTGGATATAAGGAATAAAGTAGAGGAGTGCATCCATAAAATATAAACCAGAAGTCCAGAAAAAAAAACTTATACCACAAATAATTTGAAGCGTTTTCTGAACATATGAAAGAGCATTTTTGATAAAATTCGTTAAATGGAGATATATATTTCGCTATATGGAGATATTTTTTTATGTAATTATGAAAAAAATTGACCGTTCAATTGAAAAATTCGTTAAATAGAGAAATTCGCTGGATGGAGTTTCGTTGTATACAAACTCGTCTGTATTTTCGAATTGAAAGATCCCCATCCCCTTCCCTAACCGCCAAGAAAGCTGAAGAGATACAAGGGCAAAAGAAATCATCCTTTAAAAATATTTTTGTTTTGTTTAATCAATAATGCTTTTGGAATAAAATAAAGCAATGTATTTGTAACTCATTCTAAAAAAGTATTACAACTAATCGACGTATCAAAAGAATTTTATAATAAGTGATTTTTATGGTACTTATAGGTACCGTCGGGTGATAAAGTGTTAAAACGTGAGCGCTTTTGTTTAAATCTAAAGAGATTGAATTTGTAATATTTATTGTACTGTAAGAATTTAAAGGTGTTTACAAATTGTTCAATAATCCTAACAAGTTATAATGGCATAGTGTTACATATTATAGTCGTAAGATTGAGTAATAGTGTTTGAATTTATGCATACGTAGGAAGTTTCTACCTGCATATACATTAGAGAAAGGACTTTAGATCTTGACTATAAAACTGGATCTTCAATTGCACCGCTAATATTATAGACTACTATAAAATAAAAGTGAAAAAATCCGTAGCATATGATTCATTAACAAGAGATGAATATTTAGGTAAACAGGCAAATTAAAATTATGGCTTTGTGCCGCAATACAAGTTCAATCTCATTTTATGTTACTCTACCAATCCAGAGTAAACGAGGCTATTTTGCAGCAAATTATAAAAGGTCTAGTTTGTCAAAATTCAGAGGTGATTTTTAATGGATTTTTTTGAAGTATTTTTCTATTATGATTACCTAAGATATATATTTTTTTTTATTTCAGAAATACCGCCCAAAAAATTGTATTTAATACTCCGACTTATTTAAATTTTGATGTAACTCGTGCGCCTCTTAACCTATTTATTTACTTTTTTTTAACTATTGTGAGAAAAAATGGCCTCTTGTTATTTTTTCTTCGGAATTTATAGTAATATTACTTTAAAAATATTTACAGTAAATTTAAAACTAGAAAAAAGATATATCTTTAGAGTGATTTTACTCTTATGAGCATATTAAAATTTCCGTACATGAATTGAAAAATCCTGAAAACAATTTATAAATGAAAAAAATATATAAATTTTGTTAAGATACATACATTATTATTATAAAATATTAAATCTATTTCAAAGTGAACGATGACTAAAAACAATAATTTTAATTCGGAAAAAGAATCTAGTTATTATCTCCTGAGACCTGAGCAAAGTAAATTGCATATACTTTTTCCATTATCATAATTATTATTATTATTTAACAGACATAAAAATAAGCTTTATAGAGAAATTAATAATCATCGATTTTTTAGGTGCGTTCGTAATTATGTAAATACGTAGCACCTATTGTTGTCGCTCAGTCCGTCCGTCCGTCTGTCCGTCTGTCTGTCCGTCTGTCCGTCTGTCCGCATATAACAACGCAAAAACTACCCAACCGAATCGTTTGAAATTTAAAATACATAATTATAACATAATTTTGTCGAGTCATTTCAAATTTTATGAAAATCGGATGGATAGATTAATTACAGGGACAATCAAAAGGATTCCGTTACATAACGGTCAATAGGGAAGAAAGTTTCAAATGCATTTTAATCGTTTGAAATTTAAAACATACAATTACTGGGTAATTTTGTTGAGTCATTTCAAATGTTATGAAAATTGGATGCATAGATCAATTACAGGGACAATCAAAAGGATTCCGTTACATTGCGGTCAATGGGAAAAAAATTTCAAATGCATTTTAATCGTTTGAAATTTAAAAATATAATTTTTACGTAATTTTGTGGAGTCATTTCAAATGTTATGAAAGTCGGATGCATAAATCATTTACAGGGACAATCAAAAGTACTCCATTACATTACGGTCATTTGGGAAAAAGTTTCAAATGCATTTTAATGATGTTATTAAAATGCATTCATTCGAACATAATTCGAACATAATAGAATTGGCATGAATCTATGAAATATATACTAAAATATGCATCCTGTACAATCTGTGATGCAAAGAATTTTTATTATTAAATTACAGGGCCACACAAAAGTATTTCACTACATAATGCTATACTGGGAAACATTGTTTGGGACGTGTTTTAATTATATTCAACTATTTCAAATTTTATGAATAAGATATACGTTGCTGAGGTGTAATAAAAATTACTTTCTGCATATTTACAGAAACGTAAAGATTTCGACTACTATACTGTATCCGGAGTACGCTCTACTATATCAGAAAGATCTGAATATTTTTAAAACTTCGTTATCGTACGAACGCACCTCATTTGCTACGTTCACGTGCAATTTACAACTTGTTAATTTTTCTAAAAGGTACATCTATTTCAATAAATGTTCAAATAGTAATCACTTTATCATAATTTAAAAAATACTAAAAGTATGATAAGGAATAAGTTTTTTTTATAAAGAACATAAGGGAATTATACTTTAAAAGCAAAAAATATTTTATGCATTTTATTATTAAACAAAATGGTCTAATTTAACTTTTAGCTTCATAAACATCTTTAAATCAATTTCTTTTAAGGAGCTGCACAGCGAAATTTAGTTTTTTTTACTACATTGTAAAAAAATCTGTGAAGGTACTAAAGATTTTCTAGGAAACTGGGATTCCAAGAATTTTTCATGTAACGATAACAGGAAAAATTTATGTAATCGATTCTGAAACTTGAATTTTTGCTGTTAACGTTACAGGATAAGTTCTTGGAATCCCAGTTTCCTAGAAAAGGTTTAGTACCTTTGCAGATGTTTTTTACAGTGTACAGTCAGTATTTCTGGAACATGTCAGTTTATAATAACAGTAAGGTCTGGTATATGTTTGGCCTCTTTTTGTTAAAATGAAGCGATTGTCTTTCTCTTTTTTGGAAAAGGTGAAACTTTTCATCATCATAAGAAACAAATGTTGCAGTTTTTGTACCACATACAATTAGTTTTTCAGCTATGTTTCAAAGACTTTAACTCAAAAATGTTTTGCTTTTCGAAACCAATAATCTTACAATCTCTTTTATATCGTTACCAAGAATTTGCGGCAGTGAAATATCTCATACAGGGTGTTTAAAAATGACCGGTATATTTGAAAACTCAATAAAAATTAAACGGTTAAGGAAATACACCGTTTGTTGCAATATACTTGAAAACAAAAGTAAATTTTCAGGCAGACAAACTTTCAAAAAAATTACAATTTTCAACAACAGATGTCGCTGCAGACAGTTTGAAAGAAATCGCAGTCTGTGAATTCGCCATTCTGTAAGTCGACTTCCTGCTGTAAGCGTGTGCAGTCCACACATTGCAAGTTTGCAGTGAAAAAAGGATTTAATCCTCAGAATAGAGGATTTTTGACTTGAATGACCAGGTGTACCACCACAATCCAAAAACAATTGAACGGCTGGAGCAGTACATCTCTTCTGGATGTGAAGCCATCCTGCCTGACACACTTACAAAGGTTTCTGGTAATTTCAAACATATTGCAAAAAACGGTGTATTTCTATTGCTGCCCGTTTAGTTTTTATTGATTTTTCAACTATACCGCTCATTTTTGAAACACCTTGTATAAGCTAACACTGTTGCTGTCCATTTTTGGGTCTTCTTTTTACTTGATAGTAACTAAGTATTTGGTGTAGCATATGCACTTCACTCATATTCAAACTGTGTTGCCTTGTAATTACTAGATGGCGAACTACTAATATATTTCTTCTCTTTTTTTAGACCACCTTTTGCAATATGTACAAGACTAATAGAATCAACCGATGACATTAGGCAAATTTTAGACCTACCAATTTACAATGATATTGTATCGTTAGATAAGTCGTGACCGTTCGGGAAAATGAATTCGTACCGAAAAATTCTGCCCATGACTTACTAAACATTAGATATTGGAAACAATATGTAGTAATTAAATGATTGAATTTTTTCGGTACAAACTAATTTTCTAAAACAGACACAACTTTCCGAACGATCCATTTTTTCTTAATTAGTTTTTAATACTTTGTCAATTTAAACTTTTCCACTTCATTGCAATATTTATTCTACAGTAACTTTTTTTTCCATTTGGGTTTATATTTTTCTTTATCGTACCTGATTCCTTTCTGAGTAAAATTTCTACCGAATTAATCATTGTGAAATACCTATCAAAATTTACTCAAGTTCCAGCAGTAAAATGTTTCATAAAGCTTGATTACTGCTGCTTAACTAACAGGGAAAGGTTTTTTTGTCATTTTACATTGAAAAAAAGCATTTACACAGATAAATTACAAAATTTAATGCAGTAAAAATAATCATCTATTCATCGATACTAACAGATGACGATCTTGAAAAATTTAAAGAACAATCTCGAATAGTAGCTGTCATAAATTGCATTTTCTAAAGCCTCTCACCACCTATGAAACATAGTAGTCAAAGGCAAATTTTAGATTGGCTCTAATTAGAAGATACCTTTATTTTGGCGTGGCATTACTAGCAAATGATGCAGGAATACTTTTCTTTCAGAACACCATTATTTTACATGAAGCGGTGTCATACAGACTCATGAGCGGAGTCATACGGACAAAATTTTTAACTTTAGACGCAGTTATATCAGGAGATTTTCTATATCCCATTATATAAGTTCTATTAATGCAATAAACATCTTTTAAACAAAGATCATCATGTTATAATTAAAAAGTATTAATCAGATTTAAAATTATTTTCTGCTGCGCAAATAATTTTTGTTTTATGATACTAATTACGTTCCAAATCAAACAGTATTTACAATTGCATTTTGTAATGATTAGGCCTTTTTTGTTGTTTTTATAAATTTTATCTTAAAATCATACACAAATGTACTCCGCACATTAAATAAGAATATTTTTAATAAATCACTTCAAAGATCTCTTCTATATAAACATTTGTTTTCTGATTTAGCTTTTATTTGTTTAACACATTTATATTGCTTTCTTCAGCACCTGTTTCATCCCAAAAATTTAGTTTTATTTATTAGGTGCTTCCATCATTTCAAAATCCTCCTCACTTTAATAATATAATTCAATATCGCACAAATTATTATTTCTAATTAGTTCCAATGCTTCTAATACTGTCATTCCTAAAATATTGAATAATTTATGATTTGAAAAAGTTATTGGTGTTACCGTGAGCAAAATATTAGCTTTATAATTCTCAAAGCCTAAAGATACAAAAGATGAATTAAGACCGAACATCTAAATATATGTTAACAAAAACAAGTTTAGTCAAAAACTACTCAATATTTCAAGTTATATTTATATATTACATAATATGTATTTTATATAACATGATATATTATATAATGAAGGAATGCAAAAAACATTAACTTTTTTGGTAAATTTCAAAATAAATGAATTTTTTTTCATATAATATACATCACGTTTAAGAGCTAATAAAAAACTCAACAAAATTCAGCTGTCAGTATTTTGTTACAAAAATGTAGTAATTTTGCTATCTTTCATTGTGTAAATCTATAAGAACAGAAAGGAAAATTCAATATCGTAACCAAAGAAATAAATATTTAATGTGTTATGCACTCACCTAAGAGTTTAATGATTGCAAATATTTCAACAGTCCTCGACATCATTAATTTTTAGTACAGTTCGGTATTGTTTTTGTGGTATTCATCTTCATTTGTAGATCTGAATTCCAATTTTGTAGAAAAATGGTTTCCTTTTTTATAGACTCATCTTATTAGATCTTCGTATAAATTATCGATAGGATTTAAATCAGGATTTAGGAGCGGCCTTTCCAAAGCTTCAATATTTTTCTAATAGAACTTATTTTTGTTCCCGATTTGTGTAGATAGACGCATTATCTCGCTGTTATATCCGTTTGTTCTTGCCAAAAGTGCTGCAATGGATGAAAGTTCGTCAAAAAGAGTTTATATAATTGTAGTTTAATTAAAGTTTACTGAAAGATACATAAGTGACACCATGTCGTTAAATGAAAATAAGCCCCATGTTGTTTCGAATCCACCACCTAACTGATGCTTTCATAAAATCTCTTTTTATTTTCTTAAATCATCCCAATGATATTTCTAATCACCACGACCGTTTAAGTTTCATTTTGTTTTCATGGGAGAAAATCAATTAAATTGAGAAAAAGGGATTTTATTAAAACATCAAGTAGATGGCGGATTTATTGCAACATGAGGCTGCTTTTTTGTTAAAAACGTCGTGTCACTTATATATCTTGCAGGATAATTTAATTCAAAGACACATATACAAACTCTTTTTGAACATCTTTTATTTGTTGAAACACTTCTGACAAGAAACAAAACGCATATAAGAACGAGATAATGTGCTATCTACACAAATCGTGAGAAAAACGTTAGTTCTATAAGAAAAATATTGAATCTTTGCAATGGCCGTTCATAAATCCTGATTTAAATTCTATCGATACCTTATAGTAAGATCTAGTAAGATGAGTTTATAAAAATAAAAGCCATTGTTCTTCCGAATTGTAATTCAGATCTACAATTGAAGATGAATAGTACAAAAACAATCTCGAACTGTACTAAAAAATTATTGATGTGGAGGGCTGATGGAATATTTGCAATCATTAAACCCATAGGTGAGTGCATAACACATTAAATATTTGTTTCTTTCGTTACTATATTGAATTTTCATTGGTGTCCTTATAGTTTTTACACAAGCAAAAATATCAGAATTACTTTGTTTCATAATAAAATACTGACAATTGAATTTTGTTGATCTTTCTTTTAGCTTTTCAGCTTGATAATAAATATTATATGAAAAAAAAGTTTCATTTGTTTTGAATTTTTTTATTTTTTATTTTTTGCTGTCCTAATAGTTTTTACATGCATTGTAAACACAGTGAGAGTAATTTTCAAGTACATTAATTGAAATTTAAGTTTTTATTAAGGTATTTTAGCAGTTTATTTCCAAATATTTTTCATTACCAAAAATAAAAATTTACTTATTGCAGCCGTCCAGATGAATGCACTTCCGGAAAACTTTGGTATAGTTTTGCCGATTATGTTCTTCAGACACCAAAACCACGTGTTCCTTTCAAATGTTGAATTATACTAGGGGCAATCAAATGAAAAGGTACGAAACTCTCTAACTACCAATCCGATTGAAATCTGAATATGCCTCTTTGGAATAAAGTAGTGAGACATCGAGAGATGCGATTGGAGTATCCGGACGGAACTCACTTGTTGTCTGCTTTTGTCCCCCTTCATGCACGGGTAACCACGCATCTTTCGCAGTTGTCACAGGTTTTGTTAATGAAGTAGAAGTTTGCCTATTTAACAAATCCAATGATGAGATTCATGTAAGAATTTTAAAAGGTGTACCAATGCATGTAATCGAAAGCAAGAGAGGATGTAGTTTCTGATGTTCATTAAAGCATAACTCAAGTCAATGCAATCCACGTAAATAATGATTGTGAAAATATGGTTAAAATGTTCTGTTTTTTACTAAAATAAATATGGAACATACACCAACTTCTTGCTAGCAACAAAAATTCCCAAAAACTTACTATAAGCTATCTTTTCTACCACATTGAGTGTCTTTCCTGCATAATTCGCAACTTGAAGAAATCCATAAATTACAGAAATACATTGGCCTATAACTCTTCACCAACTTCACACATGTAAGAACAGGCTCCATAACTGTATTGCAATCTATCTTTTCTAACGCATGGAGAATCAGTCCTGGATTACTTGCTACCTGGATAAATCCATAAATTACTTAAAGTCACTGGCTCATATATTTTAAACAACTGCAATCGGGCAGGTATATTTGTATATATTTCATTGATCCGTTTCATAAAAGTTAGCAAAAGATACCATTCTCAGTAAAATTCAGATTTGGCAGTTGGGGACCTTCCCTAGTTATATGTATGTGGGTAGTGTTATATTTACTCACTGCACTTCAATCGTATTTTAAAATACAGTTACTGATTAAATTCTTCACTCCATGTTATTCTTATGTGACGACGAAACTCAGAGAAGCATAGCTCAAGTATATCTTTCTTTTTAGTGAATACTTAAAAATTAGCTTAATAACTGGGACTACCAAAAATTATAAATACTACGTATCAAAGGCAACGGGAACGGAATAGTTTTCTGTAAACTCCACACTCCAGTTTTTTAGTATTTTTTGTCTGTTCCTTTTTTAAATTTCATAACATATAAATGCATATAAATATAATCGAAAATTTTTTATTTTGAAGAAGTAAAAAGTGTTTAAATTTTCGCAAACAATACAACAAATTTAAATATGAGAGTATTGCGGAAAACACTAAAGTTAATAGTTTGCAATAAATTAGAGTTGCAATAAATTAGAGTGCAAAAAATCTGGTGCTAACTTATGATATGCTATAATCAGAAATGGTTTAATTTATTTTTAAGCTCTTACTATTTGATTAGCCAAAACTATTGGAATGGAAATAATCACTTGTTTCGATATGTGTAATTGTATGCATGTTTCAAAAATTATAATCGTATGTTCATACGTTTGAAATTAAATATTTAAATCTTTGTTTGACTGTTTTGGGATTTAAATATGAGATATGAAAAAATTTATTCATTTTTGTGCGGTCATTACAAAACTAATTTTCAGCAGAAAATACCTTTATTAAGAAACTTTACATTTCCCTATTATAATTACACATTCATTTGTTAGATACATAATTAAAATCACTATTATCTTTAAATCAGTTATAAATGAAAGACTAAAAATATTAAAACCAAAACATTCGAGTCGTTGACAAATTAGTATGCTAAATTTTAATACAATGAATAGCAGAATTTTTCGGCTCAAAAATTGTATATCTTCGTTAAAAAAATAAAAAATAATAACAAACATATATATAGATATATATTACCATCATTTATCTTTCGCTTTCTTTTAACTTCAAATTGGTACTTAGTCTTTCTTTTAAAGACTTAAAAAGTTGAATTTGTCTATATATTTTTTTTCCCGGAGAACATTCATTTATCGTAAAACAAGTACAACAAAAAAGCCAATTGTGTCTTTTACTGTTTTCAAACAGTGATGTCCGCTATCAATTTAGATTTGACTTTTTGAGAAAAAGAAGACTCTCAACATTTCTTGTAACAAATGTGGCATACTGTTTTAAAATGATAAATATACTAACATCTTTTTTATATTTCTAAGAAGTTTTATTAAATTATGTCTATGATGGACATTTTAAAGGAACTTGGTGAAATTTATATTTTTAAACAAAATGCTTTTAATTTTGTTACACATTTATTTATTTTTATTTATTCATTGTTTTATTTTATTTATTTGTTAATGTTCGGAAAATTTTCATAATTTGCTCCAGTTTATTTTCAAAAATATGTGATTATTTATTTTGTAGTAAAGGATTGTTTAAATAAAACAGAATATTTCTAAAATGTTTTTATGCAATTTACAGTAATGTTTGTATTCTATTAATGTTTTGCACTCGTACATTATATTTACACCTGAGCATATTCCTTTCACGTTTGTATTAATCTTCTGCCCCATTTATGAATGTGGTTAAATAGCTATTGTATATGTTCATTTTAACTTACTAATATTAAAACTGATAAAATAGTAAATTCAGTTGTACATTATATAAAAATTTTAGCGATGCATATAGAACACAAAAACAAGTGAGGATAGAATAAAAGGAGTATAAAAAACATGTTCTTTAACGCTTAAAATAAACTGAAACAAATTAATGCGGGTTTCAATCATTTGAAATCCAAAGTAATCAATTCCTCATTTTAACTATATATTTGAGTCATAAGTGTGCAATAAAAACAAGCGTGTAAATGTGATCGCATGTCGCACAGAAAGTTTCTTTTAATATTTCTCATTAAAACTTTCTTCGATTAATTAATAGATGCAAATTGCTAATTTTTAATTATGAAACTCTTAAAAATACAGCTATTTGTAATTGTGTTATGCATATTAAATTATTTAGAATATATTAATTTAATTTTAAAATAAATCAAATTAAAAAGGTTCAAATCAAAACATTTTAATAGAACCTAAAATATGTTTTTTAAACGAATTTAATGTATAAGTTACAGGCCAAACCCGATTTTAGGCCAAACTAGGTTGTCCTATGCCAAACCGGTCTATCCTAACGCCCATCGGATAAACTAGTTTTTCCTAGGCCAAACCGATCTATCCTAACACCCATCGGATAAACTAGTTTATCCTAACGGCCATCGGATAAACTAGTTTTTCCTAGGCCAAACTAGTCTATCCTAAGGCCCAGAGGACAAACTTGTTTGGCCTAACCTTTTATAGGATTAACTAGTTTAGCCTGCTGTTTAATGGTCTGAACTAGTTTATCCTAGGCCGATCTAGTTTATCCTAGTCCAATTCAATTTGGCGTGATTTTATTGAAATCAATGACCACCTCAGCGCCAACGTTCTGGTTTGTCCTAGGCTAATCCAGTTTATCTTAGTCCAACGTAATTTTACGTGTTTTTAGCTCTTGAGCGTCAAAGCCTGAGGAATAATGGACTCACTGGTTCTGTATGTATGTATGTACGCATGTATGTACGCATGTACATACGTAAGTACATAGCTTTTGATAGAAACATCCGATTTGCTTCAAATTTTGGATGTAGGTTTATTCTGATAAGGTACTTTTCTGATTAGTTTTTGGAATTCATTGGATAAGAATAAAAGGGGATGAACGGGAGGCTAATCCGCTACCGTTAATTTAGAAAAATGGATTTTCCATGCAGAATTATCAGATTTTATTTAAAATTTTAGATATAGGCTAATTCTGACAAGGTGCCTCTGTGATTAGTTGTGGATGTTTATTGTTTAAGTGTGAAAGAAAGGTCAATGCTGGTAACCCCCCATAATTTGAATAAATGATTTTGACGCAGAATTTACGGATTTGCTTCAAATTTTGGATATAGGTTTTTCCTTATAAGGCGATTCCCTGAATAGTTTTAAGGTTTTAATGGTTAAGTATGAAGGGGAAATGAAATATTAACATCTTACCTAGGAAAAACTAGTTTATCTTATGGGCATTTAGATAAACAAGTTTGGCGTAGAAAAATCTAGTTTATCCATTTTAAGATAAAATAGTTTGGCCTAGACTAACCTAATTTGGCTCAAATTGTGGTTTTACCGTCAAAAATATATCTTTCACTAGAATAAGTATAAATGTATGTCAAGAGTCATTGCTTGTAACATCAATACAGAAATTTAACATGTTCATCGTAAAGACATGATGCATTGGACATGGTGTTTGCTTTTTTTTTTATCTCCATACTCGAGCCATGGTGAGATCAGATTTGTATTTATTATTATTATTATTTGTATTATTCTTGCATATTCAAGTCAGATCGGAGCTTAACATAATTTGGAATCGAACAGCGTTTTCCATTTTTGAGGAAATAATTACTTGTCGACATATAAGCTATTCTTGTCACTACCCCGAACTGCACACGTTGACTTCATCGACGCAGAGACTCAAGGAGCTCTGTGCTGTCCGAAACGTGTTCGGGGTTTTTCTTTTTCGTTTTTTCCCCTTGTTTTTTTCTAGTGACAGTACGCCTCTTTATTAGGTGCATTTGGACTCTATCCGCACGAGATAACGAATCCGCTCCAATGGAACAGCCCATGGAGCACCTTTATTTTTTTCTTCCTTGGTACGGTAGAAAGGCGGTATCTCGTTACCACCAGCAGCGATTCAACTGTCTTGCATTTCGGCCCAAAAATCCTTACTTCTCTGGCACTACTTAGCATTTCGGCCTTTTTAGTTTTGGTTATTTATTTTTCTAAATCTCCCTCAAAATTGTCCCCCTTGTTGTCTGCTAAGGACATGTCCCCGTTTCGCCTCAAAAATTTTTAGCTCCAGCCCCATTTCACCTGGCACGGCGAGTGGGAGTGATGTGCGGCGCCAAACTCAGTACATTCACAAAGGCAATAAACTACTCAGTCCAGCAACCGTTAGCCACAATCAGCCGACCTCGGCACTTGTCTGCGTAGATCGCCCCCACTTTGCCGGCTAAAATTCCATTATGTACACTAATGGTGCCTGGTGCATGTAAAATCCGTCGTGGGTGCAAAGTCCTCCAAGTTACCTGTGAATTATACATCTGAAGGTGCCTTGCCAGGTCAAGGTCTCGTCATCTGATCAAGGCTCTAAATTACGAGACCATCTTGCGAATACATTTGCAGTTCAAACAACAGGATGTACCATTAATTAACAGGCGAAACAAAGTATGCTCAACGACAAGCAAATACTGCAGGAATGATAGCATGCGAAGCAAAGTTTATTGCCGCTACATGGCAATTAGGCGGTTGTCCGCCCCGATACCAGGTATCTAACCCTTTAAGCTGAGATAACTCGGCAGTTAGGGGTCTGGTCATCGGTTAGAAAGAAAGCTGTTCTTGTCACGGCGTCAAGTTTTTCTTTTCCGTGAAGTCGTATCCGGAAATTCAATTCAAAAAATATCTTTAATAGCATTTTCTCTAAGATACATCGCTTTTATAAAGAAAATCTTTAACGCCATTCGATTACATATTTTCTGAGTGAGAATGCCTGTTAATCTTATGCATTTCGCAAAAAAAGAAATTGGTTCATAAGTGTGTTAGGATATAGCTCTTTTGGATTTGAGAAAAGCCTTAAGGGTGTTCTTAAATCAAAAGGGGCAACTTTGTGACACATGCATTCATTTATTTTTGTTCGGAAATGCATGAAAGTAGCAGGTGTTGTTATTCAGAAACTGTCTAATTGCACTCATTCTTTTGTTTTTTAAAAAACACAATAGATTTTTCATAACAAGCCTTTCAAATTTGACACTTTTGAGCATATTTCCCGACGAAAGCAGAAAAACCGGTCGAAAAGGAAGAGAAAAACTGGTGATTGCGTCATCGAAATAGCTTATAACTCGATAAGTAATTTAAATATCATAAAATGGAAAAATAAGTTCAATTCGAAATCGCTTTCATAGTCAAGCATTAAAATTTTATAACTTTCTGTTAAAAAATGAATTTGTAAATGTGTCAAAACGTTTTTCGCTTGTTGAGCGGATCAGTTAAGAACACCCTTAAAGAATGATAGAGAAATATATTCACAAATCTACTTTTTACTAAACAAATCCAAAACTTATGATGTTTATATCTCTCCTATTTTCTTTTATTCTAAACTACATTAATTATTTAATGAATCCCTATTTGAATATTGAAAAGTCAAAGAATCTAAATAATCAATAATGCATTGCGTATTTTCATTCTGCGAACACATCGAATTTAAAAATACATTATAAATTTATCCAATAAATATGTTTGCAGTATTTTTTAAAGGAATCTTAATTGTATGTGAAGTAAAATCTTAATTTTTTGCAAAAACTGAATAGGGCCAGATCGAGCCGGACTGAGTCTATTTTCACTGATTTTTGTACAATCAGGGCCCGGGCTGAACTTTCAATTTTTACTCCGGGTCAAGGCAAAATAACTTTTCTTCGGGAAGGGTGGGGCCCGGGCCTCGAAATTCCGGCCCATGCAAATATCTCACAGTATTCTACTACCCTTCGAATAAAATACATTATACAGGGATGATGGCAAAACCACTTTGCACAATGTTAGCTATGGAACAGTAGTCGGGATCAATATTAAAAAGAATATTGCCAAGTTAAACTGATGGCTGTGCATTCACAAGCTATTTACACTAACTGTGAAT
The DNA here is from genome assembly GCA_964019185.1 of Maratus speculifer. Taxonomy (NCBI): domain Eukaryota; kingdom Metazoa; phylum Arthropoda; class Arachnida; order Araneae; family Salticidae; genus Maratus; species Maratus speculifer. The sequence goes on along the minus strand of OZ025291.1, from coordinate 45,685,035 downwards.
TACAGCCTTATTTTTTAAAGAATAACACCCTCAAAAAATAAAGTAAGGGGGATTACTTTTTTCACAATTCCCCCAATTATACTAAACCATTGAACCCCCAAAATTAATCATAGATACGCTTTATAAAATTGAACAATTATCGAAAATTTGAAGCAAATCAGATTATTCTGTTCAAAAAAATATTTATCTGATTTAAGGAGGATAATCCCCCATTCCTCCTTTTATACTTAATAATTAAAACCTCAAAACTATTCAGGGATTCGCCTTATATATAAAAAAATTATTATTCAAAATTTACGGCAAATCGGCTAAATCTCCATAAAATCCCATTTATCTTAATTAAGGAAGGCGATAAATCGTCCAATATCCCATTATAGTTTAAAAAAAAAAATAAATAAATAAAGAAGCGCTTGATCAAAATGAATTCATGTCGAAAATTTTAAGCAAATTGGATAATTCTATATTATAACTTATTTATCCAATTTAAGGAAAGAAATAAATTGCACGTTTCCCCTTTATACTTAACCAAAGAACCACCAAAATTAACAAGTGAAGCACTTCATCAGAATGAACGAATCTAAGATTTGCAGCAAATCGGTTAATTCTGCATGAAAAACCCATTTGCCAAAGAGCCCCCCGGTCTTCCCTTTATTCTTAACCAATTAGCTCCCAAAACTAATTAAGGAAGCACCTTACTAAAACGAATCTGTTTCTAAAATTTGAAGCAAATCAGTAAATTCTGCGTGAAAAAACATTTACATGATTTATGGGGCGTTACCCCCTATCTCCCCCTCCCCTTATACTTAAATAATGAACACACACAACTAATCATGGAGGCGCATCATCAGAATGCTTCTATATCTAAAATTTGATGCTAATAATGCATTCAAACCCATTTATTTGAATTAAGGGAAGGAGCGAACCAGCTTCTCGTTCTTAACCACCCTTACTATTTTTCAATGACCTCCCAAAATTAATCAGAAAAGCTCCTCGTAAGAATAAATCTACATTGAAAGTTTGATGTAAATTGGGTATTTCTATCAAGATTTATTGCGTTGCGTACTTACGTACATACAGAACCCACGGACACATTAGTTCTCACGTTTTGGTAGCCTGATGAGATAAAAACACGTCTAATTACATTATTTCTGTCAAGAGTTATTGCGTGACGTACATACGCACGTACTTATATGCGTACGTACATGTGTACGTACAGAACCTACGAGCCCATCATTTCTCATGCTTTGACGCCTGTGAGCTAAAAACACGTAAAATTACATTGGACTAGATTAAACTAGATCAGCCTAGGACAAACCAGAATGTTGGCGCTGAGGCGGTCATTGAATTCAATAAAATCACGCCAAAATGAATTGGCCTAGGATAAACTAGATCGGCCTAGGATGAACTAGTTCAGACCGATAAACAGCAGGCTAAACTAGTTTATCCTATAAAAGTCATGCCAAACTAGTTTGGCCTAGGAAATTCTATTTTGTCCTATGGGTCTTAGGATAGACTAGTTTGGCCTAGAAAAAACTAGTTTATCCGATGGGTGTTAGGATAGACCGGTTTGGCCTAGGAAAAACTAGTTTATCCGATGGGCGTTAGGATGGATCGGTTTGGCCTGTAACATATATAAATACAGGGTGAGTCATAAATATCGAAACAATAGGCTATCTCCTTAAATATTGCCCCTAGACCCATACTTCCAATTGCAAAGTTTCATCAAAAAAGGTAAATTTTTTGATAAGATAAGTTGCAACTCCATGGGGGGTCTATTTTAAAAAATACGAAAATTAAATTTTTATACGACCCCCAGAGAATAAAACTTCCAATTAGAAAATTTTTCCTTATCCTCTTCTGAATCGAACAAAAAAAAATTCATCTCGATATCTGCGAATCCCTGGATGATATTAAAATCCAAAATTTTTCAAAATTCGTGATTTACACCACTTTAGCATACATCTGAGTGCAGCGATATCAGTTCATTTGAAATACAATTTAGGGATCGATCATTAATTTACATATTGTTAAATGTAGACCCAGGAAAATACTTTAACTTTTAAATATAAAATAAAAGCGTATAGCTGTTTGCTTTAAACTTCCTTGACATATGCTAGATGTCTGCAATATCTCGAGCTTGGCGCCAGGCTCGTAATTGGCACGACCCATTGGCCGGACCGTCTTATTAAACACTTATTAAAAGTGTTATTAAATTAAGTGATATTAATTAAACTCTCATTAACCGTGTCTTTAAAACTTATTGCCGCAGGCAATAAGTTTAGTAAAAATAGTAATAGCGATAATGACCCTTCTATTAACTGGATCATATGGAATATATTTTAATGTTATTGTACATTTTAATGTTAATGGAAATATATTTTAATAAATTACTTAAAATTTTTTTCAAAAATCTAGTTTGTACTATTCAGCTTCAAAATTTATGTGGTTTTAAACATATTTTTACTTTTTTCTATCTTTACCAGAGAAAAGTATTGGATTCATGAAAATTTTGAATTCCGGTTTTCGACGGATTCACACGTTTTAGGGCTCAGAGATACCGAAAAACATGTTTTTACAAAATGTCTGTCTGTGAGTCACTGCTTCTGTATCTCTGTATATGATATACATTTTGTGAACGCGCTATCTCAAGAACTGATACACAAAATTTAATAAAAAATTATATTTACTTTGTTCTTGATATACATTGATGCTGATCAGTTTTTGGTGTGAATCGCTTAACAGGTGACCCTACTGTAAAGGCTTTTGTGCGATTTCCACGATCGCTGTATCTCTAGAATGCAAGGAGTATCATCAATCTTCAGATTTAGTTATTCCTTGACATGAATTGATGTTATTTATATCTTGTTGTATATGGCTCCACGAGAGGCGCTGCAACACTCAATTTGTTACGATTTCTGCAATAGCTCTACTTTAAGAACTAATGCAGGAATTTCCATAAAAAGTCAGATGCAGTTACTTCTTGACATGAATTGGTTTTGTTTACGTTTTTTTATCAATCATCTTTCGGATGGCGTTTTCATAATGAATTTTGTATAGTTTACACGATTTCAGTGATATCTTGTACTAATCTACGGAATTTCGTATCTTTAGAGTCCTCCGATTGCTACATCCGAGAAGTTTATTTATTCCAAACGGCATTAAAAAAATATTTATTCGAATGTTAAAGTCGAAGAGTATAACGTTTCTGTTGCGCATTTTTTTTATGCTAAGCTCTCACTAATATTTCATTCTAAGTGTATTTAATTGATCAAGGTTTAATGCGTTCGAACCAAACATCATTTAAGAAATTCAATTGAATAATTTCAACTTAAAACGTTTAAATGAAATATGCCGAAGATTCATTAAACACCTGTTCTTGTTTTAAAAAGATAACTGATTCGCAAGTTAAACAAAATTTAAAATGTATTTGTATTTGAACTGAAAACTGTATGTTAAACTCTAAAAAATGAAAAAAAAAAAAAAAAGCGCAGCGGCCCTTGAGTTTGCTTACAGCGGTTAACACGTTGGGGATTTTTTTTTTTTTTTTTTCGGCCAATTATCTGCAATAGGAAATACAGGGTTCGAAAAAAACCACGGAAAACTTCGAACGGTTAGGCCGATGGTTGCGATTGGGTTCGAACCCAGTACCTACCGTCTACCAGTTTGGAGGCCCGTAATTAGAAACATCTTTTACGCATCGTGTAGTGGCAATTTTAACAAGAAAAATATGAAGTTGACAGGGATAAAACAATGAAAAAAATTGAAGTCGGCGTGATAAAAAAATTAAGTTTAAATAACCTGACTCATTTAAATAGTAATTAAAGAAGGCGAAAATGGCAAAACTTAAACAAAATCTGAAATCGAAACTACACAAGAAGGAGTTAATCACCTAGACACTTTTAAACAAGTAAGAAAAATCATGCGTTAAGCATAGATTATGAAGCACTTTCCAACACTTAATGAAATCTTGTAAGGGAAATAATAGTGTATCGCCAAATATACCCAAATATGTATTCCAGTACATTAGAACAGCCCTATATTTCATATGTCAGTTCATATAATGGGCAAATTTAGCTCAGCAAGAAAATCCCAGTAGCTTGAAATTTCTTTTTCAGCAATTGATACTATTAGATGGAAATATACTTGAATACTTTTGTTCAGCCCTGTAGTTTACATTGTACCTTTATTACACGTCAGCATTAGGCTAAAATTTATTGTAAACTAAAACACTTTTAAATAACTGAAATCACATTCTCATAAATCATCATTCATAGGCGTCCATGTAGCGAATTCTTTGCGTGGCCCTGTATATCCCTTTATCTATATCCTGTAAACATTTCTCAGTAAATTGAATGCAGCTCAGCGTAAAAATGCATAGCTTATTTAAGAACCACGTTTAAACAATTTACGCTCATATTCAGTAACGCTGGTGAGCTCTTTTGGGTAGCCCTGTATATCAACTATAACATTTATACACACCATATAATGTGCATATATTTAGCGAAATATAAACGCGAATATCATAATTAAAATGCAATTCATCCTTCCATCAGCCATCATCGGACACATATACGGTACTTCGGAAAGAATATACTATTTGAAATCTTTTGTATGGCCCTGTAAATGCTATGTACTTCATATTATGCAAGACAGTAGCGTATAATTTATATTACGCTTCAGTGGCATATATCAATTTTATTATACATGAAAAAGCTTAATATATTTAAAATATGTCACACACAATTCCCCCTTTTACCATTATCTAATGGAATTCTTTTGTGTGGCCCTGTAAACGAATAATAGCTACATTTTCAACTTATATTTTATAGAATGCATATTTTAATATGTTTGACAGGGTATAACATCTTTAAAATTCCTTTTAAATGATTTTTCCATATAGGCCGTAATGTAATGGGAAACTTTTGATTCGCCCTGTAGATAAACTAATCATGGTAGAAACTTCATTTTCGGTAGGACTTGTGCTAGGATAAACGTCAATAATGTCCTAAAATTTCATGGCAATCCGAGTATATTAACGATTTTTCCCCATGGGCCTTAATGTAATGGAAAACTTTTGATTCGCCCTGTAGATAAATTAATCATAATAGAAACTTCATTTTCAATAGGGTTCGTGTTAGGGAAAACGTCAATAACGTCCTAAAATTTCATGGCAATCCGAGTATATTAACGTTTTTTCCCCATAGGCTGTAATGTAATGGGGAACTTTTGATTCTCTCTGTAGATAAACTAATCATGGTAGATACTTCATTTTCAATAGGACTTGTGCTAGGGTAAACGTCAATAACGTCCTAAAATTTCATGGCGATCCGAGTATATTAACGATTTTCCCCCATAGGCCGTAATGTAATGGGAAATTTTGATTCGCCCTGTAGATAAACTAATCATTGTAGAAACTTCATTTTCAATAGGACTTGTGCTAGGGTAAACGTCAATAACGTCCTAAAATTTCATGGCGATCCGAGTATATTAACGATTTTTCCCCATAGGCCGTAATGTAATGGGAAACTTTTGATTCTCTCTGTAGATAAACTAATCATGGTAGATACTTCATTTTCAATAGGGTTCGTGCTAGGTAAACCTCAACAACGTATAAAAATTTCATAGCAATCCGAGTATATTTACGGGAGTTAGAGCGCGGACAGACGGCCAAACGGACAGACGGACAGACGGACAGACAAACCGAATGCATAAGCACTTTTCAACTTTGTTGGAAAGTGCTAAAAAGTATTTAAACGTTAGGAGCCAATCTTTGTTTAAAACTAAATGCACTTTTCTTCATCAGATGTTTTTATTTCAGTATTTCTCATTTTTAAACTTACATCATAAGTCAGTAACCGTTGGTTACGGTAACAATTCAATAGTTTTTTAACACCTCAATAAAAAAAAAATAAAAAAAAAATTACCGAAAGATGTTTTTACCTCAGAAAATTTACTTTTAAAAATATGATTTGTTCACAAAAAATTGCATCTTTTTTTAAATTGCTAATTTAAATACTTTTATTTTTTTTAAATATTATTTAAAATGCTGAATCAAATTGAAAATTAAACATTTTCATTTAATTAAAAGAAAAAAATTCAACGCGACAAATAATATTTTGAGTTATGACAATTTTAATTTACTCTAAATTTTTTGAAAAAAAAATTATTAAGAAAGCTTACGATGTGATAGTGCTTACAAATTATGTGGTTAACCATCACAAAACATTCAAAATTCAAACTCTATAAATAAATAAATAAAATAAATGTTTCCTGGACAACATACAGCAACATTGTTTCTTCAATTACACGCATTTCAATTTGTGTCTGATCCCTTGAAACCTCACGATTTATTAAAATTGTCATAACTCCCTGAGTTTTGGAGATATCAAGATGGAATTTTTTTTGTTCAATTCAGGAATGTATAAGGAAAATTTTTCTAATTGGAAGTTTTATCCTCTGGGGGCCGTATAAAAAATTAATTTTTGTATTTTTTAAAATAGACCCCCCATGGAGTTGCAACTTATCTTATCAAAAAATTTACCTTTTTTGGTGAAACTTTGCAATTGGAAGTATGGGTCTAGGGGCAATATTTAAGGAGATAGCCTATTGTTTCGATATTTATGACTCACCCTGTATATCAATGATATAGATAATATTTTAAATTTTTAGTTTACTAGCTAGATTATTTACCTCCAATCTATAATACATCAATGCAAAACGATGAAATTAAGGTTCACTTTTAAAATTTAAATCGCAAAAATGAATGGGGGACTTTAAAAAATATATTTTAATTAAAATAATATTCTTTTTCAAAATTTTGTGATTTGTGATGTGACACGAGGATTCGGTAGTATACAAAATTTAAAATCTCAGATTTATACAGTTTGTACTATAAGTTTTTCTACACAGACATCTTGATTTGTGTGAGACATTTTTCAGTGCCGTACATTTTCTTTCTTGTAAATAAATTATCAGATTATTATAAAAAAAAAGAAAAGAAAAAAAGGAAATATTCTGTAAAAATTCTTCTCTTATATTTTGTCTCCCTGGGTGTTTGATAAATCGCACATTGTAGATTTTTTTTCTCTGCGAAATAACAGATACTCTACGGGTAATCACTTATCTTGTATAAAATTACAAAGATCTTGTAATATTATACAATTTTCTGTAAAATTACACAAAGTAAAGAGAAAAAAACAGCGATTCTGTTAAATGAGAGAGACGTTATTCGATAAATTTACAATGGACTCTGTAAATTAACATCATTAAAAACACGCCAGACTATTTACTTACACACATAAGTAAATTTAATTTAATGATAATAATTTAATTTGGTTTTTAAAACTAGATAATCACTTAATTTTCTGTGGGGCTCAAAGAATTTCAATAATTCGAATTATAAGAGTTTATAAGAGATATTTCCATTTTGTCCAGATTATGTCTTTTATGATTCAGAGGAGAAGAATCTCTTTTGATTTTCAAAATTTTCGTTTCAAATATGTTCGTAAAAGATGAAAATAGATTCATAAACGTATAATTTAAGTAATTTTAAACCAATACATAATACCTACTATTTTTTAAAATCGATTTTAATTTTTTTACTCGTTTATGTGATACAGAAAAAAAAGTTCATTTTCTGTATGAAAAACTTTAATATACCTCATTTTTGGCAACAAATACATTAAAAGAATACTTGAAATTGACGCACACTGTCTATTTTTTTAATGCGCTATTTTTGAAAAGAATCTTTAACAAAGAATAAAAGAAGAATAAACAGAAAAATATGTGATTTATTATTTTGTAATTTATTTGTAATTTATTACATTATTTTATTCATTTTGTGAAATATGATTTTAGAAGATTAATATATTTTTAAAACGCTTTACCAACGATGTAATAATAATAATAGCATTCTAATAATAATAATTTTAAAGTACATTACGCATTTTATTGTGAACATTAACAATCTACTGGTAAGTGATAGAGAAAAAATTGCAAATTGTCAATAAAAATTCCCACCAACACAGAGACGATAATTTTTATATTTTTATATTCATTGTAACATAACATAATAATAATAATAATAATAATAATAATAATAATAATAATAATAATAATAATAATAATATAAATAATAACGCGATTTTAAACCAATTGTCCTTCTATAGTTTTTCTAATAAAATTGAAAAATAATTTTTAAAGTGTGTTTTTTGAATTATGAGGTTTAACTAAGATAAAAGTATCTTTAAATAAAGACATGAAAGTCCCTAGAGAGAATAAGATATAAAACAAGTCGTTGGAGATCACCGTAATACTTACCCATCATGGATATGCATAACATAATATATGAAAACATAACATTTGTAAACAATTTATAAAATGTATTACAATTCTAAAATAAAATGTAAACGTATATTTAAGTATTTTTAACACATTATCATGCTCTATTGATGAATTTCCTGATGTACCAATTTCGATAAACTGTATGAAACGCCAAACTATTCAAGTAGCACTGAATTGCATAAAAGAAACATCCTTATAACTCTAAAAATAATTATTATAATCACTAACGGTTACTTGCATCGAATTAAGTGTCTCATTTGCAATTAAAAGATCGCTTTGAATTGACATTTGAATGAAATACAGGGTCATGTAAAATCAAAGGATGTGAAAAACAGGATTAGAACTATCTTGACAACTAATAATCCGATCGATTTCGTTTTTTATGCAAAATTTGTGTAAATGTATTGCCTTTTACGTTCACTCCTTAAAATTAAAAAAATTCGAATTTTTTTATATACCTTTCATCAGAACGAATTTTTCGAGAGTCCGAAAAAAAAATTCCGGATAATCGAGGTTACTGATATTAAATAGGCTTCGTCAAATTCTTACATACTAAGCACATACAAAATTTCGAGTTTCTATCTCAATTTGTTCGAGAGATAGAGCGGTTACAGACAGACAGACAGACACACACACAGACAGACACACAGACGGACGGACGGCAAATTTTTTTTTCTAAAAATATGTTTTTCGGAATCTCCAGTGTCCGAAACGTGTAAATCCTTTAAAAAAAAATTTTTCGATTTTCAAAACGATAGCAAGACTTACCCTATACTAGGTATGATGGGTAAGTAATAAGAAAAATGTCTGTGAAATGATTTTAAAAACTCGATCAAGTACATTTAACCGAGTTCTACTGTACATTTACTGAATCTCGCTTTTTTTGTGTGTGTGTCTACAAAAACAATATTAAGAGAGTCGTATATATTTTAATAAGCGAAATCAAGGTTTTATGTGGCTCCTTAGGATGTAATTTATGGATGTTGATATAATGTTCCACGTCTAAGAAAGTTATTAAAAAAATCTCATGTTTTTATGACAAAATTTTACCTAAATATACTTGAAATCCATAAAAAAATATATGTTTTTTAAAACACTTTTAATTTTTTTTTACACACACGCACACAAAAAAAAGACATTTAAAACGTGTTATGCTGCATCCTACAGTAAATAAAATAAATCGGGGGCGAAAGAAACAGAAGAACTTGATAACTACATATTCTTTGACATTAAAATGCAATATTAATGATTACAGCTATAGCATCAGGTGCTATAAGACAAAGTTTGTAAATCTTTTTTAGCATTCCAAGAAATTTCTTCTGTAATGTAATTGCAGTCCGTTTCATACGTTATGAATGACGGTTATCCTGAAGAGAACACATTATTCGGAGAATATATTCACTTCATGATATTTTTTTATGTAATATTTGTTTCCTTTATATTTTTTATCATTCTGCTGACGCATTGAATTACGAAAAATTTTCGTTTACTAAAATTTTTTCAAATAATGAAGGAATTATATTTTTGAAATGACAGAAGTAATTTTTAAATTTTTCATTTGATTAAAAATATTAATCTAATTTTTGAAATGGTTCAATATTTTGAGCGTGAAACTCGATCGAATACATTTAACCCTTTCCGGCACACTGTGCCCGGTCTGGGATACCTAATTTTAATTCCATTCTTGCAATCGGCACTAGTACTATTTTAGTAAAATTTTGCTTTTACAATTAAAGCTTAAATTAAGGAATTCAAAATATTTGAAAAACTCGTTGTGAATTCCGGTGTCAGTCGATAATTTATCATTTTAGTACAGATTTTGCCTGTGCCAGAAAGGGTTTTAACCTAGAACAAGTGTAAATTTTCAGAGAGTCTAAACAGAGAGTCTTTCAGAGAGTTCTGTCTAATTCCACCACAATTTGAAACAGTGTTTCTAGTCAGTGTTTCTAGTTTGGGGATAAAAATGTTCCCAGATTGTTAATTTTCATCGCGTTTTTTTAAATAGAAGCATTTGAAAAGAAATAAGGAGAAATATACAGTTTTTTTTTAAAAATGGCGATAGTCAAATAATCTAAAAAAAATCACCAATCTGGTAACTTTGGTTGCAAATGTCTCATCTAGGCAACAACGTGCGTCCAAACTCTTGTCAAAAAGGAATATTCAGATTACATTCTTGATTTCCAAAATACTAAGAAATAATATCCTGAAAACAGGTTCTTTATTTTATGATATTTGTATAAAGCTTTTTGCATGAAAAGCATATTTTTGTATAGGTTACCCTTTTTTCTACAATTCCAAGTTTTCAATAGATTTTCTGTTTGCGATCTAGATATCAGTCAATCTTGGACTGAAATCATCCTCCTTTTTATAAATAAAAAAGTATGCCAAAAGGTTGTTTTTAAATATTTTTCATTAGATAATGGTTGATTTCCTGTTTCATTTACGAAGAATTATGTCACATATAAGGGAAATTAAAGTTTGAGAATTAACATTTTATTGAAAAAAAGAAATGAATAAATATATATGTTAACAATATTTTACATAGTTTAATGTTTGGTTTATGTTTGGTTTGGAACAATGTATGTTGCAATATAATTTCTTTCATTATTTTTCTTCTTTTATTCTAAAAATATATAAACAGTTAATATGAAAGATATTTTTTTCTAATTTGCACAACCATTTAATCCTTACAACCTATATTTTATATACATCTAACGAATGTTAATACATCTAACAAAAATAATTTTATTCAGCACTTCTTACATAAAAATTCATCAGTTACTTTTTCTAAATAAATACATCAAAACATGATTCCAAGAATTATATATTATTAACTTACATTTATAAAATTTCATAAATTTATATCTAGATCTTCTAACAATGCAAAATGAAACATTTTTCATGTCAATCGATATTTTTTGATCGTTACAAATTTATTCTGATATGCTCTGCTATGTTTATTATATAACTTATTTTTCCGATATTCGATATTTTTATGTCTTCTTGTAAAATAAACAAAAGCAGCTTGCTCTAAAATATAGGAAAAAATATATTTGTGTGAAGTAGATTGTAAACAACGAAAATATGGATGCATACAATTTATATCCATTTGGAAAATTACATATAGTATTATATCAGATGTATTTCATGGAGTCTGAAAATTCTCAATTACCAAACATAAAGTTTCTATACATAGATTTCAGAAAATAAAATGCTCTTTTTTGAGAGGAAAAAATCATTATGTACACCATGTTTTATTTCAACAAAATATGTAAAAATTTTATAAAAGATCGTTAAATCAATAACAGTTAAATTAATTAAATAATTACCTTCCGTAACATGTTTATATGACATTAATTTATATTTTTTAAATTAATGATATGCAAACGTAAAAATGTTTTTTTTATATCCATTTCCACTCAAAACTTTCTGTATATCCCATTTTGTGCATTTTAAGTATTTTTCAATGTATCATTTTTTAAAGGAACTTTGTGCGAACTTATCAGTGAATAAATTTAACTACAATAAAGTCGATGTATTTTTTCACACTGTTATTTTCCCCTAAATATATTAACAAAGTAGGATGCCTTCATTGGAAGTGATGGAAACGATAACCATTAACTACTTGCTGTCTAGAGCTGTTAGTTGGTGTATGTCAGTAAAACTCATCAGGCAGATTCTTTCTCTTTTATTTTATTTTATTTTAAAGTTTGAATTAAGTTTTGAATTTATTTCATAATCTTTCTTTTAAGTTTTTCCGGTATCAATGTTTCAGATTTTTTTACTATTTATTTTAGAGTGTCAAGCATATGGGTTACACGCAAGAATGTCGGACGAAAAAAGGCCGGTCACCACTGAGGTTTACGTTAAAATACGATGATTTTATATTCAATTTTAAATAATAAACGTCTTTTAACGAACTGTACAAATATTATGTTAAAAAAGTTTCATTAAAATGCTATTCTTATGATAAGTTGATAATCGTTGTCGACATATACGTGGGGGTGTCGCAAAGTTTCAATTATAGGCAAAAATCTCCTAATGTTACTCTTACTTTTTAACTGACGTGAAAAAAAGTAGAGGGGTCAATCCATTTCAAGTGGTGCAGCACTGGTCGCTCGACTATTTTTAAAAAATCTGAAATTTTTTGTACAACAACCCTAACGTGATGGAAGTTCAAAATGACCGTTATTTTAATTTTACTATTTTTTGTTTGTGCATGGCGGCCATCTTTTGTTTCATCGTGTGCAGCAATTTTCTCAGATACTAGGATACACAAAATTGTAAATATCTCGTCTTTTATTTTCCCAATTGAAATGGGGTTTGCAGCATTTTGTTCATAATAAAATAGGCTAAATATACAGTGGTAGAAAAATTTTGAAAAATAAATTTTTACAGATGAAATTTTAGCACAAAATTTAAGATTTTTTCCAAAATCTATCCTTTTGCAAGAGCAAATTATTCATGCAAGGGAAACTGTCAACCTCACACAATTTTTTCTACAAATAGGCCAAACGTGCGTGTATTCATACGCCAAGTCCCAGATCTGGGAGTTGATTTCTCTTTGCGAAAGAAATTCCGAAATTCGTCAAAAATTTCAAGAATCGCACTTTTTAGGCTTTGATATCTCTAGTAGGGCACGAGATAAAAATCCGAAATTCTGGCCTTTGATAGTATTCTGTAGTAGTGTTATGTACAAAAAATTTCAAGAAGGAGACTTGACAACAAGCTGAGATATGACATGGACAATATGTGAAAACAATACTGCCAAACTATTGTAACCTACTATATAATTGTTCAAGAAGACTGTCAACCTTACACAATTTTTTCTACAAATAGGTCAAAAGTGCGTGTACTCATACACCAAGTCCCTGATCTGGGAGCTGCTTTATCTTTACGAAAAAAATTCCGAAATTCGTCGAAAATTTCAAAAATCGCACTTTTTAGGCTTTGATATCTCTAGATCTCTCTTTGATATCGCTCCAGATTTTTATCTCACGATTTTTATCTCACGAGATAAAAATCTACTTTGATATCTCTAGATCTATCTTTGATATCTCTCCAAATTTTTATCTCACGAGATAAAAATCTGAAATTCTGGCCTTTGATAGTATTGTGTAATAGTGTTATGTACAAAAATTTTCAAGAATGAGACTTGACTACAAGTTGAGATATGACATGGACAATATGTGAAAACAATACTGCCAAACTATTGTAGCCTTTAGCCTACTATGTATTTGTTCATAACTCCAAAATTTTAAATTAATTATTTATGGTACAAAGTTAAATGTTAATTACAAGTATCTTCTTCAAATGCTTCTGTGGGATTTAAACAATTCAGAATGTATGCTAAGCCAATATACTATTTGTCCAGATGAACAAACCTACTAGAAATGCTATTGCAACAATTTTACTCGGAACACATTTCAGGAAAAGTAAATTACAGACAATGGGTTGCAACTGATCGAGTTGACATGGTTTCAATTATTAAACCTGGAGAATTTCATTCAAGTTAACAAGGGATGACATGCTTGGGTGGCTTCAAATAAAATTTTGAGAAAGGAACAGCCTAATGGACTGACAACAGTAACTGGTCGAACTCATAACATCTCTCGTAAATAGTGTTAAGTTCTTTGTTGAGCATATATGGTATCTTTGTAAATTAAATGTTTATTATTTAACAGTTTTCAACAAACGATATTTTATGTGTAAATATTGTAATAAAAGAGACTAATCTCATTTCTCCTAATAGCATTCTCGTAATAGCATTTCTTAACATTTTTTAATCACCGTATCTCAGCTTATATTCAAATCTCCTTCTTTAAATTTTTTGTGCATAACACTACTACACAATACTATCAAAGGCCAGAATTTCAGATTTTTATCTCGTGCTCCACCAGAGATATCAAAGCCTAAAATTGCGATTTTTGAAATTTTCGACGAATTTCGGAATTTTTTTTGCAAAGAGAAAGCAGCTCCCAGATCAGGGACTTGGTGTATGAGTACACGCACTTTTGACCTATTTGTAAAAAAATTGTGTAAGGTTGACAGTCTTCTTGAACAATTATATAGTAGGTTACAATAGTTTGGCAGTATTGTTTTCACATATTGTCCATGTCATATCTCAGCTTGTAGTCAAGTCTCTTTCTTGAAATTTTTTGTACATAACACTACTACAGAATACTATCGAAGGCCAGAATTTCAGATTTTTATCTCGTGCCCCACTAGAGATATCAAAGCCTAAAAAGTGCGATTTTTGAAATTTTTGACGAATTTCGGAAATTCTTTCGCAAAGAGAAATCAACTCCCAGATCTGGGACTTGGCGTATGAGTACACGCACTTTTGGCCTATTTGTAGAAAAAATTGTGTGAGGTTGACAGTTTCCCTTGCATGAAAAATTTGCTCTTGCAAAAGGATAGATTTTGGAAAAAATCGCACATTTTGTGCTAAAATTTCACCTGTAAAAATTTATTTTTCAAAATTTTTCTACCACTGTATATTTAGCCTATTTTATCGTGAACAAAATGCTGCAAACCCCATTTCAATTGGGAAAATAAAAGACGAGATATTCACAATTTTGTGTATCCTAGTATCTGAGAAAATTGCTGCACACGATGAAACAAAGGTGGCCGCCATGCACAAACAAAAAATAATAAAATTAAAATAACGGTCATTTTGAACTTCCGTCATGTTAGGGTTGTTGCACAAAAAATTTCAAATTTTTTTAAAATGGTCGAGCGACCATTTTTATATTTTCTGGACCACTTGAAATGGATTGACCCAGAGGAGGTTATCAATTCAACGCGTATGTATTTTTTTATGTATGTTCACTGATTACTCCAAAACTAAACAACTGATTACTGTTATTTTTAATTTAAATGAAAGAGGATGCTCTCGAATTGGTACCACTTCTGTTTCATCGAAATTGGTTCAGTACTTTTTTAGTAATTAGGCAAAAACTAATAAAATTAGTGATTTTTTGCTAATTAAAAATATTGAATAAGTTCGCTCAATGGGGGGCAGACAGAATGGCCGAGCGGTCTAAGGCGTCAGATTTAAGATCTCGTTCTCGAAAGAGAGCGTGGGTTCAAAACCCACTTCTGATATAATTTACATCCATGCATAATTTGCAAATTTTTTTCCGTATTACAATTTTTATTATTAACAGGTTTCAGAAAAGGAAGAAGTTATCGATTCAAAGATTTTTTTTAATGTATGTTTCCCGATTTTTTCGAAACTATCCAACCAATTAATATGGTTTTTGTGTTAAATAAAAGAGGCTATTCTCGAATCGGATGCCATTACCATTTCATTGAAATTGGTTCAGATCTACTTTAGTAATTAGGCAAAAATTAATAAAATTTGTGATTCTCCCAAATTAAAAGTAACATCCACTTTGAATAAGCTAGCCGACTGCAACGCAGTCAGGATGGTAGAGCGGTCTAAGGCGCCAGGTTTATGGTCTGGTTCACGAAAGAGCGCGTGTGTTCGAATCCCACTCCTGACATAATTTACATCCATATATAATGAACAGTATTTTTCCGAATTATAATTTTATTATTAACCGACTTCAGAAAAGGAAAAGGAAGTTATCAATTCGCGTATTTTTTTCAATGCATGTTCACCGATTACTCCGAAACTATATTACCAATTAATTTGGTTTTTGTGTTAAATAAAAGAGGCTACTCACCAATTAGTACCACTTCCATTTCATTGAAATTGGTTCAGCATTTTGTTAGTAACTAGGCAAAAACTAATAAAGTTGGTGATTTTTCGAAAATTAAAAGTAACATGGTCTTTGAATAAGCTCACTGACTGGAGCGTAGTCAGGATGACCGAGCGGTCTAAGGAGCCAGATTTAAGCTCTGGTTCTGGAAAGAGAGCGTCCGTTTGAACCCCACTCCTGACAAAGTTTACGTCATAAGAGACGTAAATTATCCATGACGTAAATTTACGAAACGTAAATTTACGTCTGCCGGTCTTCCACTCTGATTTAAAGAAGGACATACGTCTAGAGACGTAAAAATTACGTCCAGAGACGTAAATTTACGTTATAATTAATTTACCGATTGAAGTATCGCGTCATAAATTAATCTAGTAAAATTTACATCCATGTGTAATTTTTAATATTTTTTTCCGTATTCTAATTTTTATTAACTGACTTCAAAAAATCTTTAACTTTTAACTATAAAAAAGTAAACTTTTCTACCAAAAATTGAACTGACTTCAAAAACTACTGCAAAGTAAAAAATATATTTTTTTTACATAATAGTAATAAGAAATTAAATTAAGAGCGTAGTATGTACCATGCGTGTTATTATATTTATGTACATTAATTTGATTTTTTGGAGTCGGTACCAGCCATGACAATTTCAAAATTAAAATTAAGTATCCAATCTAAATCGCAAAAGAATAAAGTTAAATTTTTTAATTAAATATTAAATCGTAATAAACTCATAAATACTGGGATGTATATCAATTGGAAAATAATATGTAACTTGGCTTGCCTGGCACCTACTCCAAAAAATCTAATTAATGTACATACATATAATAATACGCATGGTAAATACTACGCTCTATGTAAAAAAAAAATCACTTTGCAGTAGTTTTTGAAGTCGGTTCAATTTTTCGTAGAAAATTTTATTCAAAAGAAAAATCTTTTACATTCACTCTAAGAAAATTTCCAGAAAAATATACTATGAAATGTATTTTTTAAAATAATATTGCCAATAGAATGTAAAAATATTCGCCAGTAATTGAAGCTTTGTGATATACCCATGTATTGGAAGAGGTTAATTATGTTTGGTCCATTAATAATGTATGACAATTGTAAAATTACCGTATTTATCATTAAGTCATAAAACAATTAAAAAAATTAAACAAGAAATGAAATTTAAAATTTAGTTACAAATGTTACGTACTTCGATGTTCTTCGCTTTCCATTTTTGTGCCATTTTTGTTGTTAAATTTTAATCGCCAAACTATTAATCATATTGACTACAGATTTAAATAAACTATTATCTATACATATAATAAAACAGTAGGACCCGGTGTGTCTGTACATTGAAGATAATTGACAAAAATGGAGTCAGGGCGATAAAAGAAAACCAATGAAACACAAAAAATTTTTTTTTGAATTTTTTGTCTGTCTGTCTGTCTGTCTGTTTGTTCGAGGTTATCTTCGTAACTACTGAATAGATTTTTATGCGGTTTTCACTAATGAAGAATGCACACTCCCGGGCAGTGTATAGGCTTTGTTTCATCAAAATCGGACAACAGACAAAAAAGTAACAAAAAGAAACAAAAGAAACTATTAGGTGCGCTGCTCACGTTTTTTAGTACATAACGTTTTTTAGTACATATAAAATCCAATAGATGTCACTGTGCGATTTTAAAACGCGCTATCGTTATGTTTTCGCCAGTCTACTTAAGTATGAGAAAGTTTCAAGCTGGCTGTCGTTCCATGTGGTTTAGTCGGTAGAACGTCAGTGCGCCATACTGATGGCCCGGGTTCGATTCCCAGCATGGAATTTTTTTTCACTATGTTGGCATTAACGCCTATAAGCAATTAAAAGAATTTGAAATATTGTATTCAAGGCGAATTTTCTCTCTGGGAAAATTTCCTTGCATTAATATGTCAGTGTAATTTTTTTTTCGATTTAATTTTTTTTTTTCGAAACTTTGTTTTTCTTAAAAAATTACAGTAAATATTTGATATTTCCCAACGTTTTTTGAATGATCGACTTGCTTTTTTTTTTTTAATGTATGTCTGAACCTTATCTAACTACTTCTTCAAGATTTCTTTAGATAAACCGACCAGCGTAGCGGGCGAAGGCCGCTAGTACATTATATATGTCCATCTTTAGATTAGAGTGGCACTACAGTTAATTAATTCAGTTACAGGCTTGCTAAAGCACCCCTACAAGCACTGCAAAATATTGATCTCCTGTTTATAGCATGATATTATTTAGTTACACATTATAATTCAGTATTCGACAATATTTGTTGCATCATGCTTATAAAATTAATGCCCATCAGAACGCTGTACTTAATTGCATGCTCGGACGAATTTTTCACTACACTACTTCACGCGTATAAATATTTAATTATAATAATAAAAATATATAAGTATCATTAGAACCTTATAAGCAAAGTAATATATCTTTTAATTTAATTTAACAATTTCGTTCTCAGTAAATCCTTGTGCAACGTTAGTTCAGATTCTTATATAATACCATATGCTACTGAAAGAAAACCGGAATAAATACCTTATTAGAAACAAATATATAAAAAATCTTATTATATTTAAGATGTGCAGCTATTATCAATACATAATGAGTCATCTAACGACATATTTTCACTTAAATATTAACACTATAATCTACTTAAAACTCACTAAATTGTCTACGTATTAAAATAATATTTATGAAACTAATTATCATGTTATGAATTTATTTACATAGTAAATTGTCAATTTGTTGTTTAAATCTTCATATGCGTCGATAAATAAAATTGATGTGCTGTAGGTTTTTAATAGACATTATATTTTTAATTGTTAAGTGGTACATGTACAAATATTATTTTATCAATTCTTGTAATAATTAAATATATGGATGAAACTAGATATTAGGTAGTTGCTAAATATCATGTCATGATACTTTTAATCAACTTTTTAAGTTAATAACCACAACATTTAAAAAGACTTATCCCTTATGATTGCAGATTAAAAATTTTTTAATTAAGAAAGAACTGACATATTCTTTTTGCAAGATAGTCATAATATTTTGTAAAAAAATAAAATAAAATATACAAGAAATCCGATTATATTTGAAGCTATAGACAAAACAGGATTAAAAGTATTTGCTAAAAAGATATTTTATGCTAGTAATTTCATATTTTTTTTATATTTGGCTTCTATTTTTGCAAATCCTGTAACATTTTCGTATCATTTTTATTCGACATAGTTGTAAACAAAACATAACATAAAATGAATGCATATTAAAACAAATTAGTTCATGATGTACAAATGTTTTGTGACAAAATAATGTTGCTAAGCAGTAATAAATTAATTGGACAAAACACTAAAAAGTTTCAATATTTAACATTGACAAATGTCTCTTTTTAAAATAGCTATTTCTCAGATAAAAATATTTGCAGATATGAGATCGAAACACTAAAATGAATCTTAATATCTTCGAATTTTAAAAAAGTGCTTTGTTGTGTCGTGAAATACTACTTATTCGATTTCACAATGTATGTAGATCATATCAGAAAAACAAATACTACACGCATATAAACATCGATTTTCACCCAGAAATTGTACAATAAAAAATTAGCATTGTCAAATTGATTAAATGTTACTTATATTTATATTTCAAGAAATTTTATTTAAAAAAATTAAATAAGACGCATTTTTTTTATATTTCTAATATTTTAGAAATATAAAGGAGAGTAGCCATATTTCTATCGGTGCTTTAAATGGACCGTTGTCATTCTGCCGTAACTTACAAAAAGAGCTATCTACCGCTGAAATCCTACTCATAAGAATAACGTCATTTATGATTAGAAGAAGTACACACCTACCATGCGCAATATCCAGATAATTTATTTAAAACTGATATTAGCTGTTTTGATCTATTTTTTCCTGACTTAACGTAAGAGAATACTTTAAAACTACAATAATGTGTTATATTTTACAATACATGTATAAATGCATGCGTATATTGCGCATTTTTTTCACGTGGATTTCATTACTTTTTTTTCGTTTTTAGTCTTTAGATTTGCTGTTTTAAAAACATGTGCAGTTGCCTAATATGACCAATTTGAGCCGCTTAAATTGAAACCATTTTTACGTTCATAAACTTGAATAGTAAGTAACGAATTTCGAGAGGTCAATGGTTTGGACATTATTGTTTAATATTTTATGTAATAGTATATATTCGTATATAAATTTATAAATATTCTAATTTAAAATAATTTTTTATATCTGGAGCAATTTTTTTATACATTTTAGGCCTATATAAATATTAAAAATACCTTTTTCATGTTTATACAATAAGTTTTGTTTGCATTATCTGTTATTTTGTTTGTACTTGTATTGATTTTCTTTGAATTCTTTATTCCTAAAGAGTATATGATTTGCAGTGTTGAATGCAGACATTTTCATCCTCGGTGATTTTGGCGGTACCAAAGAGGTTGGGGAGGAATTCCCTTTTTGCTATTGGATATCGAAAAGAATGTGTCAGTTGTGAAGAAATTCACAAGAATGTTGCAGCTACAACTCCTATGATTAAAGACTTTTCAAAAGGTATACCAACGCATGCCTCTATTGTAAGAGAACAGGTATTTCGTGATGTCCAGTAAAGGATAATCCAAGTTGGTACAGTCCAATTCATTATACTTGATGATGAAAATATGGTCAAAACCTTCTGTTTCTTACTAGATGAAATATGGAACCTTCACCAACTTCATACTGGCAACAACAGATTCAGAAGCAGTATTGTAAGATATCTTTTCTAACAAATATAGTTTCTGTTCCGCATAATATGCAACCTGGAAAATTCCATAAATTTCAGAAATACACTGGCCTATAATTTTTCAGCAGTTGCAAGCGGACAGGTATATTTGTATAAATTTCTTTGATCGCTACGATAAGCGCTTTCTAACGATACTACACTCGATAAAATTCCTAACTGGCGATTGGGGATCTTCCCTAGTTAGAAGTATACATATAACGTTATCTTTACCCAATACTCTCTATTCGTGTTATAAAATATTTTTAATGATTAAGTACTAAATTGACGCCGAATATTAGAACAGAGTGGCTCTTGTTTTTCTCCCTTTTTATTGATTATTTAAAAAATAGTATATTAGCCGGGACCTACCACTTATAAATAATATGTACCAAAGCCTACGGGAACAATGTTGCGTTAGTTGTGTTTTTAGTTAACATTAAAATATTTATAAGATGTATGGATTTTTGCAAAATTCCCCACTCCTGTTTTTTAATGTTTTTCGTCTCTTCCTTTTTTTAATTGTATATCATATAAATGCATATAAATATAATCAAAACTTTTTAACATATTCTTTTGAAGTAGAAAATATTTCTTTAGTTTTTGTAAATAATGTTGTTAAAATTATTAAGTGGTTATTGTTATGGTAATATCTGAATTAATTTGGTTTTTTTTGTAAAAGTATATATATCATATATACAGGGTGTCCCAAAAGGTCGTTTACAAACTTAACATGCTGGTCTGTCATATCATGATGAACAATATTAAATAAAAATAACTTAAAATACATAAAAATCGCTACAGGAAAAAAAGTTTAAAAAAAAAAGTTAAAAAAAGAAAAAAATGTCTGTAAAATGATAATTGAGAGCTTCTAAAAAATGCATTTTACCAAGATTAGTGTGAAATTTCATAGAGTATAGCTTTTTCCTGTGTTTTTACATAAATTTTTAACAGTGCATTCTGTCTAATTCTACCACAGTTTGCAAATATCTTATTCAGACAACAGCGTCTGTCAAAACACTCTGCATAAAGAAATATTTTGATTATATTCTGTATCATGAATTCTAAAATTCTAATAATTAATATCCTAAAAACTGGTTCTTAAATTTATGAGATTTGTATAAAGTTTTTCATATGAAATGATTTTTTTATATTGGCCACCCTTTCCAAGTTGGCAAGTTTTCAATAGGTTTCCTGTTAGAGGTCTAGCTATCTATCTCTCGTATTGGACAAAAATCATCCTCAATACTTAAATATAAAAGTATGCAATTCATATTTCATGGAATTCCTTTTTAACATTTTTTTAAATTAACGGTTACTTTACTGTTTGATTCACGAATAATTATGACATATTTAAGAGAGATTAAAATTTCGATTTAACATCTATATTGAAAATGGAAGTGATAAAATATATTTGTGATAAGTATTTTACATAGTTCCATGTTTGGTTTATGGAATTTTTTGCAGCAATATACAGGGTGTCCAGCAAATAACACCCTGATTTCAAAATTAAATTTCTCAAAAACAAAGATCGATAGTAATATGCGGTTAACGGTTTTTTAATTAGGTAAGCTCTAAAAATCTTACACAGAAATTTCAAACAGTGAATATTTTGAAAAAATTGCGTTCTGATTGCATAGAATGCTTTGATTTGACATTTTTCTTGTTTTAGATTGCCTGCAGAGAAATGATTTTTCAGCTTACAGTGCAATATTTTAAAGATTTTTCGAAGTAAATTTTTAGAATTTCGAAATTTCAAAAATTTAATTTAAAACAAACTATGAAATATGGCACATTAAGCTGAAAAACACATTCTCTTGCAGCAATCTAAAGCAAGAAAAATGTCAAATCAAAGCATTCCTTGCAATCAGAACACAATCTTTTCAAAATATTTACCGTTCGAAATTTATGTGTAAGATTTTTACAGCTTACCTGATAAACAAACCGTTTACTGCAAAATTCTATTGATCTTTGTTTTTGAGAAATTTAATTTTGAAATCAGGGTGTTATTTGCTGAACACCCTGTATGCTGCAATATAATGTCTTTCGTTATTTTCTTCTTAAATTAAAAAAAATAAATAAACAGTTAATCTAAAAGAATTTTTTTATAATATACATAATCGTTTAATACTTCAAGCCTAAATAGTGTGCATATCTAACAAATGTCAAAAATTGTATTTATATCCATCGCTGCTGACATAAAAATATATCAGTTACCATTTCTATATAAACACAGTAAAAGATGATTCCAAGAATTATATATTATTAACTTACATTTATTAAATTTCACAAATATATATCTACATCTTATAAAAATGTAAAAATGAAACGTTTTTTTTTCTGCCATCGATACTTTTCGATCGTTGTAAATTTACTCTGTTATACTCTGATATGTTTATTACATAATTTATTTTTCCGATATTCGATATTTTTATGTCTTCCTGTAGAATATACAAAAGCAGCTTATTCTAAAATGTAGGAAAAAATGTATTTGTGTGAAGTGGACTGTAAACAACGAAAATATAGATGCATATAATTTATTTCCATTTTGAAAATTACATGTAATATTTTATGAGATGTACTTAACGGAGTCAAAAAATTATGAATTCCAAAATGTGAAATTTCTATAGATGAATTTCAGAAAATAAAATGCTCTTTTTAAGAAAGTGGATCATTATGCGCACATTGCTGTTTACTTCAACAAAATAAATATTGAATTTGTAAAAGATCGTTAATTCAATAATGTTGATATAAATAAATAATTAGCTTTTGTAGCATGTTTATATGATACAATTCATATCTTATAATTTAATGAAATGAAAACGTATTTTTTCTCTCATATTCCTTTTCACCCACAAATTTATCTATTTCTATTTTATTTAATTGTACTGCCTCTATATATTTTTCGAAGGAACATTGTGCGAGCTTAGTAAAACGTTACTGGTGGGAATCATTTTCACTACATCAAAGTCACTGTATTGTTTTGATTTTCGCCTAAATATGTGAACATACACTGTTAAAAATAAAGGTGACAAACCGGTTGCATTTGGCGCCCAGGGTGAAAAGGTGTTATCATTTGACACCCGCGGGCTTGAAAATGTGTTTGGGGTGCTGTTGGGTGTGTCAGACTTATTAGGGTGCCGTGCATACCATTGGAAGATTTCCCCCTTAGTCATTTGCGCATGCTCTGTTACGTGTATCCTTGCCCTTCAACTCGCTATCACTGGTGAATCCACACAGCAATTTTTCCTACGATGACTATCACCGCTATACGCCATACCGATTTCGTTCAGAACTTCGCTCGGCTAAATTCTGGCGAGCTTTATTATATAAAGCAACCTTTTAATTTCAGGATATTTGAACATTTCAGATGGACTTTTAAGGTGAACTTGATGGCCAAGTGGTTAGAGCGCTGAGCTTGTAATCAGACGTTGTGGGTTCGAATCGGTCGAGGGCCAAATGTCGGTTTGTATATTTTTTATTTTTTTATTATTGGACACTCTGGAGTAAGGGTGCCATATTTTTACCCTAATTAAAGGTGCTATTTTGGCTCCTGTAGGGGTGTCACCAGTGAGACAAGCCTTTCACCCTTAAAAGGTGCAAAGTGTCACCATTAATTTTAACAGTGTAGCATGAAGACATCATTGGATGTGATAGAATTAAAAACCCCTTGCGATGAAGAGCAGTTAGTTGGTGCCACTAATACCTAATGTTGCCTCATCTGGCTTTTTTTAAGATTTTGAATTCAATCCACAAAATTTTAACGGGTAATTTTCTTTTATATTATTTACGTAAAATTAACTGTCCAATAACGCAGTAAGAAATAAAACATTGTGGTGAAAATTCCGTTCGTCAATTTGTGAGAAGCTTGACAAACCGTTGAGTTATATATCTAAAATAAATTTCTGGAATTTTTTCATTAGGTTATATCTAAAGCGATTTTAATGCTCAAATGATAGTCTTTATTTCATGCACTTAATTGAAGCAGGTGTGGACAAATCATTTGCGAAGATTTTTCAACTTAAAAAGTTTATTTTATACAAGCATTTTGTAAGACTTAAGTCAAAGGAATTTAATTATGTTATAACTAATGTAGTCATATTGAGCATTCATTCCAGACATAAAGATTGTATATTAAATTAGGTTAAACATAACTGTGTGCTATAGTCTGAAAAATGGCTATGTGAAGAGGCTTGTTCCAATTAATGTGAGAGAAGTTCGACCAGATTGTGGCAGTTCCCTTCACTAAATTTTTAGTGAAAAGTTTTATTACATACTTTACTTTATGAAGTTTTAGTAGTTGAATTTCCAAAATAATGTAAATTTCTCCTATAAAGCTAAATAAAGATGGAGGGATGGAAATGAGAATGGATAAATTTCATTAAAAGAAGATGTGAAAATTTGCTAAAGAAGCAAGAAAATATTTAATGAAATATAAATTGGGTTATTAAAAACACTCTAAGTAGATATGTAGGCAAAGTTACCTAAAATGAACAGAACAAAATGAAGCTAAACTATGTGGCAAGGATCTTTGCTAGTTCGAGTATCAGAAAAAGTCGGTTTTAAAACAAGTGTTTGCTTCTTTACGTTGAATCACGTCTAACTAGGCTTGTTTCCATATAAAATTTCTCAAACATTTTTTATAATCATTAAAACATGTAGCATCAAATTATTTTGCCTTTATTGAAACGTATTTTATATTCCTTAACGTTTATTTTAGTACAAAAATGAAGTAGGTCAAGAATCCTATATGTGAGAAATCTTGATTAATTATTTTTATTTCTGATTCAAATGAAACATTTTTACAGTTTCTTATAGTTCAAGTGTTTTTTTTATGTAATGGTAACAGCAAAAATTCATGTAACCGATTATATTACATGAACCGATTATGTTTTTTCAGAAATAATTTCGTTACAATTCTTAAATAAATAATTAAATAATTTTATCCAGCGTAATTTATCTACAAAGAAATGTCTTTCTTTCGATCGATTTAGAAAAATGGCCAAATTTCAAGATAATTACAAATTTATACTCGCATTTTAGAAGAAAGCGCATGAACGCAATAAGTTCTATTTTTTTTCTTTTTGTTGTTCATGCATCCTTAAACATGGGTAAGATTAGTGAAAATTGATTAAAGTGATGTATTATATGATGACCAGTGAGTAGAGGTGAAGTTTTCGCTTTTCTGTCTTTAAATTATTCACATACACGCTTTGTCATTATTTTTAACCATTCGACGTGTTTTAAAAAACTATTTAAAAATTAAATTTAAAAAATGTTAATTAAAGCGTCATTCTTATGATAAATTGTTAATCATAGTCCGCTATATACGTGGAAATATCGCATAGTGTCAGATAACTTTCAGTGCTACTCGCACATCGTTTTAAAAACAAAAATCATTTTCTTACGCTTTGAGAACATTTGCATGAAAAGTAAACTATGAAAAGTATTTTTTTAATAATAGTTCAAGTAGAATATAAAAATATTAGCTTATAATTGAAAAATCGTTTTATCCGCAGGTATTTGCATATGTAAAGGGATGTTGGATCCAGTAATATTAATTGACTATTGCGAAAATCACCTTATTGGTCATTGAATTACAAAACAATTAAGAAAAATATCCATATAGGAAATTAAAATTGCGCTATAGTTACAAATGTTATGCACCTGTATGTTCTTCTTTTTCATTTTGTTGCTAAATGTAACCAAATTATTCATCATATTGACTAAAGGTTTAAATGTTCTATTACAACGTTATATGTGTGCTAGTTTATATCAGAGTTGCACTAAAGTTAATAATTCAGTTAAAAGCTTACTAAAGCACTTCTGCAAGCACTACAGTATATTGATCTACTGTTTATAACATGATATTACTATTAATTCAGTATTCGACAATATTTGCTCCACCTTGATGATATAATTAATGCCGATTGGAACACTATACTTAATTATATGATCAAACATATTTTTCAATACACTTTTGCCTGCGTATACATATTTAGTTATAATAATAAAAATACATAAATAAAATAGAACATCACTTTAGAGCAAAATATTATATATTTTAATTCAATTTAACAATATCGTTCTCAGTAATAACTTCTGCAACGTTTGTTCGGTTGCTCATATAATACAATCTACTACTGAAAGAAAACTAGAATAAATTTCTTAATGCAAACAAATATACGCAAAATTCGATTATGTTTAACACTAGAATTACAGAAGTTACATATATACCTAATTTTACCGCACCCGTCAAATTGACGGATTTTTGATCATGGCTTTCGTTCTAGCTTTTTGATTAAGTTAATGTAAATAAAAGAATGTAATTTAACAAAAACGACATTTAATATAATAATTTATTAATTATTAATAAAAAACAGTTTATATATAGCACATTTGATATGTATGAAATAACTATGAGGCTCATACTTTACAAGTACATGTTATTTTAGATGAACACTTAGCACAAACATATTTGTGGTATATATTGCAGGAATAAATCGCTCTGTTTTGGTTGCACAACTCAATTTGGCAAGATTTGCGTTCATAAGGAATTATTTTTGTATTTTTCTGGAGTACAACCCAATGCTTTTCGTTCATGTTTTTGGGAGTACGATTCACTATTAAAACTAATGGTGACACATTGCACCTTTCAAGGGTGAAAGGCTTGTCTCACTGGTGACACCCCTAAAGGAGCCAAAAAAGCACCTTTAATTAGGGTAAAAAGATGGCACCCTTAATCCACAGTGCCCAATTATAAAAAATTGAAAAATATACTAACCGACTTTCGGCCCTCGATGGATACGAACGCAGAAATTCTGATTGCAAGTTCAGCGCCCTATCCACTCGGCCATCAAGCTCACCTTCAAAGTCTCCCTGAAATGTTCATATGTCCTGAAATTCAAAGGTTGCTTTATTTAAAAAAGCTCGCCAAAAGTTAGCCATCCGAAGTTCTAAACAAAATTGGGATAGCTTATAGCGGTGATAGTCATCGTAGGAAAAAATTGATGTGTTGATCCACCAGTGACAGCGAGTTGAAGAGCAAGGATACGCGTTACAGAGCATGCGCAAATGACTAAGGGGTGAAAATCTTCCAACGGTATGCATTGCGAGGCACCTAATTATCGTGAAACACCCAATGCCCCCCCCCAAACACATTTTCAAGCCCGCTGGTGCCAAGTGATTTAACCTTTTCACCCCTGGGCGTCAAATGCAACCGGTTCGTCACCGTTATTTTTAACAGTGTTCTTTTCTTCAGCACCTATATTCACCGCAGAGTTCTTCGGATAATTGAAATAAATAAAAACAAATCTAGTTATATTTTCAAAACAAGTCTCTTTATATAATACCAACGCATTGATTGCTAACAAGTCCAAAATATTATAAAATACCTGCAAAGTCTATCTACATGATCCTGCAGTTACGCTATAATTACGGACCATTTGGTCAACTACCGCTACTTTAAACTTAGTCTCATCATAAAATAACACATTGAAGGAATTTTTTTCAATTAGAAACAATTTTTACGGATTTAATTGCTTGGGCTAAGAAGTAGCACTTTTTTACGAGGCTTATACATTTGTAAAGTTTTTTGGAGAGTTTTTTGCTTTTTTGGTCAGTAGCTACTCTGCGAATTGTATAGTTTTAAAAGAATTATCCGTTGTTATATTTCTTCTACTATTTACATAGTTTTTTACAAGATTCAAAATTACAAATATATTCAAAGGTACTCATGATATTCGAAGTTCATTCTTTCATAAATAGCAAAACCATTTATAAGATATTTACTTCGCACATCTACAGTTAACCAAAACTTAATTCCGAATTTGTCCGGTTTGTTGGGCGTATATTGCAGAAATCTGCATCTTGCATTTTTGGGAAACAGTTCGTTTACGCTTATATTCTGATCTGGTTTGTAACAAGCTTGGCTGTTATCAATAGAGGGCTTCCAAATGCCGAACGCTAATCTAAATTTGTCAGTTCATAAACAAACACTTATCGCGCTGTTTTTTTTTTTTTTTTTTTTTTTTTTTTTTTTTTTTTTTTTTTTTTTTTTTTTTGAAACGAATGAATCTTATAATTTCTAAAAATCTGTTTCAACTCATAGTTTCGTGAAAGAAAGAAGGTCCTCATTTTTTTTAAAACACAAATAGGATAATTTCAAATTTGTCGCTTCGTGTTTACAAAACAGTTTAATTCTTCAAGTGTAATTTTGCAATCGTCCTTCTGTAAAAAATTTCGAGGTCAGTGGAAGTTTTTTTTTGTAATTTTATGTTTTATGCAAATAGAAATCTAAATGCACTATTAACATTACCGAGCATAATGTTTCGCTTCGCATAACCAGTTGGGCCTTCCTTGAATATAATATGGGATGGGAATCTACCAACACAATCATTCTTTAATTCTTTCCATTCTGTACTGTCGAGAGCAATGTACGTTTTTCTGTCTTTCTGTTTGGTTTATGTTTGGCTATACGTTTCATTATCTACTCATATTCGCAATCGCTTTCTTCTTTTGTGGCTCTTTATTTGAATTTCATATTTACTCCCTGAATCTTCAATTTCATATTCATCTTCTTCACTTTCTTCAATATCTGGTACTTCAATTTCTTTAAAAACTGAAAAATCCATTTTATTTTTCACCCAAGATATGTCCAAACTATTATTACTTGAATTTGTGTCCGAACAGTCGTTATTTATACTAGTGAGTTTTTTGAATTCTTCGAATATTTTTTTTCGTCCTGGAAATCGTTTCATTGTTGTCTAGAATTAACGATATATATATATATATATCTTTTTTTTAAGTTATGTTTATACAATTTTCCGAGATTGGACTTTTTACAGGTTACTCTTCGCAAAAATTGCACTTTTAATCAAGAACTTTATCACAATAGAAGTACAAATGATAATGATTGTGTCCCGATTACATTTAGCAATTATTGATTCACCACATTTGATAAAAACCTGGAGTGACCTGCGCATCGGCGAAAAGGACTAGACGATGTCAAAAATGGGGAAGTCCGTTCCAACTCATTATGAGTTTCTTAATTGTCAAACTGATTATGGAAATTAAAATAGATGAGAAGAAAAGAAATAGGGATATTTCACTATTCTTATATTACATTAAAATTTGTGCCATAAAATTCTAGATCAATACGTAAATTATATCAAATTTTTAAGCATGAAATTTGAAAACCGTCAAAATGACTGTCTTGGTCGTTCTAGTGTTAAGATGAGTAGCTGATGAGCTGTCAATAGAAAAAGAGTCACCTAACAAAATTTTGTATCCTTAATATTAACACCATAATCTACTTAAACTTACTAAATTGTTTGCATAACAAAATAATATTTGTGAAAATAATTATTATGTAATGATTTTTTTAACTCATTAAACTGTCAATTTGTTTATTAAATTTTCATATATGTTAATAAATATAATTAATTAGTTTGTTATAGGTTTTTAATAATTATACTTTAAATTTTTCTACATATACATATATTATTTTTCATTTCTTTTAATGATTAAATATATGAATGAAACTCAATATTATATAGTTCATAAGTATCCTGTCATGATGCTTGTAATGTACTTTTTAAGTTTATTATCCTTAAAATTAAAACTCTTCCCTTTATACATGTAGATGTAAAATTTGTTAATAAAGAGAGAACTAACAATTTCTAATGATAAAATAGGCATATTAATTTGTAAAATAAATTCAACTATACAAGAAATCTAATGATATTTCAGGTCTAGAAACAAAAGAGGATTAAAAATAATTACTAAAAAGATATTTTATGCAAGTATGTAGTAAACTAATTTGTTGATTTTTGGCTTCTATGTTTGTATATAAATTTCCGTATTATTTTTATTTTACATAATTCTAAGCAAACCATAAAATAAATTTTATATATAAAATGATTGTATATAAAAACTAATTAGTTTATAATGTACAGATGTTTTGTGACAAAATAGTGTTGTCTAATCAGTAACATAATTAATCGGTGAAAACACTGATTGGTTACAAAATTTAACATTTAAAAATACCTGATTTTAACTAGCTATTTCACATATAAAAATATTTTCAAACTTAACTCTTTCGTACTTGAAAAAAATGCTTTTTTTTGTTTCGTGAAATACCACTTATAGCTTAATACATTAAGTATTTGAATAAAATCATAAAAGTTTGTAAATATTTTAAAATTTAATTATTTTGTATTTCTGGAGCAATTCTTTGACACTCTTGATTTATAAATATTAAAAATATATTTTACATTTTTATACACAAAATCTTGTTTTCAATTTCTTTCATTTTGTATGTAGTTGTACTGATTTTCTTTTATTTTTTCCTGCTTATTAGTATATTATTTGCAGGGTTGAATTAACATTTTCATTCGTGAGGGTATTTGCGGTTGCAGGAGGGAGGATTAACTTTTTAAAATTGTAAAATATATTGGAAATCGAAAGAAATGATTAAGTTGTGAAGAAAACCACAGTGCTGCAGATACAATTTTTACGCCCCCCTTCCAAAAAAAAAAAAAAAAAAATAAATAAATCCAAAGCATATTTGAAAATGTTTTCTCCCTTGCCAAAATCCATTGTCTCACTAATACAGAGAGAGCAAGAACGGTAGATGTGTTAACATCTTCACCACATAAAATAAACTCAAATACAAAATGAGATCTCTTAAAGCACAAAATAATTGGAACGTCAATTTAAAAAATATAAGCATAATTCAATTCGACAGAAAATGATTGAAGGAATAACAACAGACACATGTTAAAGAAAACTTCTGCTTAAAATGAGCTGTCTAATAATACAGAATCTAAAAAGAAAAATCAAGGCGGTAATGTTTTTTTAAATTTGTTAAAGAAAAAAAGAGGAGAAAGGATTTAGTATTTATATTGTGTTATATGGTTTCATATTGCGTGGGGTGGAATAAAAAATGAACAAAAAATCCATGTGTAATCTTTGTATTACTTTGTACACGATATTTAAATAACTGACAATTAATTCCTTAATCTCAATTCTTAAATATTAACATTGATTTATATTTTAAATATATAAAAAGAGTATTATTACTTTCAGACATTTGATTTTATTACATATTTCAATGCTGTTGTATTGTTTTATTGTTTTATTTATCACAAACTTTGATCTATTATTTATCAAATTAAAAATTACTTATATTCCCTACTCATTAAAACAGTCCAATAATGTTTATACAATTTAGGAAACTAAGTGTCCAAAATGGGCAACCAGTTGTTTAATTTAGTCCTTTTTTTGTATTTTTTATTTTCAAAAAGAAGTAAAATTTAAGATTAAAAAAATGACATTGCAAAACATGCTGCTATAACGTAGGTAATAAACTGTAGTCTCATTTATGAGTGTTGTTATACAGCTATTTTATATCTATCTATTTATTTATCTATCTATTTTCTCTCTCTCTCTCTCTCTATATATATATATATATATATATAAATTTAGGGGTCCTTTGTGAAACACCCTGTATATATATATATATATATACAGGGTGTTTCACAAAGGACCCCTAAATTTAAAAATCTAACTCGAAAACGGTGATAGATAGAAACATAAAACCAGTGGTGTGTTTATTAAAAAATCGTAAGAATATTATACATAAATCAGAAAATTTAGTTAAAAATACCGCTCGTAGATGGCGTTGAGAGCGTTAAGACCTTCTAAAGAGACACTGTTAAAAATTTTAAACTTTTGCTGCATCATAACTCCATCGCTTTTATAACATATCTCTATTTTGACCAATAAAAATCCTCCATAACACATTGAAGGAATAGTTTTCTATGTAATCGGTGGAGTGACAATGCAACAAAAGTTTCAAATTTTTAACAGTGTCTCTTTAGAAGGTCTTAACGCTCTCAGCGCCATCCATGAGCGCTATTTTTAACTAAATTTTCTGATTTATGTATAAGATTCATACGATTTTTTTAAATAAACACAGCACTTATTTCATGTTTATATCTATCACCGTTGCCGAGTTATAGATTTTTAAAGTTAGGGGTTCTTTGTGAAACACCCTGTATATATCTAAGAAAAAAAATGACAATATTTTCTTCAAAGTTAACATTATTCTATATAAATTTCATTTTAATTTTATTCCATACATTATTCCGGCACTTTAAATTAAAACCCTATTTTTCAACTAATCTATTAGTCTTTAAATGTAAGATATAAAGGCATAATCGACCTAAAAGTATTTTTTTCCAATTTGCTTAAATCTTACAAATGGCACTAATTAATTGTTTTATAAAGAAAATCTTTTGTTATTTAAATTTCTAGTAAACTTCACTATCGTGTCACATGTTTATCAACCCCTTTTCAAATCCTTTATTTAATTGCTGCAACACTTAATTCATAAATTATTCAGTTCTGAAAACCTGTTTTTTTTAAATAATTCTTTTAACCTAATAAGATGTTAGCTTGAAAAGACTGTATCAATTATTTTTGAATTGATTCAATTTATTAACTGATTAAGCTTTGGCTGATACAGACTGATGGAATTATATACACTTTTATAAAACATAATATCGATGGTAACTATCATTGTTTTATGATTTCTTCTTTATTAGTGTTTATTGTTTATTATTGTTATTATATTGTGTGTTATGAACGTATAAATTTAATGTGATTTTATAACTATTATCTCGTATTATTTTCCAGGGAGAATGCACTTAAGTATTTTTTATTAATATTTTTACATTGTATTAATTTTCTTTTCTATCTCTTCGCTTTTAGTTTCACGAATTTTATGTCTTGTCTATTCAAAATTGAAAACTTTTAACATATTAAACTTATGTTGCATGAGTTTGTAATTTAGAAAGTAACAAAGTTTTGGAAAAGTGGAATAATATTACAAAATTCAAAACTTTTTGCTAAAGTTAACATTATTCTACATCAATGTCCGTTTAATAATTCGTAATTTGTCGTCATAAAACACCAACACCAACACATGTTAAATAATCTTTAATAATTAATTTTTAAACTTATTAAAGTTTTATTTCCTTTTGTGTTTATCTGTTTAATAATTTGTCACATTACTTGTTTATTTTATGATGGTTATATCTTTTGAAACGGCTTTTAATCTAAAAGAAGGATAAGTGAAATATCAAAAAATGTTTCAAGGACCACAGTCGGTAGACTTAAGGAAAATAGTTTGCGAAAGTACAAATCTTATAATTATCTTTAACTTACGTATCTTAAAGAAAAAAAATCGTTTCATAATTTTCTGAAAAAAGTAAATAATATGATAAGTTAAGATAAATTAAGTGATTCGCTGATTTACGTTCATTAGAGTTCTTTTTAAATGCGTACATATTCATTTAGAATTTTGTGCGATATTGTTTAATACCATATAGAATTTTTTTTCTGTAAAGAAATTATTATAGCAATACACTTTGCGAACATTTGCCTTTTAGATTTGGCACTCTGCGTGTTTAATTAACCGCGTCTTCTTCCATCCGCTATTTTGTACTAGCTCACAGGCTATCATAGCCTGAGAGTTTATGTTCCGCCCGTTCTGTATGTACCGGGTGTCCCAAAAATGACTGATGGATTTAAAAGTTCAATAACTTGCAAACGGTGACAGCTACTTAAAAAATTTTGCAGGAGGGTTATGTATAATGTCAGGAGTTTTTAACGTTATTTTTTACTTTAGTTCGAATTTCAAACAATAGGTGGCGGTGACGGCGATTGAAGGAGAGGTCGACGCCTCACTTAGCACTGATCACCTGGCCTTCAATCGCCGTCAGCGCCACCTATTGTTTGAAATTCGAACTAAAATAAATTACGGTAAAAAGCTGCTGACATTATACATAACCGTCCTGCAAAAAAAATTTTAAATACTGTCACCGTTTGCAAGTTATTGAGTTTTAAATTCCATCAGTCATTTTTGGGACACCCGGTATGTACATACGTTCGTACGTGCGTAACGCGATAACTCATGATAAAAATATCCAATCCACTTGAAATTTTGTATATAGGTATATTCTGATAAGGCGCTTCTCAGATTAGTTGTTGGAGTTCATTTGATATATATAAGAGGGGGAACGGGGGGCTCATGCCCCTCCCTTAATTAATATAAATGTATTTGTCAAGCAGACTTATCAGTTTTCTATTAAGGTTTAGATATAGGATCATTCTGGTGAGGCGCCTTAATGATTGGTATTAGGTGTTCATTAGATAAGTATAAACAGGGGAACGGGGGTTCTAATAGCCCTTCATTTATATAAATGGGGTTTTCATGCAGAATTATCATATTTTGTTCAAATCTCTGTATAGTTTTGGAAGTTTAATGGTTATGTATAAAAGAGGGGGAAAACTCCTGTTAAATTATATAAATGTTTTTTTTTTATTAAGATTTTCGGATTTGCTCTGAATTTTGGATACAGATTTTTTATATGATAAAGCATATACCTGATTAGCTTAGGAGGTTCAATGATTAAATATAAAAAGGGGGAAATGGGGAGCTGTTTCCTCTCTTAATTTGTTTTTCGAACGGAATTAACTCTTGGAAATATAAGGTTGAAGTGTATAATTAGTATGCATAGCCTGTAAGCTTAATGACATCAGTTTAACTGGGCAATACTCTTTTTATATTTCATAATTATTACCTGGACAACATTGGCTATCAAAACTCGCATCATAAATAAATGTTCCTTGTCTATTTTGCTTCATGTTTTTTTTTCCTTACTGTACCCCTTCCCGACGTTTTTTTAATGTTTCGTAAGAAATTTTAATGTAACCATTTTTACTTCTGTCACACCTCTTGGAATTTGCATTTTGAGATATTTCTTTAGATTTTACATTGGTAAATCATTCTTTATTATGATGTGATCGTCTTTACCCCATTCCTTTACAAATCAAAGCTTTCAGTTAATTGTTAGACTACCTTATATTACGAGCCACAACATTTTACAAATGTACTGGTATGGCATTCATTTATGTGTATTGCTTTTAAATATCTTTCCCTCTGAATAATTGTTTATTGTTTAAGGATAATTACGTTACATTTATTAAATCAACGTGTAATTCTAAACGATCTTTTGCAAAAGTTTCTGGGTAAAATTTTAGCATAGTTTTTTTTTTTTTTTTTTTTTTTTTTTTTTTTTTAGAATTAAAAAAAATGTGAAATAGCCTTTTCCATTCTTTTTTTCCCAAAAAATATAAATATTTTGCTTGAATTGGAAATATTTTGTACAATTATTTATTCTTTTAAACGTATATTTTGTGAAAATCTACAAAAGTAAAATAAAAGAATTTGATTTCATATTTGCTGGTTTGATATATAAAAATATTAAGCAATAGATTTTCTACATAGCCACAATAGAAAATGGTTCCATGCATTATTTATTATTAATTCAGGTTTACAAAATTTTACAAAATTTACATGCATATTTCATGGAAATATAAGTTTGAGACGTTTCTGTTCTGTAATCGATATTTTTCAATCGTTGTAACTTTATTTTGATGCAGACTGATATGTTTATTATGTAATTTATTTTTACGATAGTCGATTTTTCGTCTTCTTGTGGAATATACAAAGCAGTTCGTTCTAAAATATAGGGAAAAACTGTGTGGGGGTAAAGTGGTTTGTAAACAGCGAAAATACGGATACATAGAATTTATTTCCATTTTTGAAAATTAGATAATTTATTATATAAAATGTATTTCATAGATCCTGAAAATTTTGAATTTTACAAGATAAAATTTATGAAAATGGATTTCAGAAAACAAAATAATCTTTTTTCGTGACACAAAATAATTATGTGCACACAGTTATTTACTCCCACAAAATAAGTATTAATTTTTTAAAAGGTTCTGAAATCAATTAAAGCTGAATAATTTAAATATTTAGCTTTTGTTCCATGCTTATGTAATACTTACTGATAGAATTATATTTTAATGAAAAAAATATAAATGTTATAATTTTATATTCATCTTTCACTTACAAACGTCTCTGTATCATATTTGATGCAATCCAAATATTTATCGAAGGACCTTTATGCGAATTTTGTTCCACTTTACTGGTGGGAATCATTTTAATTACATCAAAGTAATTACAATTCTTTTGTCACTGAGATTATTTTCAAAATATGTGAAGGACGTAAGATAACAATTAGAGCAACAGAACTGATGGATATGACTTGATACGTTTGGTTGATCATTATTCAGTATATGTGAAAACTTAATGTCTTTTTACTCATGTTCTACTCCTCAAGTTACGCTAGTACATTAGAAGCTGTGCTAAAATTTATGTAAGATATATCTGTTTGAGACGTTTCTGTTCTTTAGTCGATATTTTTCAATCGTTGTAACATTATTTTGATGCACACCGATATGTTTATTATGCAATTTATTTTTCCGATTGCCCATTTTTCGTCTTCATGTAGATTATGCCGTATCAAAATCGTTCGTAACAAAATATAGGAAAGAAATGTGTGTGGCTGAAGTGGTTTGTAAACAACAAAAATACAGATACATACAATTTATTTCCATTTTGAAAATTAGATAATATATTATATAAAATGAGTTCCATACTGTCTAAAAAATTTGAATTTTACAGGATAAAATTTATGAAATTGAATTTCAAAAAATAAAATGTTCATTCTGAGGAAAACAAAATCATTACATGCGTACAGTTATTTAATCCAATAAAAATAAATATTAATCTTTTAAAAGTTTATAAAAAAGTTTCTGAATTAAATACTTTGCTTTTGTAACATACTTATATGAAACTTACTGATACATTTATGTTTTAATGAAAAAAAAAAAAAACACATAAAAGTTACAATTTAATATTCATATTTCCCTCATAATCTTCTATATGTTATATAATGATGCAATTCAAGTATTTTTCAAATAGAAAATTTTCGAAGGAACATTTTGTAAGTTTTGTTCAATTTTACTGGTGGGAATCATTTTATTGTACTGATATTATTTTCAAAATATGTAACGAACCTAGGATGACAGTTAGAACAACAGAATACAAGGCTCGAAATAAAACACATTGGATTATTGTATTTAATCTTCGATATTTAATCCATTTAATGTACAGTAAAGTACGTTCATTTATTCCAAATGTGACTTTTTTCAACATACTTTAAAGACATATGTATAAAATATCATTAAAACCTGTAAATGCACAAGAAAAGTAACAAAAAAAGAGTAAATTTAAAATATATGATGTTCTTAAAATTTGAAACAGTAGAAAAATAATCGATTAATATAGTTATTAAAATATTTTTCTTGATAAGATATAAAAAAATTAAACAGCTAGATATAATTTCGCTACTATCTTACTGTCATCTAGTCTATTATAATGATATTCAATAATTTATTCACATATAACATTTAGAGCTTTCTCGAAATTTTTACAATCATAAACTTAGCTTATGTATATAGAAATTAAAGTAACTTTATTTTCACATGTACCTACAATCTTCCATACCATAATGATAAAATATGACGTTAAGAAACTTTAAAATAATTATATCATTTGACTTAACAGGAGAAGTTATCACACAATGCTACGTTTCCTCTGGTATTTAAATTCCATGTCACGTATATAGGAAACTGAAAGATATGTGTATGGAAATTTTATTTTTTCACAAACGTGTAACATTTCCAGTAATTGGAAAGATAAGGCAAATCGTAATGTTATTAAATAAATTGTAATCTTTAAGAAACTC
This sequence comes from Maratus speculifer, assembly GCA_964019185.1. Classification (NCBI taxonomy): domain Eukaryota; kingdom Metazoa; phylum Arthropoda; class Arachnida; order Araneae; family Salticidae; genus Maratus; species Maratus speculifer. The sequence goes on along the minus strand of OZ025291.1, from coordinate 45,646,453 downwards.
TTAAATGGTGTCTGTGGAAACCAAGTTAGACGATAAAAAAGAGAACTGTACTGAAAATTTGGTCAAAAATTTCTAATAAAATATTTCTATATATATATAAACTTTACAAAAGTTGCTACAAAAACTTTCAAAATAATCATTTCCATTTTTATTAAAATTAATGTTTTATCTAACAGTTACACTTAATATTATTGAGCTCAATGTATCATGTAAAACCCACAGATTATCTGCCTATATTATGAATGGCGCTGTGTAGTATTAAAAACTAAAACTGTATAAAAATGTAGGATATCATTAAAAAAATCTGTAATTGCTCTACGTCATATATGTATATACCGGGTGTCCCAAAAATGACTGATGGATTTTAAAATTCAATAACTTCCAAACGGTGACAGCTATTTAAAAATTTTTTGCAAGAGGATTATGTATAATGTCAGGAGTTTTTTTACCGTAATTTTTTATTTTAGTTCGCATATCAAACAATAGGTGGCGCTGACGGCGATTAGCGAGCCAGGTGATCAGTGCTGAGTGAAGCGTCGACCTGGCCTTCAATCGCCGTCAGTGCCACCTATTGTTGGAGAGGCGAACTAAAATAAAATATTACCGTAAAAAAAAACTCCTGACATTGTACATAACCCTGCTGCAAAAAAATTTTAAATAGCTGTCACCGTTTGCAAGTTATTGAATTTTAAAATCCATCAGTCATTTTTGGGACACCCGGTATATACATATATATATGTATATATATGTCTTTTCAGTTTTATTATATATTTGCATGTATTTTATAAATTGAAAATAAATATCTACATATTAGTAAAAGAATTATAGTGGACAAATAACACTAAAATTTAAAATAATAGATTTACATAATCGGAAAGAAAAGTATTAGTATATTAGAAGTAAACATATAACTATACTTATAAGGTACCCTGGGGTAAAAACGCCAGGCGGGGTAATAATGCCAAGTGCTTATATTTTGCATAATTATGAAATAATCAGGTAAATGACACCCTTATGCACTGCGCAGAAGAGTTTTGAGTCATATAAATTGCAAAAAACAGCTTCAAGTTAATTTGTTTCATTTTTAGGGCTTATTGTTTTTACAAGCAACTAAAATTAACGCTTGATCTACAATTTGCGAGATAAGGTTTTTGGTGTGAAGACTATATTTTTTATCCGGAAATACTTTGTTTATTACATAAATTTGCAGTGTATTTCATGTACTTTCAAATTGTTGTAGAAGATTTTGGATATCTTCTCGAGATAATTTGTAGTTTAGGATTTACTGCGCAATGAGTATCCCGGGGTAATAACGCCAGGGATTGGCGTTATTACCCCGGTTGATTCCCAACAGTGGCCGAACTATATCCGAAGGGGGTTTATATATTAATATGGGACAGCATTATCATCATTGTTGAAATGGTAAGATTAAGGGGGGGAGGTGCCCAATACTTAAAAATAATCTCTCTATTTTATTTTTTATTATATTATTATTATTTTTTTTTTTTACTAATGTAAAAAATAATTTTTAACTCTTGTGAATAAAACTATATTAAAATGTTTTCGAAATTCAAATTCGAACATCTTCAAAATCAGGTTTCGATTAAATTTCCACTGGATTGTTCAATTGAGTTCGAAATTTTAACTGTCCGTTTTCTCAGCGTTCGGTTTTTCAAAACTTTATAAATTTAACCTTTAATTGATGTGACAGAAATTGTAATGTATGAATGTGATGTTTGTGACACCTCAAAATTGAAAGATGAATAAAAGGCGGGAATAACTCATAGGATTGTGTTTTTGTACTAAACTTTTTATACAAGAGTATTATACTTAATATTCACCTATTTAGTCTCTGGTGATAGTACTAAAATTCCAAATGAAACAAAATTTCGGTAGTATTTGCAGTTAAACTGAAAATTACAAGTCAAACTAAAAAATTTAAAGAAAAATAGTGGTCTATGAGACCGGTAACATTAGTTAAAGGTTAAAATGATCCATGATTAAAAATCATAGAATACTGTTCCTGCGCTAAACTTTTGTACAGAATTATTTCTAATTAAATTTAAGCTATTCAAATATTTCTAACAATATTACGAAAACTCCAAACGAAAGAGAATTTCAGTTGTAACTATAGTTAAACTGGAAAATACAAGTTAAACGCTATTTTTTGGGGGGGGAGGGGGTACAGTGTTCAGTCAGATTGCTAAAAGCAGTTAAAGGTTACTTTTGTTGCTAATATAGAGATAATAATATATAACCATAATAATTATGTATAAAATTGAATAAGAGATCTCTTTAGGATAATATTTTTTAATCAAAAATTTTATTCAATTTATTAAAAATTTATTGAAGCATGTTCTTTAAAACGTCGACAATTTAACTGTAGGTTTGGAAAATCCGCATTAGTATGGAGTTATGGGTTAAAAACTATATACTAGATTACTATAATAGTATTAACCCTTAACTGTTGTGACAAAAATTGTCGCATAACTTACTGTAAGCGGCCTGTCAGACCGCTTAATCTAACGATGAACAAAATGTTAAATTAACTTTTAGAATATTATTTTTGTATTGAACCTTATATACAGGACTATTATAAATAAAATTCCGCTATTTAAATGTCTCTAGAAATAGTTATAGATTCCAAATGAAGCAAAATTTTCCCGGTATCTATAGTAAACTAAAAATTGAAAGTTAAACTTTGAAACTAGAAAAACTCAGCGGTATGTGAGACGCTAACAGCAGTTAAGGTTTAACAAAAATATTTATTACATATAATTCTAGTTATTATAAAACTTCACATGATTAAAATATTACATTATGAATGGTTAAAACCATGCAATGTTACTTATAATCATATTTAAGCGGGACTTTTTAAGCAAAAAGAGACACAGGGTGTTATATTCTATTGAAGCTCCCCCTCACTCCTTTTTCTTTCACTTTCACAAAAAAAATCTATATTTTCTATAGCATAGATTGCATACATGGGAATATAAATACTGATTCAAATAATCCGTGCAATGTTTCTAATAATTCTATTTAAATGGTCATTTTTAAGCAAAACGTAGCTTAGAATCTGATATTATTTGCCTCCTCCCCCCGCCACCACCACACCTTTCTTTTTCTTTCAATGTCACAAAAAAATTGTACATTTTCAATAGCTTAGATTGCAATTTGTCAATTTCTAGAGCTGTAGAGTTTGTATTTTTAGAATTGGGCAATCTACATGCCATTATTCCATCTTATTTCATAGTTTTGTTTGCATGGCGTTATTACCCATATAGGTGGGTATTAACGCCAAATAGCATTGGTCAAGAAAAAAAGCCATTACATTTTATGAATACATATCTGTTAAATTATTTTATTTTATATAGATAGTCAATGAGTTGCTGTATCAAATCCTATATTTGTTTGAAAAATACAATCTAAAACTAAGCCATGAAAATTGGTAGTACTTTAACGTGGCGTTATTACCCCAGGGTACCTTATTTAAAATATTTCATCAATAGTAAACATAATAATACTATTAATATATTACTCATATCTGCATATCTATACTGTTAGCACACCAACCTTTAAAATTTGCCAATATAAACAACAACACAAATAATATACCATAACTATAAATCATCAGCATGTATACTGAAAGTACAATACAATTTAAAACATTTCATCTAGCTTAGTAAGTTAAAAAAATCTAATATATCGAAATTTAATGCCATGTATAATTTCGATACATTCTTCCACCATAGAGTTTTTACAAATGAATGTCTTTCTTCCGAACGAATCTGAAGAATATTCAAATTTAAATACAATTATTAATTTATTCTTGAATTGAGAACAAAGCGCATATAATGACTAACTCTTCATTTTGTATTTCTTTTTTTTCAAGCATCCGAATAAATTAGAATGGAGTAAGAAAAAGAAAGTTTCAATTGTGATTTCGTGTAACAGCCAAAATTTGCGTTTTGGTACCTGTATTATACGGGAAAATCTCATGAATTTTGAAGAACTTTTGTAGGGCTCTACCAGAACATATACATTTTTATTATTGCACACAATAGGTACTGACCCTAAATCGTATAGTTACAGATATTTTGGTACCTTTTTATATTTAAAATTATTAGTATAACTTCCTTTAGAATTTTTTGATTTGAAGTCTTATTTTTACTTTTTAGACTTTAAGTCTTTTTTTTATATAATTTTGAAACTTTTTATTGACTTTTAAAAATTATTTGTTCTCATTTTTTAAATCTAAATGATTGCGAATTGAGGAAAATCGAAGTTCACGCTTACGAGAAATGTAGTGGAATGTCTACTGTTTGATGTTCCTCCAATAGTAAATGAAATTGTTTTGTTAAAAATGGCAGAAGTTATAAACTGTCACTTTTATACGAGATATTAATTAAAATACAAACTGACTCATAAAGATTCAGAAGACAGAGGTGGACATAGGGCTGAGGTAATTAAAATACCAGGAGAAAAGATCGGAGAAATTTGAAAGAGTAGAAAACAGTTTAATTTTCCAGAGACGTATTGATCAAATGATAGACAACAACACTTCTGAATATCGGATATTTTTTTGTGTCCTTAAATTATAACGATATGATAATTACATGGAAAAGATCAATTTTTGAAAATTGAAGCTGCAAGTAATCTTCTAGACATTTCTGATTACAAATACATGCCAATGTATAAGGTAGACCGTACACAAGAAAAACATGTGGAAAAGTGTGAGTCAAGAAATTCTAGAATTAGGATCAAGTCCTTCTTCTTTATCTGGGGAAATTGTCTCTGGACTGAAAATCTTTTGGTCGCTTTACTCCGTAGAATGCGGGGCGCATGGATGTACCTGCGAAAAATCTAAGAAGGTGCCTTTAAATCAACAAAAATATTTTATTGAACAAAGGTCAACAAGGAAGATCTTATTCGCACGCTCGATAATACAGATACATGTAAATTGAGAGCACAAAGGGACCTCGATGACGACTTAAAAATCAATTTTAATGTCAGCAGCTAATCAAGACTGTACAACAATTATATATTGTAATAGTGGTGATGAAGAAACAAGTAGCAGCATTCCATCAATGTGTCAAGGATCAATATCCATATCACAAGCATCTATATGTTGAAAGAAGAGTCACAAAGAGAAATGAACATCTATCTACGATTTCAACAGGCTCACAGATCAGCATGGAATTTCGGATAGATGCGTGATAGTATAGGCTTCTGCAATTCTGCGCGATGTTGGCATTCTATTGTAGAAAAAAACGAATCAGCACAAATAATTAACACAAGCGAGGTATGTAGATAATAATAATAATAATAATAATAATAATAATAATAATAATAATAATAATAATAGTAATAATAATATAATAATATACTAATAATAATAATAACTAGAGAATATACAAAAACATTGATCTGAATTGTTTAGAAACATGAATCGAAAGTATATATTTTGATTAAAGATAAGATAAAACACTACATCAAGAGAAATTCGGGATAGATTACATCAATGATCAGTAAAGGTAGAACATATATGTTTAATTGAAGAGATAAACTTACTTCACGGACACGAGACACATTACTCAATTTTTTGGATCAGGAAAGAATATTGGAGAAAGCATTTTGAACTATTGCACTGAAAACAACAGCTGTAATCTTTGGCAGAAAGAATGACACATTTATTTTTTTAAAGGAAAGATTAGTCATCCCTTGCAGTGGTTAATATGCCAGTTTCATGCAAACGAATTGTTGCGCCACGAATTTTCATTTTCTGTACTTAATAGACAAACTATATTATATATACTTTATAGCCCAGAGCCTTTTCTGCCCCTATTGGATAAAGTTGAAGGAATGTGAGCAACAGGAATTTATGTAATTTATTAATATTTGCTCTTGTCCCTCACAAATGAAATCTGAAGCTTACAGTACAGACCGAAATTATTGCGTCAAGAAGTTTCACCAGGCCAAGGCTTCCTAAATATGGTAAATCGTAATCCAAGAAAAATATCTCACTCTGAATGATTGAAAATTGACGGTCGACCATTTATGTATTACACTGAAAGTCAGAATCTCTCTTAAAATCTGAAGATTATGGCTGAATTTGTGAGGAATGTATATGTGCCTATGTGATTTCACAGTAAGAAAAATCCTTTCTGTAAAAGTTAATCTCAAAATGGCTTTTGAGTTGTAGGGTTATTTGAGGAAAAAATTAATGAAGATTGTTAAACTCGTATTCCACTGTTATCCAGAAAATAAAAATTTCTAGGAATGAAACTGATGAAGGAAACAATGTTGAGAACATGAATTCCTAAGAATATAGAAAGGCAAGGGAAATAGAATGTTCAAAAATAACAATAATCAGTGTTGATGTCGCCTAGTGGAGATACTAAATAACACCCTTTAAGCTCATCTATATGCTTTTAGAACTGTTAAATTTACTTCTAGACATTTTTCATAAATGCATGCATATCATATGAGTCCGTATGTAGAATGATATATTTTTGGAAATGATGTATAGTTATTCCAAACTAGATATTGTGATCCCTCGTAATATTTCTCTCAGTTCTGAGGAGAATAAGACAACTTCATATTCTAATATTGAACTATAGTGCAATACAGATCAAATTGATTGACAAGAGTGTGAAATTCCGGATCACTTCAATTTTAATAGAATATCATCAGAAGAATAAAAACTTCTCATAAATTGATCAGGTTCCAACTTTTCAATTGTCCAAGTTTCCGATTCCTATTCAAACAATTGAAAGGTGCAAAAGATACGTGAAATTAGTTAATAAAACATCATTAGTAACTGTGAGAGCTGACGAAAAGGATAGATATATACGAGCAAAAAATCAATTCACGAAACAATGTCTAGTTTTGATACCAAAGGCTAATATAAACTAAAGTGAAATAAAAGATCTCTTTACAGTACTTATGGTTTTGTTACATTAGAATATATTAAGGAAACTGTCTATCCGATAAATTTTGAGAGTTATAGTTCATGTATAATTGAACTGTATACCTATTATGTGTTCGTTTTCTTTAATTAACATTACAGAGACCTTTCTACTATATATATATATATATATATATATACATAATAATTTTAATAACTTGCATTAGTTTTCCATGTATAAAAGTATAACATTTGAGAGCTGCGTTGCACTAAAGATGAATTCCAAACAAAATAAAAATGCAATCTTATGTTCAATATGCCAAAAACCAATGTTTTAGACATTTCCGAAAATAATTTTTTTTTGCTATTTTTACTCTTTCTTAATATACATGGCTAAGATTTGTGAGAATTGAACAAGTCTTTATCGTGCTTTATCATCAGCAGTGATTATGGTGAAAAAATCTCTTGCAAATATTTGTGTCATTAATCTTTAAAGAGTCAGCGTGTTTTAACAAAATTTATGAATATTATTTTAAAAACATGTTCGTTCATACTTTATTCATACGATAAACTGTTCATCGTTATCAGCTACATATTAGCATTGGAAAAGGGATGTAGGGACCAGTAACAATGTATGGCAATTTTTTTCGCATTTATAAACTATTAAACGTAAATAGCATATTTAATACAAATCACCTTTAATTATTTTCCCATTCTTTGCAACCTTATGTGTGATATATGTTTTTAAAACTTCAGAAATTTAAATATACGAATTAAACCGGTGGTTTTAAACATAATGCTTGTTTTGACCCAAATACAATAAAGTTTAATTTTTTTTTAACCCGATATAGTAAATTTAATTCTCTTTTCAATAAAGCTAAATTTCTAAAGAATTTGTAATGCGATTTTAGTATTTTTTTCGTATTTTGCGGCTATTTTTTGACGATTGATAAAAAAGAATATTGTTTCAAACATTTAGCATTATTAACTAAATTTTGTCTACTACGATTTTTCAATTTCATCGATTTTTAATGCAATTTTTAGTGCCATTTCCGAAGTACATTTTAACGAGTTTCCAGTTTTTGTGTTTTTTGAATCGATTTTTTTTTTTTTTTTTTTTTTGCTTTTTTCAATGTTATAGGTTTATGTTAACGTCGGGCGGGTCAATAAAACTTTCTTGAAATGAGTAATAAAAATCATTAAAAATGATAAACCAATTAATGACCATTAGATTATTAATCATGATTATCTAAGAAACTCTGACTGTGCTAAAACAATCATGAAAGATCATACTACTTGAAATTAAATGTAATTTAAAGTATCTTTTCATACTTTAACTATCCATATATCTAACTTTATTCTGGAAGAATTTATGTAAAATGATTTTAAACTTAAAATTTAAATATGTCGGAGTTTCTGTAAAATTATAAAGCCATTATAAAAAACTAGCACTTTATACAGCTCATGTTTTTTTCAAAATTTTTTAGAATATAATGTTTTATACACTATATTGCCATTGATTATGGGACACTTGCGATTTTAGACATTTTACTAAATATCTAGAAAAAAACATGATGAATCATCTCGAAACTCTTAGTGTATAAATATAATAGTATACGTCATACATCTCCGTGAAGATTTTTTACCGAAACGCCATAGGGGACCGTCAACAAATTAAAAATTAATGAATATCTTTTGAATAACCCTGTCAAAACTAATGTAGAAAAAGCGCTCAAACTCTAGATTATGATTGAATGCCTTATTGTAATACACTGTGTTCATTTTTATGCAAATAGCATGCACACTCGCAGAGTAATTAAGGTTTTTATAAAAATGGTCCCAAATTTTTCCAAGTTTTTACATTATAATTTTCAGAGTTCTTGATATAAAATAATATTTTTTTCAGAAAATATGACAAACAACATTGCACACAGTACCCTGTAATCAGAATTTAAAAATAATAAAAATTGTATGAAAAATGAGTAGGTTTACTAAATAATTTTTTACTGCGCATGCGTCAAAGATATCAAAATTTCATTTGCATATTATGTTAGCGAAATGTATAGAGCAACTTTTGTAAAAGTCTCAAAATCATAGCTTGAAAATTCTGAAAGTAATCGTCTATAGAAAAAGGACAAAATCCGTTGTTTCCAAAATGAAGCAAAAAAATGAGGAATTTTATACAAATGCAGTAGTACATCCCATATTGTGTATTCTATATTGACACTAATCAATGAATATATGGATACAACCCCTCTTGTTTTTGCTTCATTTTGAGAATAACGGATTTTCGACTTATTCAATTGACGATTATTGTCAGAATTTTCAAGTTATGATTTTGTGACTTTCACAAAAGTTGCTCTATACATTTAGCTAACATAATATGCAAATAAAATTTTGATATCGTTGACGCATGCGCAGTAAAAAATATTTAGTAAACCAACTCATTTTTTATACAATTTTCATTATTTTTTAATTCTGATTACAGGGTACTGTGTGCAATGTTGTTTGTCAGATTTTCTGAAAAAAATAATATTTTATATTAAGAACTCTGAAAATTATAAGGAAAAAACTTGGAAAAATTTGGGATCATTTTTATAAAAACCTTAATTACTCTGCGAGTGTGCATGCTATTTGCATAAAAATGAACACAGTGTATTACAATAAGGCATTCAATCATAATCTACAGTTTGAGCGCTTTTTCTACATTAGTTTTGACAGGGTTATTCAAAAGATATTCATTCTTTTTTAATTTGTTGACGGTCCCCTTTGGAGTTTTGGGAAAAAATCTTCACTGAGATGTATGACTTATACTATTATATTTATACACTAAGAGTTTCGAGATGATTCCTCATGTATTTTTCTAGATATTTAGTAAAATGTCTAAAATCGCAAGTGTCCCATAATCAATGGCAATATAGTGTATACAGGGTGATTCATAAAAAATGGGCAGAACTTTAAGGGGTTATAGTACACTTAAAGACAAATAATATTAAATAGGAGACTAAGGGTCCCAGACGTATTCCCAAGTAGATAGGGGGCATTAAAGTTTAGGGTCCGAAATTTCAAATGATTATGAAAAATGGAAAAATTGGTCGATTCGTTTGCGGTTTTTGCAAAAAATTTTCTTTATGCCAGTATTTTCTTGAAATAAAACTTTAAAGTTCAATTTCAAAAAATGCCGATAGGGGGCGCTTTAGACTTTGGAGTAACAAACAACTATTTTTTAACGTTATTTTTTGTATTTCTTTAAATGATTTCGAAAGCTTAGACTTAAACTTAAATTTTGATCTAAAAATCTGAGTCCTAACGAGTAGTTAAGTAGCGTAAACTGAAATTTGAAACCCTTCTCCACCCAGAACAAAAATCAGTTATTCCTGATCTTTGTGTCATAGATTAGGCTCTAACTACTGCCGCGTTTTGCTAAAATTATTCTTTATGTCAGTATTTTCTTGAAAATAAATTTTAAAGAAAAGTTTCAAAAAATTCCGATAGAGGGCGCTTTAGACTTTGGAGTAACGAACAAGTATTTTATACCGTTATTTTTTGTGTCTCATTAAATGCTTTCTAAAGCTTAGACTTAAATTTTCAGCCCAAAATCTGAATCGTTAGACGTGGTTAAGTTTCTGGGGAGAGGGGTTTGAAATTTCTACTCCTGAGCACAGTTCAGTTTACCATGTCCACACATTGTGTGCTGTGATACGAGGTAAAAAGACACAAATTAGGATTATGTTACCAAAGCATATTTATTAACATGTAATTACAATAAATGTTCAAAATTGTGACCACCAGAGGTTATGCACGCAGAACAACGGCGAAGAATGGAACGCCGAACATTCGCGAAAGCATCAGGCTTTTCGAGCACTTCCCCTACATCAGCGGAAAGTCTGGCGACCAGTTCCTCGGGGGATTCAATGGGTGTCTCATACATAAGAGCCTTCAATTGTCCCCAAAAAAAGAAATCGAGGGGTGAAAGATCTGGCGAGCGAGCAGGCCAAGCAACAGGACCACCTCGACCAATCCATCTGTTCGGAAATGTGATGTCCAGATAGTTGCGGACGTCTCGTACGTAATGGGCTGGCGCTCCATCGTGCTGGAACCACATGACCCGCCGGATGCGTGGAGGAACAACGTTTAACAGGTCTGGCAGCACATGTTGCAAAAATGTGAGGTATGTTTTACCGTTGAGGCGTTCAGGAAGAAGGTACGGTCCGATTAGGTGGTCTCCGAGGATTCCTGCCCAAACATTGATGGAAAAGCGTCTCTGATGAGCATGTGGATACGTAGCATGTGGATTGACATCCGCCCATACATGTGCATTGTGTGAGTTAAATGTACCTTCACGTGTGAAGGTACATTCATCGGTGAAAAGCACAGTTCTTCCAAAATGTGGATTTAGCGCGTTGTGCTGCAGAAACCAGCGGGCGAATTCAATACGATTTGGATAATCCCCTGGAGACAGTTTCTGGACTCGTTGCACATGAAACGGGAGCAAATGTTCATCCTTCAGTACCCTCCAAGTCATGGACTGTGAGGTATCCACCTGCCTAGCCACTGTTCGTGTACTTGTACTTGGCTGCGCCGCTACTACATCCAGAATGGCTTCTGCAACAACTACTGATTCGTCCTTTTTTGCACGACCTGCATTCGACCGGGAAGCGGGAAATGATCCCGTCTCACACAACTGTCTGTGCAAGCACTCGAAAGTTTTGCGGTTAGGCAACCGCCTGTTGGGAAATCGCTCTCCGTACATTCGTTGTGCCTCTGCACCATTTCCATCTGCCGCTCCGTAAATTAAATGCATCTCAGCCTTTTCCTTATTCGTGAAGGGCACCATCTTCCGATTCATTACTACAGCGACTTACACTTGACTCACCATTCAGTGGTTTTTATGCCTGAATCGTGTCGAAATTTTGCATACGTGTTCTTCTTCTTCCCCATTTGACATTTGCATACTTTCTGTCTCCTTCTTCACCCGGTGACTAGCGTCAGGAATGGAGCTTTAACGTTTGCATGAGCGACGTTTCCAACTGTGCCAGTGCCTTTATGAGTGAATTCCGACTATGCAGTTCTTGACGAAAGTTGTATTTTTGCCTCGTATCACAGAACAGAATCGTTGGGCATGGTTAAGTAGTGCAAACTGAACTATGTTCAGAAGTTGAAATTTGAACCCCCTCCCCTCGCTACTGAACCACGCTCAGCGATTCAGATTTTGAGCTGAAAATTTAAGTTTAAGTCTAAGCTTTAGAAAGCATTTAATGAGACACAAAAAATAACGGTATAAAATAGTTGTTCGTTACTCCAAAGTCTAAAGCGCCCTCTATCGGAATTTTTTGAAACTTTTCTTTAAAATTTATTTTTAAGAAAATACTGACATAAAGAATAATTTTAGCAAAACGCGGCAGTAGTTAGAGCCTAATCTACGACACAAAGATCGGGAATAACTGATTTTTGTTCTGGGGGGAGAAGGGTTTCAAATTTCAGTTTACGCTACTTAACTACTCGTTAGGACTCAGATTTTTAGATCAAAATTTAAGTTTAAGTCTAAGCTTTCGAAATCATTTAAAGAAATACAAAAAATAACGTTAAAAAATAGTTGTTTGTTACTCCAAAGTCTAAAGCGCCCCCTATCGGCATTTTTTGAAATTGAACTTTAAAATTTTATTTCAAGAAAATACTGGCATAAAGAAATTTTTTTGCAAAAACCGCAAACGAATCGACCAATTTTTTCATTTTTCATAATCATTTGAAATTTCGGACTTTAATGCCCCCTATCTCCTTGGGAATACGTCTGGGACCCTTAGTCTCCTATTTAATATTATTTGTCTTTAAGTGTACTATAACCAATTAAAGTTCTGCCCATCTTTTATGAATCACCCTGTATATGGAAAGGTCCTGTGTTACTATAGTGACCTCTGTATAATAAATCAATATATATATACTAGCGGACCTGACAGACGTTGTCCTGGCACCGACACACGTTTTCCTGACAACGACTTCAAAAAATCAAATGAATGTACATAAATATAATAATGCGCACAATAAATACTACGCTCTTAATTTAGTTTCTTATTACAATTATATAAGGAAATTATTTTTTACTTTGCATTAGTTTTGAAGTCGGTTCAATTTTTGATAGAAAAAGTTATTTTTCTTTTTTAGTTAAAAGTTAACTATTTTCTGAAGTCGGTTAGTTAAAATTATAATACATGTAAGATTATTACAAATCATACACGTAAAGTCAGGAGTGGGGTTCGAGCACATGATCTCTTTCTTTAAGAACCAGAGCTTAAATCTGGCACCTTAGACCTTTCAGCCATTCCCTCCACACTGTATCCAGCGAACTTATTCAACACTTTTAATTATCGAAAAATCACTACTATTAGTTTCTGCCTAATTACTAAAAAAGTTCTTAATCAATTTCGATAAAACATAGATCTAAACCATTCTCTAATCCACTGGAACACACACACAAAATTTCATTAAAATCGGTCCAGTCGTTTAGGAGGGGCTCAGTGACAAACACACGCACAGAATATTTATACATATAAATATGCATATTTTTGCATATCAGCTTTGATTTTAATTATTATTTATAGTAAAATAACTGAAAGTATATTCGAAAAATTACTCTAAGTGTAACAAGAATAACGGAAGGACATTGACTTACGTAATTTATAAAATCTGAGTATTTGACATTAAATCGTAAAAAAAATTAAAATAAAAATTGCAATAAATTACAAATGAGCAAAAAAAATTAATAAATAAAAATAAAAAATAATCTGAATAACCAAAATTTTATTTACGTTGACTAAATATTGAAATTCTCCGTTATAAAAATGCTACATATGCGCTATTTTATTTATTAGTGGTATTAAATGAAACTTATTCAGTTACAGATGTTCTAAGGTACTTGTGCAAATACTACTGAATATTGATCTGCTCTTTATGACATAAAATTAATTATACTTCGTCATTTGACAACTTTTGTTGCAGATAGCTCAGAAATTTTATGACCAATGGACCACTGTACTTATTATATGATCATATATTTTTATATTTATTACGTTTTGCATGTGTAAGGATATTTCATTATGACACTGAAATGTATAATTAATTTTATAAAACAGAACGTCGCCTAACGAGCAAAATAGCATTAAGATTCGGTTCAGTTTAATAATATTTTTCTCAATAATTCATTGTAAATTTTTTGGTGAGTCGTTTATATAATACAATACGTCACCTGAGAATAATAAGGTTCTAACTGACATTTTGAAAAAAAAATTGACTTTTTGACATAAGAATGTTATATTTGTAGAAATGGATGCCATTCTGCATTAAAATTTCGATATATATAATTTACATCCGCTTGCGATAGAGAATAATATAGTTCCATCAGAAATTGTTGAAAGCAGTCAGAATAAGAGAGTTCTATGTGCAATAGGGTGGTGCGAAAAACAAAAGTTTTTATTTCCGAATCGCTATAGCGTGGAAAAGTTGCGATTGGTAAATACAAGAAAAACAAAAAAAAAAGAATTTTGCAAATCGGACTATATCTTCCGATCGCGCAAACCACCTAAAAATTCAAAAAAATTGAAAATTTCCGATTTTTTCACAATTTTTTTAAAAATATTACATATACATATATTTTATCATTATAGTGAAAAATATTTGCATATTGTACTGTTTAATAATAATAAAAAAATAAATTGAGTTTAGAGAATATCTTCCAATCGGGCAAGCTCATTAAAAATCGGGGAAAATTTCAATTTTCAATGATTTTGATGTATTAAGAAAAAAATTAAGCAAGTTCAGTTTGCGGTCTCATGTTAAAATTTAAATGTAAATTAGTACTACTGAGCACATTATGCCATTTTTGAACAACCGATATCTAACCACGAGGAGATCGCTGCAGGTCGGAAAGGTTCAGTAGTTTGCGCAACTCCTGTTAGCCACGTTGCGAAACAGCGCTGAAGTCGCCCTACGTGTACATACCCATCGCTCCCCAACCTCGTTTACTTGCACAGTGCGTCATTTCGTATCAGTCAGCCCGTGAACGAATTTCGTTTGTTAATTGGGTGTATTATGCTATTTTAATTACATTAACAAGTGACATGGATACAGATATACATGTATCTTTGACCAAGAAAAATTTAGACAATCTTTTCATTGTCCTACATTCGGTCATTCAAGAGATTTTCGGCCAAATATTCTACCAACACATGAATATAGCGCCTGTATATACCTAAGTACTGTATAACTAAGCCTGTATACCTAAGACACTAAAGAACACCTTTAATTAAATTTAAATGCTTCTAGAATTGTTAAAAAACTTCTAGATCATTTTCAATAAATACATCCTATAATACGCATTGATATATAGAATGATACATGTTTGAAGATGTTTTATAGTATTCTTAAACAGGTATATGTTGTCCCTTGTGATATTTGTCTCAGAACTGAGGAGGATAAATAAAGTATCGTCCTTTCTTCCATCAAAATATATGCCATGTGGTTCTCCTCAATCCATTTGACTCTGAAGTAAATTTTTTCTAGTGCGGCTGATTTCCATTCTAATTTTATATTAATCAATAACTTCAGAAGCATCTATTTTAGTTATTACAGCAATATCTTCTAGCAGCTAATCAATCAATAATAGCAATATCTATAGCAGCACCTGCTGGGTCAGATACACCATTGCGATCGCAATGTAACGATGTAGATTTTAATTCCATATTCATTTGCCATGGTAATTTCTTCTTCTTAAATCTCATAGGTTGTATCGGTCATGGAAATGAGATTTTACATATACCTAAATTAGCATTAAAACTCTCCTATATTTCATCTAAATTCTCAAGATCTTTCATTTCCGCTTCAACAGATTTGGAAGGTTACCTTTTCAATATATAGTTTCGTCGTCCAAGTCTTGTATTCAGTTACTTTCCCTCCTTTTGATTTATAGTACTAATTTTTTCCCGTCCCGTGATCTCTCTGGAGGTAAATAAATCTATGCTCAATGACTGGAATTTTGTCGTGTTTTTCAGACTTACATTTAGTCTCAATCGGACACTCCCTCAGATCTGTTTTTTGGTAAAATTTAGAGGACATTTTTAACAGTAAAAATCCTTTTAAATATGGTATTTTAACCGTCGATTTGCAAAACGAACTGTGTTTAATTTTAATAATAGACCTGATCCAAGTAGAGATGAAGGACTAATCCTAATTCATATAGATTTAGAAAATCCTATGTGAAGAATAGATGACAGTTTAGATGAAGCACCAGCTCTAGATATTCTTGATGTTAAAACTATTTTAAAAAATCAGTAAAAGTAATTCCTACAAATCCAATTGATAGCAAGACTATGGGTTTTTTGTAAGTTAAAAGTACCTTTCTGTAGTTATGTACATCCTATTGGCAATATTTTGTCTCCAGTTACGAACAAGTTACTCGAGGTAATTTTAATCGCAAATGAATAAAATAAAAGCTTATATTGAAAGTTTTCCCAAGATTGAGTCACACTACAACAGAGCAAACACTAAAAAAAACATACTTAGAATCAGGGCTTAACTTACAGAAAACGTATGACCTGTACTTTCAGAAATGGTGAGAAAGCAATGTATAGCCAGTGAAACTTTCATGTTATAGGCACATATTTAATACGCAGTTCAACATAGAATTCTATAAACCAAAGATAAATAAGTGTGATCACTGTAAGGAGTATAAACATGCTGAAACTCGGGAAAAAATTAATAATGACATGCAATTTAAATATGATCTGCACAAAAGAAAAGTTGAATCCACCATAACTCTCATAAATGATGACAGAAATTTCATTGATAAGTCGGTCATTTGCTTTGTATTAGAAAAGTTATAACATGTCCCAAAATTGATGTCAGCAACTTTTCCTATGAAGAAAATTAACTTGTATAACATAACAGCACATGCAACATGGAAGAAAGAAAAAAAAGCGTATTGATTCTTGTAGACAGACGACATGTCAGGCAGAGATGGAAATGACATAAGCTCAGCTGTATCAATGACTGTTTGGAAGATAATGATAGACTTTCCACATGCTGATAGTTTGATTTTATATTGTGACAGTTGTACTCCTCAGCTTAGAAGCCAAATGATATCTTATGCAATTGCAATACTTATACAATCTCATCCACATATTATGGCCATTACTCTAAGATATTGTACACTTGGACAATCATATGTGCAAGACGTGGTTACTATTCAGAGCCAAATAGAAATAGCAAAGAATGTGTCAGAATATTTTTCGCCACTTTCATTTATACGTCTGTTGCTGAAAGTAAATCGCAGTAATCCATTTACAACCTTGAGAATGAAATCAGAACAGTTCTTACATTTCCACTCTTGTGGCAAAAAATTTGCCTATAATCTCGTTCCGTAAACCAAGGTGATACGATTATGATTCAGACAACTTCTTTATAATATTGATTTTAAGAAAAGCAACTGTTGTGACCAAAATTTCACAGCGGTGAATATGCAAAGAAGCCCCTCCAAACGAGGAGGAGTATCAACATCATTTTCACAAAGGACTTTATCATATCCTAAATTAGCACAATGAAAGAAGAATTGCATTAACAAAGATAAAATAAAAGACCTCCAGAGCATGCTAAAGTAGTTTGCGATAGATGAAACGTTCTATTTTTGAAATATGTTTGAGAGAAATTAGCCTAACTCTGATATAAAATAAAGCATGGTTTATGGAACATTCCAAAATTTCGACTAATAAAGGAATATGAAAGTTATTTTGTTGCTTTAAAAAGAACAAGAAAGATTTTTCCTTAGAGATATAAAATCTTTTCTTTAGATCAACAGTATACCTGACAGTAGTTAGGAAATTTTTATTTATAATTCATTTCAATTTCATTTATCGATATAATCACGTTTTTTTGTATTAATTTTCATTTTTCCCCACTGATATAGTTCGCTAGAAGAGGAAAACTGTTGGGTTCCTATTTAATAAAATTAAATATTTAAACTATTTTATGTTCAGTTAAATAATATATTTAACTTACGTATATTCATTAGTTTTGTGAAGATGGTTTAATTAGTATGAAAATGTGGAAGCGGCAATTTGCTGTTATTGTGCTACAATATAGATAGTAATAAATATTTTACTATCCACTGAAGTTTGTTCGAGTTAATCAACGAAATTTCACTTTGTTAAACTACAAAAAATTATACAAATTAAGAAAAATATTGTTTTTTCATGATAGAAACATCTTATTCTAAGGATAACACGACGTTTGAGAATAATATGGTTCTATTAAATTTTTTTAACATAAAAAAATACATGAAAATGTTATTTAAAAACTTTGATTTTGTATAATTACTGTCTATACCTATATATGAACCTATTAGTGCCAAAAGTGTTTTGCAAACTTTAATAGCTGCACGTACACTGCATGCTGATTTTCAAAGTCTTCTAACTTGAAATTGATTTTTGGCCAGATAGAACCATCTTATTCTCAGGTGACGAATACGCTGCAGATAAAAAACATGAATAAGTTTCTTAATGCAAACAAATATATGAAAGCCCGATTGTATATGATATGAGCAGCTACTGTCAATAGAATATGATCCACATAACAAAATGATTTGTGCCCTTAATAATAACACCATAATCTACTTATAACTTACTAAATTATCTGCGTAAAACATAATATTTATAAAACTAATTATTGTGTGATGAAAATTTCTTTTACTGATTAAATTGTCAAATTGTTGCTTACATCTTCATAGGTGTCGATAAATATACTTAATTAATTTGCAACAGGTATTTAGTATTTAGACTTTAAATTTTTTCCTTGTTAAGAGGTACGTATACAAAGATACATTAGCATAACAAAGATACATAATATTCATTTTCAATTCTTGTAATAACTAAATTTATAAATGAAACTAAATACTACATAATTACTAAGTATCATGCGTTGATGCTTCTAATGAACATTTAAAGTTTATTAACCATAAAATTGAAAATTCATATTCTTTATATTTCTAGGTAAAAGGTCTATTAATTAGAGAACCGACACATATTATTATGACACTATTAATTAACCGACACTGTCTTATGGCAAGACAGTTTTATTATTTTGTGTCATAAAATCAACTACACAGAAAATCCGCTTATATTTGAGGCTATAATCAAAAGAGGATTAGAAGGAATTACTATAAAGATAATTTATGCTAGTATATAACACAATAATTTGCTTATAAGAGGCTTCTGTATTTGCTCTACAAGAACAATTAGGACGTTTTCCAACAAATAAAGGCAACTTTTGTTTTAAGATCGTACTTAACTTTCCAGCATGTTCAATATTCTGAATATATCGCATATGAACATGTTTTTTTAAAATCAATTGCAGTGTAAACTCACAAGAAAATTATCTTTAATATTTCTGAAGCGTATTTAGAACATATTTAGTCAACACAATTTTAAACAAACCATGAAATAAATATAAAATAATCTTTATATGTAAAAGAACAGTATATGTATTAAAACTAATTAGTTTATAATGTCTAGATGTTTTGTGACAAAATAATGTTGGCTAAGCAGCAATGACATAAACGGGAAAAGCACTGATTAGTTTCAAAATCTAATATTTACATATACTTCTGTTTTAAGTAGCTATTTTCGGGATGAAAATATTTACAGATATGAAATTGAAACACTTGAAAGAATCTCAATAATTTTGTAGCACATGAAACAGAAGTTTGGTTTAAATGTATGGAACACGACATACTTGAAATATGCAGAATTTATAGGAAAATAAAGTAGTAGTATTGTATGACTAGTGATTTTTTTTTCTAATTTCGAAATACTCATGCATAAATTTACAAATTTAAACAAGTCATGTAACGTATATTTTTAAAATTTTATACTTATTTACAAAATATTATTTCAGAGTTTCAGAATTTTATATTTCTCATAATTAGTTAAGAATATAATATAACAATAAATATCAAAATATGTAAAATGTATTTTTAATTTAAAAAAGCATACATTTTTATCAAACTGTTTAAAGTGTTTTCAAAAACTAGAAAAGAGGATGGAAGAATAATAGAAATATGACGTTGCTAATAAAAAAAGTGTAATGGGTTTTTCTAAAACATTTTATATCTTTAATTCTTCCGGGAGGAAAAAAAAATCTCCGCAAATTTCACAACCGCATAATTAATAAATAAATAAATCACAAAATGTAAAAATTATTCTGATATAAAATTTTTAAATACATTAAAATTCCAGCTACAAGATTTCTTTTATTTCCATTCGAAGAAACAGAATTTTTTTAAGGGAGATCTTTCATAGCGAGAGGACTGCACGCGTGTGGATATTGACGTTTTAAGGACGACTTGTAAAAAAAGAATTTAATGATATTCTTAAAACACCATAAACATATTTTGAATATGTCTAGCCTTTCGAAATAACTTACTTTTTCTTCTTCACACTGCAAAACATTTTTGTAACGTTACTTCTTAAACTTGAGGCAGCCAATTTTCCACCAAGTTTATCGTGGAAAAAAGATTACCCAAGATAACCAGTGTAACATTACACTTATATGTAATGTTACACCAGTAACATATGTTTAATTTACACCATTATATAAGTGGAAAAAATCACACCATAACACTGGTGGCAGCGAAGCTCCCACAGTTTTATGGATTAATGTTACACACATGTTTTACAGTGCAGCTGCAAAATAAGACGTGCTTCTAGTATGACTTTCAAAGTAGAAAACACGTAAATATTTTTTACGAGGTAAAAAATATTTAAAATCTTGTGTTAAGAAATGCAATAACCTTTCTTTATTTATCCAAATTTAAACATTACTAAAGGCATTTCTTAAGGAATAAAATAACGTATTTCTTTTGACACATCTTTACAAAATTACTAAAAAGATTCTCCCTATGTTACCACCATTTAGCATTCAATTTCTTATAACTTCAAGTTACAGGGGAAAAAATCAGTTAAAGTTCAGTTTGTTTTCAGTCAAAAAAATCATTTTGAGTATACAGGGTGAGTCATAAATATCGAAACAATAGGCTATCTCCATAAATATTGACCCTAGACCCATACTTCCAATTGCAAAGTTTCATAAAAAAGGTGAATATTTTGATAAGATAAGTTGCAACTCCATGGGGGGTCTATTTTAAAAAATACGAAAATTAAATTTTTATACGGCCCCCAGAGGATAAAACATCCAATTAGAAAAATTTTCCTTATTCATTCCTGAACTGAACAAAAAAAAATTCATCCTGATATCTTCAAAACTCAGAGAGTTATGGCAATTTTAATAAATCGTGAGGTTTCAAGGGATCAGACAC
Organism: Maratus speculifer; assembly: GCA_964019185.1. Classification (NCBI taxonomy): domain Eukaryota; kingdom Metazoa; phylum Arthropoda; class Arachnida; order Araneae; family Salticidae; genus Maratus; species Maratus speculifer. The sequence continues at coordinate 45,625,187 of OZ025291.1, read as the reverse complement.
AAAATGAAATGCGTGTAATTGAAAAAACAATGTTGCTGTAATGGGTCCAGGAAACATTTATTTTATTTATTTATTTATAAATTTGGAATTTTGAATGTTTTGTGATGGTTAACCATATAATTTGTAAGCATTATCACATCATAAAACTTCTTAATATTTTTTTTCAAAACAAAACAAAAAAAAACAAAAAAAATTGAGTAAATTAAAATTGTTATAACTCAAAATATTATTTGTCGCGTTGAATTTTTTTCTTTTGATTAAACGAAAATGTCTAATTTTCAATTTTAATTCAGCGTTTTAAATAATATGTATTAAAAAATAAAAGTATTTAAAATAGCAATATTAAAAAAAAGTAATTTTTGTAAACAAATCATATTTTTAAAAGTAAATTTTCTGAGCTGAGAAGTTACCGTAACCGACGGTTATTGACGTATGTCAGTTTAAAAATGAGAAATACTGATATAAAAACATTTGATGCAGTAAAGTGCATTTAGTTTTAACATGGGCAAAGATGGGCTCCTAACGTTTAAATGCTGTATAGTTTCGATTTCAGATTTTGTTTAAGTTTTGCCATTTTCACCTTCTTTAATTACTGTTTAAATGCGTCAGTTGATTTAAACTTTATTTTTTTATCACGTCGATTTCAAATTTTTTCATTGTGCTATGACTCACAGACAGACATTTCATAAAAACATGTTTTTCGGTATCTCTGAGCCCTAAAACGTGTGAATCCATCGAAAACCGGAATTCAAAATTTTCATGAATCCAATACTTTCTTCTTGTAAAAATAGAAGAAAGCAAAAATAGGTTTAAAGCCTTCATAAATTTTGAAACTGAATACAGTAAAACCTCCAAATAACGGACACCTCAGGAACGCAGAAATTGTCCGCTATTCGGAGGTGTCCGCTATTGGGAAAATCAAAGATATTCAAAAAGTGCTAAGAAGCGTTTAACATTTTATTAATTGACTTTTATGTGTCCTAAAACCTCTTTTATATGATTAATCAGAATTAAAAATATTTTTTAAGTAATGGGGCTAAATAAAACTGTACACATCTTTACCTACTGTTCATTACATGCTTGTGAAAAAACCCTGTTACAAAAGTTAACTTTTGCTTGCGATTACATGTAATTTGTTTTTCAAAGTGACATTATTGGACATTATAGAGTTCCGGTCGGGGAGGGGATTGGACTTTTTCGCTGTTAAAAGCATAAAATCTCAATTTTCCGAGGTGATATTTCAATGCTCTGGAAGATGTCCTTTCTAGGCAACCCCTTCAATTCAACTCTGAACGTGGGAGGGGGGGATTTTCCCCAGCTCATTTATCAGAAAATTCCCTGATAAATTTAGGGGCCTTTTTAGTTTTTTCATTTTTTTTTTTTGTCCTTAAAAAATACTTTTTCATCCTTTATCGCCTTAAATAGTGTCCACTATTCGGAATGTTCGTTATTCAGAGGTTAAACATACACAAATTTAGGTTTTGAGAATGGGATTGGAAAATAGTCAGTTAAACAGAGGTGTCTGCTATTCGGAAGTGTCCGTTATAGCGGTTTAACTGTAGTATAAAGTAGATTTTTTAAAATATTTCTACGTAATTTATTAAAATATATTTCCATTGATTCCGCTAATAAAAGAGTCATTTTCGCTATTACTATATTTACTAAACTTATTGCCTGCGCCAATAAGTTTTTAAGACACTTTTAATGATAATTTCATTAATATCACTTAATTTTATAACACTTTCAATAAGTGTTTAATAAGACGGTCCGTTCAATGAGTCGTGCCAGTTACAAAGTTGGCGGCAAGGTCGAAACATTGCAGATATCTAGCATATTTCATCCAAGTTTAAAGCAAAAATCTATACGCTTTTATTTTATATCTAAAAGTTTAAGTGTTCTCTTGGATCGACATTTAACAATACGTAAATTTATGGTCGATCCCTTAATTGTACTTCAAATGAATTGATTTTGCTGCGTCCAGAGGCATGCTTAAGTGGAGTAAGAAAATTTTGGATATTAATATCTTTCAGGGATTTGCAGATATCGAGATGAAATTTTTTTTGTTGAATTCAGGAAGGGATAAAGAAATTTTTTCTAATTGGAAGTTTTATCCTCTGGGGGCCGTGTAAAAAATTAATTTTCGTATTTTTTAAGACACTCCCCCCATGGAGTTGCAACTTATCTTATGAAAAAATTCATCTTTTTTTATGAATTTTTGCAATTGGAAGTATGGGTCTAGGGGCAATATTTAAGGAGATAGCCTATTGTTTCGATATTTATGACTCACCCTGTAAAACATTTTATGGTTAAAAGGGCACTTATCGTAAAACATCAAACCCGTTTGATTATATTTTTCTGTTTTTTAGAAAGTGGTTGCGAGCTATTTATTTTGCAATTCCTCTCAAGCTTTTGAAATATTTGTCATTTCATGTGATAATTGTATACTATATACTTTCGATAAAAAAAAATGTTTTCCTAAATGTACATATACATTTTTTTATTTTCACTTTTATAATTGTTTTCAATAGCAAGAAACATCATCTTCTATTAAATTAAATCATTTTTAGGTGCCTTCGTAATTATTTAAATATTAGCATATCTATTTGTTATTGAATCCGTCCACTCTCAGAAATGAAACTCTCATTTTTGACGATTCAGAAATCCTTGAGCCTTATTTCGTCGTTGTTGACGATCATTTCGTATCAAAATCACGTAACTTTTAACGAAACGTGAAATCTCAAATATTTGACGAAAGTGCTTCCTTAATCATGGCCAGACTTGATGAATTTTAAGGAAACTGTCGCGGTAGCTGTTTATAGAAGGACCCGATATTGTCCCTCCCCAAATCTTGCGATTTTAGCAAGGATATATTTCTTGTTTAAAACAATACTTTTTAGCGTTTTTCAGAAAATAATGAAATGTAAGCAATTACTCTTGCTACATTAGTTTATTTATTTTTTGGGAGAATGTTTATTAGTATTTTTATTTATGTATTTGTAACTTGTATTTCGTTTTGATTTCATTCGAAAAAAAATTTACTTCGTTCTACAAAACCGTTCAAAAAGTAAATTTGATCAATAAAATTTCAAAATTCTAAGATGTATTTTACATCCCCTTTTTTCACTCAAATTAAAACTATATACATATTTTTTCTGTCTCCCCTCTATAAACAGTAAATTGTTAAAATCTTATCCACCTACTTAAAATATGGCTTAAAGTAGTAAAATCTCTCCCAATAAGCACTTCATAATTCGTTATTTCTGAGCAACAAACTAACCAGCCCATATTTTAATCATTCCTTAAGCAAATAAATTTCCCCTAGATGTTATTTAATTAAGCCATATTATAATTATTCATTAACCATTAGAAAATCAAAATAATAAATACGTCTTATTATTTAAAACTTGCAAGATTTATAACAGAATCGATAAAAGTACTATCACAATTATAAAAATTTAAACACACACTATAATCCACTATATGCCTTTATAATCATCCTTGTCTGAGTATTCTGTGGCGTGAACGTAGGGCGTCGGACTGCCACACTGTACGTTATGAGTTCGAATCCCACGAGTGACATGCCTTTTTTGCTTCTTTCACAGAATACAGGAGCTTCTAAAAATTCGATAGTCCCTTTTTGACGAAATTTTTTGACAATTTGGTATCGTCAAATGAGTGAGGAAAGTGATTTCATCAATTTGACGAAATATTTGTTCGGAGCATTTCCCAGGAAACGGTTTCGTCAAAACGAGAAGAATTTCGTGAAATCTGAGTATTTATTTCTGAGTATGTCTGTGCGGCCGCATATAACAAAGCGAAAACTACCCAGCCGAATCGTTTGTCGCTTAAAATATATAGCTGTTGCATAATTTTTTCGAGTTCATTAAAATTTTATTAAAATTCGATGTATAATTAAATTACAGTTAAAATCAAATATATTTCGTTACATTACGGCTGACAGGAGAAAATAGTTTCGAGTGCATTTTTATGATGTTACCCTCTTTCGAACATAATTAAGTTGTTATTCTTCTATGAAGTATGTACTACAATATACATTCTGTACCATGTGTTATGCAAAGAACATTTGTTATTCAGCTACAGGGTCACACAAATATATAGCATTACATAATGGTATAGGTGAAAAGATTGTTCGGGGCGCATTTTTATTATATTAAACTATTACACATTATACGGAATTGATGTATGTTGTTTAAATTTACTATAGGTTACTTCCTGTATAATAGAAAACAGATAGTATTTAAAAATACACGCAAAAATGTTTTGCTACTATACTGTATCTGAAGTACTATATATTATTACACCAAGATATAAACATTTTAAATTTTTCGGTATAGTACAAACGTACCTCATTTTCCACGCTTGACGTACTATTTTAGACTTGTTTTTTCAAAATCTATATACACGAATCTATTAAATTTTCGTAAAATTTTATTTATCATTTAACAGAAGAAATAAATACAAAAGAAGATGTTCTGTTTCGAATCATAAGAAAAATAGGGATTTTGTGTGCTTAACTTCTGTTTTATTGCATAGAATGACAGAGACCATAGATTATAGATATGAAAAATAATAAATAAAAAATTCAAAAGCCTAAGCAAATTTTTAAATTGTTTACAAATGATAAATTTTTCTTAAAGTCCGTAAATTCTTTTTTGTTATAGTTGTTTGTTTGTTCGTTTGATGAATCTCATAAAAGTAAACAAGAGGATTTTACAATGTTACCAACATTTATCTTTCGACTACTTCTAACTTCAAGATAAACATTTCTTTTACAGAATTAGAAACTACTTTTTCAGTACATAAACTTTTTTGAGTTTAAAGAACATTTATCGTAAAACAACAAAGCAATTCGACTTTCTAAAGAAGTTGATGTGGTATATTTACTTTATAATACCTCATAAGACGCATTTTTTTTTTTACATTTTCCGTGATGAATGTGGACTACTTAGTTATATTAATCTATTTGCTTCCTACTACATAAAAATGATTTTTTAATCTCAATTTTTTTACATTTAAATATGCTTCCAATTAAAACGAACATTATATACTTTTAGCTTAGCTGCCAACATCTACGCAATATTCCTACCACAAAAACTTTATAGTAAATATTGTCTTATTTAATCGTCGAAATCTCATGATTAAACAATTGGAAAACCTCCGTAGAATTTCAGTAGTAGAAAAAATTTGTGAAAGTTGGAAGCTATATTTTTAGGAAAAAAATCATTTTTTTAAATGCAATTTCCTTGCTTTGAATTACAACGAACATTGTATAAATTTAAATAAATATGCATTTTCTTGAAACGTGATTACATTCTCGAGCAATTAAAACTAATAAAATGTGCAATTTTTTCACTTTTAACAGACATGTAAATGAAACAAATAAAATTTATTGTCTCCTACCAAAAAAATAATAATAATAATTATGTGCCCCTTCCTACTAACTTGTTGCAAGCAATAACAATTTGTTCATCGTAACACTTTCAAAAACTTACCACGCTTTAGAAATGATTGTAAATTTTTAATTTCCCATAAAGTGTAATATATATTCTTATTTTAAGTCTCATATAATGGGTTTTTCGAGTGATAACTAATTGATTTTAAATTAAAAGTTAAATATGAAATGTAAAAAGTCTTTCCGGCAGGTCCGGAAGGAAGAGGTATATTTTATATACCTTATTTATATATTTATTTATTTTAAATTAAGTTACAGTGTTCAAACATACGAAGCTCAAATTAGTGGAAAACGATTATATAAAATTGAATGTTACTTTTTGTCAATACTGAAAATTAATGGGAATTTTTAGAAATAAGCCATTTTTTATTCAAGCTGGTTTTATTTTCAACTATTTACAAGGTTGTCGTATTCCACGGTATAATAAAGTGTATGCCATTAAAAAAAAACTTGATGAATGAAAATAACAAATGAGCTTGATCGAACTATTAATTCATGAGCACGTGCACACTCATATCGAAATCGATTAATATATACCAGTGCTGTTGCGGGCAAATTTATTTTAAAAATATGTCACCCACATTAGAAATTCAAACTGCTATATCTCAGGCGTTTTTTAGGTAAATACACAGCAAAAAATACTCCGAAATTCATTTTTAAGATCAAACACTTAAGAAATATTATTTTTCAGTTTCTAATTTTTTGTTTGTACATCATTATTCATTTAAAAGATTTTTTTACAAACTTAAATGGACGTCATTTTGAAAATTCTGTAACTCAGCCATTTTTAAGGTATAAGGTAAGTGTACCAGTAGTGGGCCACGTACCTATAATGGGGCACCAGTTTTCAAAGTTGAAAAACAAGTGTTCTAGTCACCCCTGTCAGATAACAAACTAACTGCTGTTTGGCTGGAACCCTTATCTGTTATCAGACAAAGGGACAACTTCGGTATTCAGATAGTCTTTGAGTTGGAAGGTTGTTTTTCTTCCAGTCTTAAAACACAAGGATTTTGTGTCTTATTCTTACTGAATTCCTTAACAGGTAAGTTTTCATTCAATATTTTTTCTTTAAAAGTATATGGTATTTTATATTAAAATGTCACATTTCTAATACACTGAATAAATGAATATTTTATTTCTTATGCTTAAAAAGTATAAAACTAACAGATTATTAAGTTTGGGGGGGTGGACCACTTCTGGGTCATTAAATTTCAACTTGTTCCAGTAGTGGGCCACCTAGCCCACTTCATTAAATTTCAGTTTGTTCCAGTAGTGGGCCATCTGGCCCACTACTGGTGCACACGTGACCCACTACTGGAACAACCAAGATATGATTTTCCTAATATGTTTGTTGTATTTTGTATAAATTTTATTATATATGTTTATTATATTGCAGGATAATGGAAAAAAGAAAGGAGCAAAATTATACAGAAGAACAACTAAAAAGTGCAATTGCGGATGTGCAGAAAGGAAAGAGTTTCCGTTCTGTAGCTAAACAGTATAATATTGCAAAAACAACTTTCAAAGGAAATTGAAATGAGGAGTCAAATTAGCTACACAAAAAGGCCCAAGTACATTGTTTACCAACGACCAGGAAGATAGCATTGTTTTGTGGATTAAAAGCATGGCCGGTGAAGGATTTTCTATTACAAAAGAAATACTCATGACTAACGTAATAAAATGGGCCAAAGAGCATAAAATCACTTTCCCTGGAGAAAATAGTCTTCCTGGAAGAAAATGGTATGAGAGATTTTTAAAACGCCATCCTGACATTAAACTGCGTACCAGCCAAAATTTAACAACGAGCAGGAAAGAAGTGTCACAAAAGAGTATAAAGGATTGGTTTCTACAGGTTGAGACTTATTTAAAAAACAAAAAAATAACTGGATAATGTCTTATGTAACCCCCAGAGGGTTTTCAATTGTGATGACACAGCTTTTTTTTAAAATCCGAAGCCAGGAAAAGTTCTTGCTGAAAGAGGATAAAAAAAGGTGTATACCACTGCTGGAGCTGATGAAAAATTTAATTTCACTGTTCTTTTAACAGCGAATGCAGCTGGTGAAGTTTCAAAACCAATGATCTATAGGTAAGTATGTCTAAAATAATAAATCCAGTAAATTAAACCCTGAAATTGTTAAATATGTTTCATATCCTAATTTTTTGTCTTTCCAATTTTCAGGTATGATAGGATCCCTCAACAAATTACAAAGGCCATGCCTTCTGACTGGGCTATTGAAAAATCGGAAAGTGGACAAAAATGACTCAAGTGACATCTTATGAGTATGTGAGAAACATTTTTGAGCCATATTTAAATAATCATAGCATAGAGAAACCTGTACTGTTATTTATGGATAGACACACTTCTCACATATCTATAAACCTAAGCAACTTCTGTATAGCTCATGGAATTGAAATGGTAGCTTTGATCCCAAATGCCACACACCTGATGTAACCTATAGACGTTGCTGTTTTCCACACTCTTAAAAACGCTTGGCGGCAGGAAGTAGTGAACTTCAGAATAACCCATGAAGGCAAACAACTACAGAAACATGAATTTCCGCCAGTTTTAAAGTCATCTTTAGATCGCGTAACTCCTGCAACAATTATCAGTGGATTCCGTGCATGTGGACGGGTTCCGGGGGATCCAAAGAAAGTAATTGTTGAATCCAATGTAACATCAAAGAAAGTGGTAATATCACCAATAAAGGAAAGAAAAGTGGCTTTTTTTTAAATATTCTCGAAGAAAAAATTGGAGACGAAAAAATGAAAACTTTCTTAGAAAATAAAGGTGAATGGAATGGCTCTGTGGAGTAAACAGTTTTTTATTACTTATGGTTGGAGACGAAGGAGACTTTGAACAAGGAACCAGTTTTCCAAGTAAACTATCAAAAAATAATTTTGGAATTAAGCACTTAAAATTGGTATATTTTTTTATTTTGTTATTTATAAAAAAAATTCTATTTATTTATTAAACATTTTACTTCTTATAGAGTACACCAGTTATATCTATTGAGGCGGCATGCAATGCAGAATCAATTGACACTGTTGAATATGCTGATGCTGAAGTGGATATTCCAGAAGGATCAACCGGGCCAGTTGCTGAACCATCTAAAAATGTACCATCTACCTTCAAAATAGTTCTTTTCTGGCCAGAAGGAGAAGATAAAAAAAAGAAAAGGAGAAAGCGAGAGAAACTTCCTGCAGTTGTGACTTCTCCTCAAATACTCCAATATTTTAAGAAGAGAGAAGATATTAAAAATGCTAAAGCTGCAGAAAAAAAGGAAAGAAAAAATGAAAGAGAAAAAAGAAGAAGTCAAAAGGAAGACTTGAAGAAAATATCGAATGAAAAAAAAGACCATAAAATGGCTGTAAAAGAAAAATAAATGCAGTTAAATTTAAATCCCTCTCACATTGTTTTTTTTCTTTTTTCTTTTTGTTTTTTTATGCAATCATTTCAGCATTTAATTGCCTTTTTTATTATGAATATCTTATTATTTATCACTACTGAAAATTAACAAACAGGGCAGATATAGTTTTTTAAATTATAAAATATTACAGACTGTTCGAAAAAACTATAGAGAAGCTAAAATCATTTTACGTAATCATCAAAACTTCTAAATATGATTTCGTTATTGTGTATATTTAATTGTAGATATTTAAAAAATGTTATAATCACTGTGCAGTACACATTAAACTCAAGAATGGAGTGGCCCACTTCTGGGGGACCCACTACTGGGGCATCAGAAATTTACTATGCCCACTACTGGAGCATAGAGGAAGGTAACATTTTTTATTTTTCATTTTTCTAAAGAATATATGTTAAAAATTCGAATGTTTATTCTGATACATGAAGGTTAGGACTAGGCTAAAAATATATATGTTTTTTGGAATTCACTAACATATCAATAATAATTAGACAAATGTCCTTAAGTGGCCCACTACTGGTGCATTTACCTTACATGAAAGAAAAAAATGCTCTGGAATCTTTGAATCAAGATCAAATACACAAAAGAAAAATCTTTTTTCAACAATTTCTTACTTTTTTGCACCTAATTCTAAAATTTATTTAAAAAATATTTATTATTCCTCCATTTTGAAACAAAATGGCGAATAGAAATGCCCAACGAACTCAATCCAGACATTGGTATGTATTCAATTCACACCAAGTTACATCGAAATCGGTTTATAAGTACACGTGTTATCGCGTGACGTAAATCAGATTATTTCAAAATGTGAGCATTACTAGAAAAAAAAAATGCTATAACTGTGTCATTTTTAAGATACAGACGAAACAAAAAATGCACTGGAATCTTTGTGTCAAATTAAAATGCATAAAAGAAAAATATTTTTCAATTTCTAACTTTTCTGTATCTAATTTTAAATTTTAATAAAAAAAATTAAATTGCCGCCATTTTGAAATAAGATGGCGGATGGAACTGGCTAACGAATTCAGTCCAAGCCTCATTGTGTACTATGTACGCACAATGTTACATCTAAATAAATTCGTACACACGAGTGTTATCACGTGACAAAAATCAGATCGTTTCAAAATGTCAGTCATACTAGAAATTCAAAGTGCTATAACTCAGTTATTTTTTAAGATACAGACGAAACAAAAAATTTTCTGGAATCTTTGTATCATAGTCAAATAAATAAAAGAAAAATCGTTGTTGAAAAATTGTTGTTTAGAGAGACACATAAAAAAAATAACTTTTAATTTTTTCGCATTTAATTTAAAATTTAAATTAAAAAATAAATTAAGTGGCTGCAATTTGAAACAAGATGGTGGATAATGCTGGCTAACGAACTCGGTCAAGACATTTGTATGTGCTATATACATTCCAAGTTTAATTGAAATCGATTCATAAATACGATAGTTATAGCATGACGAAAATCATGTATATCATATAATCCAATATATAGATATATATTGGTTTTTGGGTCTGGGTCGATGAAAATATACCGAAAGTGCTTTCCTCCGGATGGCTGCAATAGATAGCTTTTTACTTTTTGTAATGAAAACTACCTAAAAATAGTAATTTCTTGAAAATATCATTACATAAAAAGCATCAAGTTCTTGAAAGATTTAGCATAATTTTGTAGTTGTAACACACACAAAAAAAGTATTTTTATGGTGTATCATAATAAAGACCATGCATAGTTTCAATATATATGTATTCACTATATTTATACACAATATTTTCTTTTCTTCTATATTCTTAGCATAATCATTTAACATAAATGCATTGTACTTTTGAATTTCTTTTAATTAATCTAATACGCAACGAAATTCATAATTTTTTAAACGTATAATAAGAATTTCTACGATCGTCATTTTATAGATGCACATAACGAATATTTTGAGATTTATAGATAGTTGAACGAAAATTCGAACATTTCATAAAATTTATGTAGATAAATTTATGAGTTTTATGTTCGAAAAACAATTATTATAGATGTGATATTTTTCATGTAAAGTAACTTAATTTTTTATGATTTTAAAACACGTTAAAAAATTTCTTCCGTCGGATTATGAAGCCACTATTATCTTCAAATTTCATAGTAGAATAGACAAATACAGCATTTCGAAAATTTTAAATATAGTGTATTTGAAGTGGTTTGTAAACAACGAAAATATGTGTGCATCAAATGTGTTTCCAGTTCAAATATAAAGAGCATTTATTATTTAAAATATTTCTTGACTATTTTTTTTACTATTTTTTCACAGACTATTATCCCAATTCTTGTATATGTACTTCAGAAAGCAAAATGCTTAGTTTTTGGAAATTTACAATGAAATCTTATATCTACAATTTTTTCGCCGAATTTAAAGAAAATTTATTTTTTCCTGTTTAATAAAATAAAATGAATATTTAAATGACTTAGTTGCATCAGTGTATAAGAATATCTTATGATTAATAGTCAGATTAGCCTACTGCTCGTTTTCGCTTTCCAATCTCCGTGAAATGTTATGCAATTCACACTGGAACTGCTATCTTGTCTCGGCTCGACATAATTTACATCATCTCTGGCCAGAGTAAATATTATCATTGTTCATTTTAACACATGGGATTTACAAACATTTTTGGTACATAGTAAAGTAATGGAAAACCTCGTTGAAAATTCAAGTAAAAATACAATTTTTGATTATAATATTGAATAGAACAGGTTGTAAATCATTTTAAAGCATTAAAATTACCGAAATTTTTGTTGTATGAAACAGCCATGGAAATTTTCATTGAATAAAAAAATAAAGTTGTATTTTTTAATCGATAATATTTCAGAGCACGGCATTGACTCATTTAAAAGACTTTGAACAATACTTTGAACTTTGAAAAGGGGGGGGGAGGTTGTTTGAGACCAATAGCGGCATGGTTGTCTTCTTGAAGAATACTAAATGAACTCCTAACGATATGTTAACAAAGCGTTTTTCAATCTCTCTAAAGTATATTCTGTCTATGAGAAAAGAGATTCATTAAATGCATACGTCACTGTAAAATATGTCAAAATATATATGAGGAGCCCAGAAGCCAAGGGATATAAGTGACAAAAATGAAAAAAATGAGTTAAGTGCACAGACTATCTGGAAATAAATCTATTTATTTGTAGGTAAGAAGTTATGAGTAATTTTTTAATTATATACTGTGTTTTAGTGGTCAGTTACTTAACCTCTTTCCCAAAACTGTGAAACGCTTGGAGGCCAAAGGGCAATTGTATCCATTAATGTCTACAGCAGAAGCGTGACCAACGACGTACAAGGCCATTTGCTTTTTTATACATTAAATAAATGCATTTTAACTGTTAACATGTGAGAAAATCATGTTTTAAGTGTAGATTTTGAAACACTTTCCAACACTCTCTGAAATCTTCAACACATTCGCTGCCGATCACGCGCCAACATTAAGAGGCCTCTCACGAGCCAGCGCGTGATGTGGGGTAATGTCTCAATAGCCAGTCACGTGCTGGCACAGGAAAATCTTTCACTGTTTCTTTATTATAAAATGTAAATCGGCTTCTGGGAAAAACCCACTTCTACAGTGCGGCATTAACTATCATCACATCTTCACGTAAGCGGCAGCGAACGTGTTAAAAATCTTTGCTATTTAGGGTAATAGAGTGTTAATGTCCATAACCAAGTATGTATTCTAATAATTTTGAACAGCCCTAGGATTTTATCTATCGGTTGCTATGCACTGCATAATGGGGAAATTTAGTTTAGCAAGAAAACGCATAACAGTTTGAAATTTCTGTTTCAGTAGTTTTTACTAATAGTTGGAAACACACTTGTATACTTTTGTTTATCCTGTAGTTTACCTTGAACCTTTATTATACGCCAGTATTTAGCTAAAATTTAATTAAACTTAAAACACTCTTAAGAGTACTGAAATCACATTTCCAGAAATTATCATAAATAGATGACAATGCATAAAATTTTGTGCATGACCTTGTATAACATCATTTTATCAATGTTTTGCAAGCATTTCTTAGCAAACTGAATGTAGTTCAGCATAGAAATATATTACTTATTTAAAAGCAATCTTTAAGTAAATTACGCTCAAATTCAGTGCCCTTTACGAAATCTTTTGTATAGCTATGTATATGAACTATAGAATTTATATGAACATATGCATATCTATTAATATGTATAAATTTAGTGAAATTTAAAAGCGCAAATCATAATTAAAAATGCATTTCATTCATCCATCAATCATCATCGGTAATATACAGTACTTCGAATAGAATGTACTATTTGAAAGCTTTTTTGTGTCCCTGTAAATACGGAGTACTTCGTATTATGCGCAAAATAACTTATATTAAGCGTCTGCAATGTATATCAATTTTATTATACATGAAAATTGTAATATAATTAAAATATGTTGTAAAAAATCCCCTCTTTATCATTAGGTAATGTAAATCTTTTGTGTAGCCCTGTAAATAAAAAATATCTATTCTTTTCACCTCATATTTTACAGAATGTTTATTTTAATGCAATTTGTAAATGCATATAAATGTTAATGTGTTTGACAGGTTGTAACTTTTTAAAATTTATTTGAAACTATTTTTCCCATAACCCGTAATTTAACGGAAAATACTTGATTGTCCCTGTACATAAACTAATCGTGTTAGAAACTTCATTTGAAATAGGTTCCTGTTGAGGTACACGTGAATAATTTCCAAAAATTTCAGGGCAGTCCGAGTATATTTACGAGACTTAAGGCACGGACAGACAAACTAAAATCACATTCACTTTTCAATTTTGTTCGAAAGTGTTAAAAAATATAAAATTTCAATGTTTCAAAATTTATAATAAAATTTTAAAACTTATATTAGAACAAAAAAATTTCCTTTCATTCATTTATATCAACATCGTTCAATTTTTTTTCGTAAATTCATTTTTTATTTCATAATTTTCCGTTTTTAGAATTTATATTAAAACAAAATTTTGTCCTTTCATTTATGTGTATCAATATTGTTCTTAATTTTTTCATAAATACAATTTTTTATTTCATAATTTTTGCATTTTCTGTGCTCATTCGGCACTTGTATCTTTAGATTCCAAGAACTTTTCATTACTGTTTGGAAGCCAAGAGATACAAGTGCCGAATGATGATAGACATTGCTTGGTTATAAATAAAAAGAAAAAATATATTCCACATTTTTTAAACAGCCACTGGCATTCATCAGTGGTCGTGAAATCTCTGAAACCTATAAAGAGACACTTGGCAATCACTTGCTTCCTGTTACCACGGTTTTGGGGGGAGAAAAATGGTTATTTCAACATGACAATGCTTCGATCCATACCTCAAACTCAACTTCATCGTGGTTTAAGTCGAAAAAAGTGTCTGTTTTTGAAATGGCCGGCAATTAGTCCTGATTTAAACCTTATAGAAAATATGTGGGGTATTCTCACTCATGCAGTTTATCCAAATGGAAAGCAGTATTCTTCAATTAAAGATTTGAAAGATGCCTTTGAGGACGCTTAGTTTAAAATTGAACCAGAAACAATACAGGATCTCATTTTATTGATGGAAAACCGTATATTTAAAGTAATTCAGCATAAAAAAGCAATAATAAAGTATTATTTTTATTATAATTATTGTTCTGCTAAAGACTAAAAACTACTGTGCTTAAACTTTTGACACACTCATTTTTGTTGTTTTGATAAATTTTATTATTTAAGATAAATTTTATAACATAAATCGGCTATCTTTTTAAAACTACAGTTTGTAGATTATGTGAAAAGAAAATTAACTTTCATTCATTAATAAAATTTTATTTTGAAATTTTCTGTTGTGCTTAAACTTTTGACACGCACTATATATATATATATATATATATATATATATATATATATATGTGTGTGTGTGTGTGTGAAATTAGAATTATTTGGCATATATAATTAAACTATTTGTATTTAAGTTGTTTTAAAAATACTTACAAAAAATCAAATTATTGCTATTCAAATCAAGTACTATTACATTCATTGCCTGCATATATATGCACACATACACACACACGCATGCGCGAGCGCATATATATGTATATACGTATACACTATATGGCCAAAGGTGAATGGCGGCTTGTGATTTTAGACATTTTTTTAAATATCTAGAAAAATGCATGTAAAATTATCCTGAAACTCTAAGTGTGTAAAAATGATAGTATAGGTCATATATTTCAGTGAAGTTTTTTTTCCGAAACTTTATAGGGGACAGTCAACAAATTGAAAAAAGCGAACATCTTTTAGATAACCCTGTCAAAATTAATGTAGCAAATGCACTCAAAGTGTAGATTATGCCTAAATGACTTATTGTAATAAACTGCGTTCATTGTTATCGGAGTAGCATGTATACTCGTAGAAAACTTAAGATTTTTATGAAAATAGTCCAGATGAAAATAGTACAATAGTTATGAAATAAGTTTGTTGCTTATAATTTGTAGGTTTCTTAATATAAAACAATGTTCTTTTCTGAAGATATGACAAAGAATATTGTACGCAATACCCTGTAATCAGCATTTAAAAAAATTATGAAAAATGAGTATGTTTACAGTATAATTTTTCACTGCGCCTGCGTCAACGAAATCAAAATTTCATTTGTATAATGTATTAGCTAAATGTATTGAGCAACCTTTTGAAAAATCTCAAAAACATAGCTGGAAAATTCTGAAAGTGATCGTCCATAGAATAATATCAAAATTCGTTCTTCCCAAAATGAAGCAATAATATGAGGGATTGTATCCAGATATAGTTGAACGTGCAATATTTTGTATTATATAATGACACTAGTGAAGGGATATATGGATACAACCCTTCACCTTTTCGCTTCATTTTGGGAATAACGAATTTTGAGCTTATTGTATAGACGATCATTTTCGGAATTTTCAATCTATGTTTTTCAGAATATCGCAAAAGTTACTCTACGTATCTAAGAAACATAATGTGCAAATGAAATTTTGATATCGCTGACGCATGCGCAGCGAAAAATTATTTAGTAAATCTGCTCATTTTTCATACAATGTTTATTACAATTTTCGCGCGAATTACAAGCAAAAAATATGGAAAAACTTGGGACTTTAAAGGTCCAAAGAAGGTTAAACATCAGTATTTTAAATACAATTCTTAATAAAATCCCACTTTTGTAAAAAAAAAAAAAAAAAAAAAAAAAAAAAAAAAATTGAAGAGAAGTTTAAAAAATATTCTTTGTCAGTGCCAAATTGTGGGAAATAAATAGTTGTTGGAAGTGTGTACAGTGTTTTTTTTTTATTTTTTTAGCATCTCAGAAAATGCATATAAATGTTATTTTCGCACTTTTAAACAAGCTTTAAAAGAATCATTAAAAGATACTGAATATTATTTCTAAGATGTATTTCCTATTATATAAAACAATAGAGAACGATTAATTCTAAATTACTCAGAAATTCACAATAACTTTATTCTTAATTTTTCATAAATTCATTTTATGTCCTCCATCATATAAACCAAACTATTTCATGAAATTTACAGTACATAAATTAAATCTTATAATTTTTAAATCATTACATCAAAAATGTACTCTAAAAAATAAAGGAAATTACACTCTTCTCATTGTTACAAAAAAAGAAAATTAATCTGTAAAATTATGTTATTAATATTAAGTAAATGAAAAGAGTGAGGAAAGAATTTAATAACGAAATATCATTTTAAAAGTAGATTGTTTTATTTATATTGTCATCTATATATAGTATCACGATTTTATCACGTTATCTAATAGTCATTAACAAATAAAAAATATATTTCTTTTAGTAATAGTCAGGAAAAAATACTTCTAGACTTTATAATATTTATTTATAAAATGGAGGTATGAAGGGAAATTAATAATTAATAAGGAAATTATTATATTAAAAATAAAACGAATAAGTGAAATTACAAATCTTTAAAAATGATTAGACGAATATAATATCGAGTGTATAATAGGGGTCCCTGATTTCAAAATGTAAAATCTTCACAAAAGAAATTTCGGAGATATGAAGAAATGTATAAAAAAATATTATATTCAAGTTTGTACAAAAAATTGAACATAATATATTTTTTTAACTGAACATACAAATATGATACAGGATGTGCGCAACAAGTCTCTGATATGGAAAAGTTAAATCTCGAGAACAAAGTTCGGGGGAATAAATAAATTTTTAAAAACATCATTATATTGAAAATGATATAAATAAGTGACTAGACAAATCTTTTAAATAGAACATATGAATATGATGTAGGTCACTCACCAAAGAAGTAGCTGATTTCAAATTCGAAAATATCTAAAACAAAGTTTGGAAGTATAAAGACAAATAGAAAAATAATTGTACAGAGAAAGATATGAATAAATGAACAAACAGATCTTTATAATAATGATTATTATTATTATGATTATGATGAAATTATGAATATTAAGGCAATAAAGTCTTAATAATCATAATGTAATTTCGTACTTTTCATACACTGTAAAAAAAAATCTGTAAAGTTACTAAACCTTTTCTAGGAAACTGGGATTCCAAGAACTTTTCATGTTACGGAAACATGAAAATTTCATGTTACGGAAACATGAAAATTTCATGTAATCGACTCTGAAACTTGAATTTTTGCTGTTACCGTTACAGGAAAAGTTTTAGGAATCCCAGTTTCCTAGAAAAAGTTTAGTAACGTTACAGAAATTTTTTTACAGTGTACGGAACATTTTTAAAGAATATTTATAATTAAGTAATGTTTCATATGTGTCATAAGATTTTTATTTTAGGCAATAGTGTAGCAAGTGAGAGACAAAAAAGTGAGGGCACTCAGCGAAAAATAATTAAGACAACCATAGAATTATTGCATAAAAAATATAGCGCGAAGCTATACGGTCGCAAACTGCTTAGCCAATATTAGGTGAGTGGGAGTGAGTGATGTTGAGCAGGTGCATTAATTTTATATACTTATTTGTAGAAATTTATACTTTGCGAAAAATAATTCATTAATTATTTGTTGAGTCAACAACAACAATTTATTTTAAAGTTTATGTTCACGGACTTTTAGAATTTTTAGAGACGTCCATACGTTTTATAAAATAACACCAAATTTCTTGTATTGTATTCCAAATTTCCATACAAGAAATGTAAACCATACAAGAATTTTAAACAATTTACAAATATCAATCATACCTTTTTTATGATTATGCTTGTACATATATTGTATTACAACAATCTTCATACTTATGATACAAGTCTATGATATTCAGACGCCGAATTTAGTTTCTGAATTTGTAAATGTTTTAATTCCGACCCCCCATCATTGTATATCATTTTTTCATATCAAGTTTGTATATGCCATATGTATAATATGATATTAATGTCTCCTAATTTCTGACGTCACAAACTTTGCATTCAGATACAATGCAATTTTAGCTTTATTAACACGTTCCAACATAGCCAAAAATTGTTTATAAATTTGGATTACACCCGACAGGCCATTTATTTGTATTTTAAATCTAATAAGTATACTTGGGCTGCTCTGAAAATGTGGTATTTTAGCGACATTAGTATAACAAGATTTCTATATTAATGATTTCATGTTTAGTGCATTATGATGTAATATATGATACTCTTACATAGCTTGTATGCATGTGAAACATCTTGTATTCACATTTCTTTTGCTGAATCAGTCAAAACTATTCGGTTATATTATGGGAAACGGTAAAAAGTCATTCTGAGTACATTTTAAGGATTTTATACCCTATTAAACATAATGAAATTCATATGAATTTATGAAGTGTGTGAAAGCATATATTATGTAGAATATCGTGCGCAAAGCTTTTATTATTAATTTCCCATGCCACACAAAAGAATGCCGTGATATCGCTATCTTTATAGAAAGATTGTTTCCAGAATATTTGATTTTTTTTTCAAAATTTTAAAAGAAAAGAGATTGATATGCATTCCTTGAGGTCTACTATAAGCTGTAGAATTTGTAATGCATACAATTTTTAGTTTATCTATAAGTATACGAAAAATATTTTTATTTTAGTGATTATAGTTAACGATATTTTCTGGATGAAGCTATTTTATTTTTTCCTGAATTTTTGAATACTAAATAGAATTGGGTCATCTGGTTTTTTCAAAGCGAAACTCGGTTTCGTCTTCTTATATTTTACTACTGCTGATAAGGAATGATCTTGAATTATACATTATATGTACACTGAATCTTTTCTGTTTGTCCTGCATAATTTTCATTTGGATTATCTTATACATTTTTTCAGTTTATTGCAAATAATGGAGACCTCCAAAAGTTATTTTCTTCATATTATATTTTATTATTTCAAATTAAGTAAAAATATTTGAAGACTGGTTGTAAAATTTATCTTGTATACGTACAAAGTAATGTTTCAAATGATAATGATCAAAAATCGTTTGAGAAACTTAAATACAAGATTTTAACCTCGAAGATGGTGCCCGTGGTGGAAGACCATTATCTGTAAATGAGGACCCCTTTAAAAGATGCTATTTAGTGTCAAATACTGTATATTCTAGAATATTTGATCTGTGTGATTTCTCTTGAACTGTGTAAAGTGGAATTTCAGTGGTAGTTCTTGATTTGTGTATAACGGGGAATTTCAGTGATATCATCCTTTAAGAGGTCTTCTTTTACAGATGATGCTTGTCCTAAGCGATATCATCTCTGAGTCGCTTTGATATTTAAACATTTAAATTTCTCAAACAATCTTCTAATTGTGTGTCATATGAAAGAACACAGTGTCCATATACCGTAAAAATTTTACGAGCAGTTTGACAAGCATATTTATCTTTCTTGAAATAACTGATAAAACTATGACAAAATGATCTTTCTCCCTCGCCATTCTTAACACAGTCCAGAAACTAAAATTATGCCACAATGCAAGACGCAAAATACACATTGTAATCAGAAAAGACAGAATTTATGTATATGGTTCATTCAAACTCACTCTTTACCAAAAATAACGGTATACTTAGACAAAACTGGGCTTCACTTTGAAAAACCGCAGAAATTTCTTGATAAGTCAATATATATGTGTAACATCTATATGTCAAAATCAGCGTTAAACAAAGTAAATCGTAAGTATTACTGCGTATAAATATTTGTTCCTAAAAAGTTATTTTAAGTCACTTGTTCATTTTCAAGTTAAACAATATTTAATATATTCTTTATAACATATTCTTAATTTCATAATATGAATAAAATCAAATTAGGGTAAACTCAAAGAACTGGCTTAAAGAGCAATTCTAGGTGATAATCTCTAAAAGTTTGATTTCAGTAGATTTATTCATGATCTTTGCATGAAGTAAACTTTAGCTTAATATGTGGTATACAAATCTGTAAGTAATATACAAGGCTTTCATTTTTTTTTTCAAATATACTTCATGCTATTGAAATAAACTAACTTCTGCTGCTGTCTTTGATTTTACATCATATTGTAGGATTTCTCAAAAAAAAAAAAAACTAGTAATTAAACGTAGTGTCAATGTGCTATGAAAACAAAAAGAATCAAAAATGGGGCCTAATCTAAATAAAGGCCATAAATTTTTAAACAGTTTTCCGGCTATAGATTTTAACTTCTTCTAGATTAAGCATTGACGGCTTTAGCCAACACATCCCTGGTTCGAATCCTGGCTCGGGCTTTTTTCACCCACATGGAAAATTTACGTGTCTTTTAACTTCTTCATCCTGATTTTCAAACACGTTATTTTCTTTTTAAAACGTCATTCAGTAATCTTGTTTACCTTATTCACAGCCAAGTATTGTTAATATATTCTGCAAGTGTTTTATAATCTATGCCTAACAAGTGAATTTCCTTCGGATTTTCAAACAATGGGTAATGTTAAATGTAGAAATTATAAGTAGCATTCCTTTTAATACATTAAGATACATTACATTTGTTTGAAATTGTAAATGAACCTTATTTTGCTCATTTGTCATGTATATATGCATTACTACGATCAAACGAAATATTTCCATTTCATAATTTGAATAGATTTAATCGATATTATAATACACATACATATCTTTTGTTTTAAAGGTAATTTTTATTCATTTTATTTGAATGGAACGATGGGAATTAAAATCAACAGTTTAATAAAACGTTTCTTTTTTGCATATTTTAATTTATTATAAAATCATTAATTCCTATTTTCACAATTTCAACAAGATTTTATTCCATAAATGAGTAAAATAAGCACTTCGGTTATTTAACAAGTATTGTCGGAGTAAAATTCGATGTAATTAAAATTATCTCTACTGAATACCCTATAAAAGATTAAAAAATGGTTTTTAGTTTCTTCTATCCTCTTTGTTACTGAGCATTAATGCAGTATTATTAATTATTACTGAATTATTACTCCTTCACTCTGATTACGGATAATACTTTTTTGTCTGTTTGGATTAATTTGAGTCTTAGATACCGAAACTTATAGTTTTAAGATCGAAATTGCAATTATGGTATCATTAATAAAAGTGGAAAGAATGAAGGTCCACATATGTGATCCAAGAAAACGAAGTGATTATGCCTAACTTAATAAAACTATTGCTTTACAGTTGAAAAACTAAGTATTTGTTGATATATTTTTAATAATAAAATACAATATGAAACAAAACTCTTAAACACAAAGCTATATTTTAGATGTATAGTGCAACGTACTTTTTTTCTATTTTTTAAAAGAATGTCGATGAGCCATAAGTGAATGATGGCTACTTCAATTTTTCTTATGAAATTGCAGTTAATACTTACTTTTATTGGAAAAAATATTTTAAAACCTTATTTTAGTATTAAAAAATACCTCATTTATACGATAATCATTAATAAAAATGGAAAGAATGAAAGTCCACATATCTGATGAAAGAGAACGAAGGGGTTATGCATAACTTGATCAAAAATTGCTTTACCGATAGAAAATGAAGTATTTGTTAACACATTTATAACATCAAAATGCAATATGGAACAAAAATCTTGAATGAAGAGTTATACTTTAGGAATAAAGTGCAATGTAATTTTTCTATATTTACATGGAATGTCGATGGGCGGTAAATAAAAGATGTCTACTTCAGTTTTCCTTATGAAAATCCAGTTAATGCATTGTTATATATAAAAAAACATGTTTAGACCTTATTTTTCTATTTAAAAAATTACTTCATTTATATAATATATTTAAACATATTAACTTAAAGCATAACACAGTACTCAGTGACTTGAGGTGGACGAACTTTAAGACAAAACATATTTAATAAACATACTTCACTACACATGACATATACACATTGAAAAACATAGAACAATTAATCTGGAACTCAGGTACATTATGTCCCTTACATAATTCCATGGAATGGACAAGGGGCGCCATCTACAGTTTTACCTGAAAAGTAAAAGTCTTAAATACCACAGCTCTTCCCCACTTAATAACGAAGTCGTTCAGGAGCTCTTCTATGTCTTCTGGATCGTCTAAGTACCTGTGGAGAAGAAGAAGAATTAGCTTTGACATGTTCAGGAGCGTCAACTGTAGCACTAGTAGAAACCGACGGTTTTGGGAGAATATTATCAGAGATAGTTGAATTAGAACTCGAAGAATCAGGATCATGAAAGTCAGTTGGCGTAGGACCTGAAGCAATTGGAACATGAGAGTCAACTGGTTGCGGATCTGTGGCACTTGACTGTAAAAGTGGAAAATTATTTTGCTTCACACTTGCATTTTCACTTCTGAAATTTTCTGTAACATTTTCTTCCGAATTTGGATCATTAGTTAAAGAAATATCTTCCCCTACATTAGTTATTTGATCAACATGCCTTTTCCAAATATTCGAACCAACTTGAACTCTGTAATTTAATTTTCCTTCTCTTGCTACAATTCGACCAATTTTCCATTTGGCTTCTGGAGTATAATTTCTTACAGCTACTTTCTGGTTGATTTCAAATTCTTTTACTTTAACTTTAGCTTTCCTTGCAGTTTGTTTTTCCTGTACAAAATTTGCAACATTTGGCACTATCAAATCTATGTTCGTTCTTATATGACGTCTTAGAAATAAAGATGCAAGACTTTCCCCCGTTGTAACATGTGGCATCTTCCTGTACTGCATAAGAAAATTATTCAACTTCATTTGCAAAATACCTGGTTCAGACGCCAAGGCTTTTAATCCACGTTTGACCGTTTGCACATATCTCTCAGCCTGTCCATTTATAGATGGATGGTACGGTGCACTAAACTTATGTTTTACACCATGACTTTTCAAGAATATTTCAAATTCTTCAGATGTAAACTGCTTAGCATTATCTGATACCAAAGAAATTGGAAAACCGTATCGTGCAAAGAGAGAAGAAAGACAAATAATTGTATTTTCTGAAGTTGTACTAGGAACTATAAATACTTCTGGCCATTTACTATAAGCATCAACCACTAACAAAAGCATTTTTCCGTTAACAGGACCTAAATAATCAATATGAATTCTCTGCCATGGAGCTGCAAGCCATTCCCAATGATGTGTATCAACTTTGGGAGGATTATTTTTCAAATTTACACAAATAGAGCAATTTTTTGCAATATCTTCAATATCATGGTCTATTCCTGGCCACCATACAAAACTACGGGGTAAAGATTTCATCTTCACTATACCAAAATGACCAAAATATAATTCCTTTAATATCTATTGTCGATGAATTTCTGGGATAACTACCCTACAACCTTTTAAAACTCAACCATGCTGAAGAGTAAATTCTTCTTGTTTTCCGCCAAAAAGTAAATTTTTTGGAATTTCTGAGCCAGAAATGAGATGATGAAAAATTTGACGCAAAAGAGGATCAGTTTTTGTAGCTGAGGCAATAGATTTAGCATTTAAAGGTAAAACAGAAAGCTGATTTATTTGAATGATTTCAGATTCATCAAGTCCCTTATTTGAAATATATTCGTGGGGTAAATCTTCACAACGTAATGGAAGACATGAAAGCGCATCGACATTTCCGTGTTCAGTAGTTTTCTTATAACGAATGTCATACTGGAACGTTTGTAAATATATGGCATATCTTTGCATTCTAGCAGCTGATAAAACAGGAATACTTTTTGAAGGTGAAAAGATTGAAACTAATGGCTTACTATCAGTAAACAAAATGAATCTGTTACCGTACAAATATTGAAAAAATTTCTTAACACCAAATATTGTTGCTAATGCCTCTTTATCTACATCACTATACCGTTTTTCGGCATTATTCAAGGTTCTGGATACAAATCCAACAGTCTTTTCAGTATTGTCTGGCATCATATGCGAAAGAACTGCAGAGATACCATACGGAGAAGCATCCGTAGCTAAGATTAAAGGTAATTTCGGATTGAAATGAGTAAACACTCTGTCAGAAGTAATTTCTCTTTTTATTTTTTTAAACGCTTGATCACATTTGTAAGACCAATTAAAAGTCACATTCTTTTTAAGCAAATTATTCAAAGGATGTGCAATTGTCGATAAATTTGGCACAAATTTAGCATAATAAGTTACAAGACTAAGAAATGGGAAACATTTTCTGGCCTAGGGGCATTTACAATTGCTTCTATTTTATCTGGTGTTTTATGAATACCATGTTTATTCACTTTATACCCACAATAATAATTTCATCTGCCATGAAGAATGAATTTTCCTTATTTATCCGAATATTATAATTTCTCAACCTTTTTAATAATTGCTTTAACCTTTGTAAATGAATTTCATCTGTTTCCCCAGTTATTCCTATATCATCAATAAAAATTGTAATTCCCTCAATTCCACTTAAAATTTGCTCGATTTTCCATTGTCATATAGCAGGAGAACTACTAAGACCCATTGGTAATTTAAGAAACTGAAATAATCCTTTAGGTGTATTAATGGTTAAAAATTCTTGGGATTCCTCATCAACTGGTAATTGGAGGTACGCTTGATTCAAATCAATTTTTGTAAAATGAACACCACCACTTAAAGTAGCTTACATATCTTCTATTTTAGGCAAGGGATATTTTTCTACTTTCAGATATTTATTTAAAGTAACTTTAAAGTCTCCGCATAACCGTATTTTTCCATTAGATTTTACCACTGGAACAATAGGGGTTGCCCACTTATTATTTGTGTTGGTTTAATTATACCAGCGTCTTGTAATCTTTGTAATTCCTCATTGACTGCAGCACGTAGTGCATAAGTAACAGTCCTAGCTTTACAAAATATGGGTGTAGCATCCTTTTCAATATAAAGCTCTGCCTTTAACCCTTTAATTTCCCCTATTTTATCAGAAAATAAATCAGAAAAATCATTTAACAATTCTTGTAATTTATGAGAATAATTTACAGTCTCATTAACATAGACAGATCTTAAATTATGTGGAAAAAATATCGAATGCAGAGGCCCAATCTCGGCCAGATAATAATGGAAAGTTATCCTCTTTTATTAAATATAATTTTAACTTTTCTGTTTTATTTTCATAAGTAACATTTATTTCAACATAACCTACTGGTTTAAAAATTTCATCAGTTGCAGTTTTTAACTGAACATCTGGGGGGAAAATTTTATAATCAGGAAAAATTCTGCGAAATCTTTTTAAAGGAACAGCAGAAATTCCCGAACCGGTGTCCAATTCCATATCAGCTCTTGCTTTATTTTCAATTAACACAGATAATTTAATAGGATTTGCACCTGTATTTTTTACAGTTAATACATTTACTGTATCTACCGAATTTACGTGTTTTTGGAAAGTTTTACTTCTACATACTTTTCCAATATGGCCTTTTTTCTTACATATTTTACAAGTAAAAAGTAATAAATCTACATGAATTGGCTAAATGAGAAGTATTTCCACATCTATAACATTTTAATTTATTTTTATTTGCCTCAGAATTTGTATTATTTACATTATTATTGACATTTTGCTTCTGCCAATCGTTCGACAATTTCTTTGGGTGTACGTTCTTTGAACTTCAAATTTTATTAATACTGAAATTTTTATTTTTAATTTCAGAAATTTCAATATCTACATTGTGTAAGGATAAAGCTTTTTCAACTGCTTTCTCAAAAGTTAAATCATCTACTGCGTAATCAATTTATTTTGTATGCTTTCGCTTTTCAAACCGCGTAAAAAATGTTCAAGTAAATTATCATTTAATGTATCACCCGTAAAACAACAAAAAGTTGTATTTTTCTTTAATCTAGCAGCAAAATCTTGAACAGATTCCGACGCATTTTGATAACACTTTCGGAATTTAATTCTTTCGATAAATTTGTTGGGGGCGGGGCTTAAATGCTTTATCAGAATATCAACAATCTCAGAATATTTTAATGCTTCACAATCTTTCGGGAAACATAAATTACTCAGCAAATTATAAAGCTTAGGGCCCATGCAGGATAAAAGGACCGGAACTTTTTTTTCCTCTTTTAATTCATTCAGAATAAAGTTCTGCTCCAGGCGTTTAATATATGCTTGAAATGATTCCACTTTATTATCGTACTCTTTAAATGCAAACATCGTATTTTCATGCAATAAGACAGTAAAAAAGTAAGGTAAAATTCAATACACTTACCACCCCTTGTTTTGTAACTGCTGATATATTCTGGAAGGCTGTTGTTACATCACTGAAATGTAGAAATCGAAACTGAAATGAGCCATTTCAATTTGGCTCGCCGTTATTCTTTTAGCATTTTTCCGGTACAATTTTTTTTAACAATCGTCGCCAGTTGTAATATATTTAAACATATTAACTTAAAGCATAACACAGTACTCAGTGACTTGAGGTGGACGAACTTTAAGACAAAACATATTTAATAAACATACTTCACTACATACGACATATACACGTTTACAAACATAGAACAATTAATCTGGAACTCAGGTACATTATGTTCCTTACATAATTCCATGGAATGGACAAGGGGCACCATCTACAGTTTTACCTGAAAAGTAAAAATGTTAAAGACCACAATTTACATGAATCATGAAGATTACTAAATTAAAGTAATAATTTCTTTCAATTTTTATTACATTTTTCCATCTATTAGTCCAGTTTAAAAAAAATTGCGTCAAATAACAGGAAAAACTATTGTTGTGACCAAATAAAATTATTCAAATTTTCAACTATATCTGGTAGAAATTATTTATAACAAAGAGAAGAGGCATATAATTCTGTAAATACTGAATTATAATTCCATATACTTCCATATACTAAAATTTGCATAAACCCTGAATATTTTACCAAGAATGTGCATAAACATTTAAAATAATTATATATTTTAATAATTTCAAATGAACATTGAAAAATGTTTGTAGGTAATTAAATTGTTTTGAGCATGTTAAATATAATTCCATAAACTTCCATACTTCAAGTTTTGTTTTTATATAGAAGTACTATCATAAGTTGCGTTACACTATGGTAAAAAAAGCATGTAAGGATTTTTGGACTTCTATATCCACTAATTTATTGAATATAAAAGTTCTAAAATATTTTTTCAATGAAAATGGTTAGTTTAAGTTCTTAGCCTGCCGAATTCCTTGTTAAAACATGGATCGCCGCTGTTCGAGAAACTGATTATGTGGAGGCACTAAATACTAAAGTTTAAAGTATTTGCGCTTTAAGCATTAGCATGCATTCCGAACTGCTTAAAGCTTTTGTATTTCAAAGTCAAACAAAAGTTCATAAAAAAGATGATAGCAAATTACATTTTTTAAATAAACTCTTTTTTAAATAAACTCTATTCCTTTTCCTTTCCCCCTTTTCCTACATATTTTCCTATACTAACTCAGGAATTTTGTTGGCATTTCTTACTCTTTAATAATCTTCTTTTTTGTGACCACCAGCCGCATCTAAACATTCACATGGCTCCCATTCCTTGGAAATATGATCTTATCTGTACACTAGCTGTTAAAATACGCGACAACTAAGGAATCCATAAAGCATACACAATATACATTTCCATTTTTCCTTCTCATTTAAAAACAATTGCTTTTAAAAATTAAAATCAGCCAAATATCAAGTGTGAGATAATTTTATATGGAAATAGTTATTGCTTGAATTTATGTAATAATGTATATACTTTATACACTTTTATTTATGCAACAATTCAATTCATATATACCTTGCATTAAGAATTTAAAATAATATCCACTATCAACATGAAATCAAAATGAAATTTTATCGTTCATGGAAATCACAAAAAAAAAGCATTTAGAAGATATATCCTTTACGTAAATTTTAAGACTTTTTCTATGCAAGATAAAAAATAAAATGACATTTTATGCTAAAGAAAAGCATTTTAAGGCACAAAATCCGCTGATATTTAGACGTTTCTGATAAATTATGTTTGACTAAGCCTTAAAAGATCAGAAGCATAAGTTTTTACATTTGAATGTTTGGAGAGACCTATGTCATAAAAATCCTCTTTTATACGGTAAATGTTATGCACGATTTTATACAGAGTTACAGAAAGGATTTCAGAAAATTTTTTGAATTTATAAAGTCGCTGTTTTTTATAGCTCTAAACATAATATTTTGTATTCATAATATTATATTTATTATAAATTTTACATCTGAAAAAAAATTAATATTTATTTAAATTATAATAAAATAGAAATTCTTTTGACCAACAAATAAATAGATGTTACGCAGAGATTAAATTCCTTTCATTTACCTATAAAAATGATCTGAATCTAATTTAAATTCAAACATTAAATATTATTTCATGCTTTTATTATTTATTTTTTATTTAAATTTTATTTCTATTTTTTATTTATTTCTGTACGCACATTTTTTCTAAATTATTGATTTAAATTTCTTTGAGTAGACAAAAACTGATTTCTGGACACAAAATCATAAGAACACACACACACACACACATACGTACATTTACAAGCATAGATATGTGTGCGTTGGGGGGGGGGGGGAGTCTGCACTGATCTCCACAACTTCCTACTGATATCAGAAGCGATGTTGTGGTGTAGTTCAGTATGTAAAATCCATATTTAGGTCATTCCTGAAAAATTTCCAGTATCACTTTTTGCTACAGAACATAAGACGGTGACTTCCGACCAGACAGTCTAACAACTCAGCTCCATCTATACATTCATTATAACAGTTTACAATATGTGGATGGGAAGCACCAATTTTCTTTCTTTTTTTATGGTAAAATCTTTTTGTCTCACTCGTAGTTTTATGAGTATCGCAATTTAATGCTATAGTAACAAAGAAACTGTCGTTCCATGGGCAAATATGAACTTTTTTAAAACACTAAAAATCGTACTTTTCTTTCTCACATTTGGACACTTGTTTTAATGGTTGTGAAGGGCATTGTCCTGCTCTAGTATCCCGTATACCGGTATATTTTTAAATTATGAACCTTACAATTGTATGTTTATAAAAATAAATAAATAAATCAGAAGCGATCAACACCTCATCAACATAATCATCATAACTTAAGCTTAAATCTCCCTGTATCTCTAAGCGTACACTTAAAAAAATCTGTAAAGTTGCTAAACTTTTTCTAGCAAACTGGATTCCTAAAATTTTTTATGTAATAGTAATAGAAAAAATTAAAGTAATATATTCTATTCCATCAAGTTTTGCTCTTATTGTTACATGAAAAATTCTTAGAATCCCAGGATTTTATTTTCATTTTCTTTTTATAGTGTAAGATGCATACAATTTTTTAATTTTTTTAATCAGGACTATACCACAATTCCAAATAAGAAACGCTGGTGATTTTTTTCTAAATTAAGAATCATTCTGTCTCTGAATCTAGAATGTTTTTTCTCAATTTAAATAAGACGAAACATTCAATTCTAAAATTCAGCTGGATCCGAAGAAAAAGAGACAACGTCGTAATAGAGTTCACTGAATAATTTTGACTTTTATTTTTACAAAATACTCTAAAATACGAATATTGGAAATTTTAAATTAAATAAAATATGTCTCGAAAATGTCTTTCTTTTTCCTGTTTTTTAGGATTTCATTAAATATAAAATTCGATCTTTATTTATTCTAAACTTTATTTGAGTTGATGTAAAATGAAGTTATTCTTCAATTCAAATGTATTTAATTAACATTGTCGAAGGACGTATTCGAAATTCATTTTGAATGACATTATTCGTATACACACAAACAGTTGAATAAAGTTTTTTTTTATTAGAGTTTATAATCGAATATGTGGCATTAGATTGGCATTTCTATTATAAAATAATTACGTATATTCCGTTAAATATGTAATATTTTACCTTGCGTTTTTAAATCTGAAATCGCTATATGCTAACCTGTATAAAAAAATGAAGTTACTAAAAATTATCTAGGAAACTGGGATTTGTAGAATTTTTTATGTAACGACGGCAGCAAAAATTCTTGTAACAGATACAAATTTGCACTGAAAATCAAAAAATCTGGAAGGTTACTAAGAATTTTTTACTAAGCTTGGATTCATAGAATACATTGTGTAATTACAACTCAGGTTACAGATAAAATTTCAGTAAGATAACTACAATTTTATTAGATTACTTTGTAAAGTTACAGTTTTTTGTAGCTTTACAGAAATTAGTTTTGTAGATTTACTTTTTTTCTTGTGCAGTGCACAAATAAAATTTTGGTAAACATATCGACAACTTTACATTTCTAGGATTACAGATTTTTTTTACAGTGTACTAATTATATTAACCCGGGAAAATGTGCAACTTTAATAATAACAGGATCGCCCGCGGTGGTTCTCGAAGGCTCGAAAACGTAAATCACTTAATTACGCTTGATTAAAAAAAACGCTTTTGCTGCCACATTTTACACTGTATAATTAGGCATATAGAAAAAACATACATGAAAAAGCGCATGTAAAAAGTAATTAATTTGCATATTAAAATGAAAAAATATAAGATTAGTTAAATAATACTATAAAATTTTCACATTAATTATAATTAAAATATTACTTTTTAATAATTTTAAATGCTTACATAGGAAACTCAGGAGAATTTTTACGCAAAGATTATTAACAGATATTGCATATTATGGAGCCGTGTTCACCACATCCATTTTCTTCACATATTTTCAGCGTTAGTTTTGATATAGTGTCCTTTGCCGCTGGACATATGTGACAATAAATGTTCATCAAGTTGTTCAGCACCATTAGTGTTTAACATTTTATCTTTCCGACGGTACTTATAAGTACCATTAAAATTACTTATAAATTTCTTTTAACACGTCAATTAATTTAATACAAATCATTATTCTAAACAGTTGTAAGTCTGTTTACAATGAGTTACAGATAATTTACATTATTTTGTTCCAAAAGCTTTATTGGTTACACAAAACAAAAATATTTTTAAAAATATGATTTTTTGCCTTTGTATCTTTTCAGCTTTCTTGGCGCTGAGGGAAGGGGATGAGGATTTTTCAATTCGGAAATATTTCAATATTTATATTGTAAGAACATCATATTTGTATATTTTATAATTCTACAAAAAACTAAGAAAATAATTTAAAGAAAGATTTTTGTGGGGTTATAAATATTGTACAAAATTCCTGTAAATGCAAATTCAATTAATCTTTCTAAATCCTTCAATCTTTCTAAAATCCTTCAAAAAATTATTAAAAGATTATGTAAATCTTTTAATTTAGTTTAAACAATTTACGTAAAATGCTTTAGAATATAAAATTTTCATGATTTCATAATGCGGTAGATAAAAGGTTAACCCATTTTGTAATGAGCGGTATAGAAAGGTTTGCATTTGCAATTTTAACAGCAAGCGTTTGAATAAAAACACAAATGTGAGCGTTCTCGCGTGTCTCCAAGGCCGGACATCCAGTTTTTCGACCAAAAATATCTTCTTGCAATTCAATGTTCTAAAGGACAAAAAGTAAATGGCCTTGAAAATAGATACTAGTAGATTGACTCATATTCCCCGTAAGGAGTGTTTTTTACACTGCTTTCTAAAAATGTCCGGACCTGGGTAGTGTTCCTACATCCTTCGGTAAGAGTTGCGACATGATGGCAATAAATTCTGATTGGACAAAATGTGTTTTCAACCGCCGCAGGCGATCGACTGCAGCGCTACCATAGACTTTACATGGGATGAAATTAGAAGGTTTTAAAATCTTCATCATTCATAATATTTTCATGCTTTTTTCGATTTGTAACATCAATTTTTATGTTCAAAAATGTTTATATTATGGATATAAATATAATTTTACCTACGAATTTTGCAATTTTCATGCAAAAATATTTTTTTTCTTCCGTAAGTTTCGTTTTCATCCTGCCAGCACGAGCGAATATCCCATCACTTTCTCGTTATATTTTATGTATATACATATAATTTGAATTATTTTTATTGGTATGACTAAATTGTATATATATCCTTGCATTGTTTCGGTGGAATCGCATCACAAGTATTTTTTTTTCCCTTTTTCCGTCATAAGTAAACAAAATAGGTTTGGCGAGGAATACAAGAACGCCAAATGCCAAATTCTTTTATGAACTTGCTTCCAGGTCAAAAAAGTCGTTTCGTTAACCATTTTCGGAGATGGTTTGGTGTAATGGTTAGCATACAGGTCTCGTAACCCCAACGTTGTCGGTACAATCCCCGAGCTGGATTTCTCCCTTTTTTTTTTTTTCTTCATTGATTTATTATAAGTTACACTTATTTTTTTAAATAATTTATTACCAGTTAATAAAATGTATTTTTTTAGATTGTTTCTTTTAAATGAAACTAACTTTTAATATTAAATATCATCGAAATGCTATATTTTGATAATTAAAAAGAAACATTTTACTTTTTTTCCCTCATTGATTTATTAAAAGTTACTCTATTTTATAATTAATTCTTTCAAAAGAAAAAAAAATAAGTTTCAATATTTAATTTAATTAATTTATTTATTAATAATTTATTATCAGTTAATAAAATATTGTATTTCTTTAGATTTATTTTTTTTAAATAAAATTAAGTTTTAATATTAAATATCATCCAAGAGCTATATTTTGATAATTAAAAAGAAACATAAATTTTAATGTAATAACATTGAATAAAATTACATTTTAAATATTTTTAAATCGTAATTTAATAATATAAAAATATCTGATAACTAGAGATAACTTATTTCAGCATTCATTTTTATGAAATTAACCTTTCACTGTACAATTTTTTCTATTTTTATGATTTTTTTTAATTTTTTAAAAATAATTTAATAATATAAAAATATCTAATTACTACAGATAACTTATTACAGTATTAATTTTTATGAAATTAACCTTTCACTGTACGATATTTTCTATTTTTATGATTTTTTAAAATTTATTTTATTATTATTATTTTTAAATCTATATATCAGTCTCATAATGAGAAAAATAGGAAAAATAATTAAATTCAAAATTTTCAGCAAAAATTTTATATTTTATGGTTTGTTCTATATGTGCACATTTAAAGTTTTAAAATATTGGATCACTATATTTTGCTACAAAATAAACTTATTTCAGATTTTTTTTTAATTATTCTTTTTTTACCGATTCTTTCCAAATAATTACGTTTTAATATTTAATTAATTAATTTATTTATAATACATTATATTAGTTAATACAATATTATGTATTTTTACTTCAATTTTTCTCAATGAAATTAAGTTTTAATATTTAACATAATTCAAGGGCTATATTTTAATAATTAAAAAGAAACCTAGATTTTAATTTAGAAATAACATCGAATAAAATTACGTTTAAAATATTTTCATTCGTAATTTAATATCATAAAAATATCTAACTACTAGAAATAACTTACTACAGGTTCATTTTTATAAAATTAATCCTCTACTGCCAGATAGTTTCAATTTTTATGTTTTAATAACAATAATAACATTGAACTATATCAAACTATGAAGCGCTTTAATTCAAAAAATTAGTGTATGTATATAATATACACATATATTTTAATCCATTAAAAGTTTTCTTGAAAAATGCTGCAACAATAAATTATAAATTATTCCTGATTGGATAAATCAAATAACAAACAAACAAAATAATAATAATAACAAAATAAACAGACAAGGTCAAATGAGCTGTTATTTGATTTCTGTCCTTAATATATTTCCTGTATATTCTTACAACTTTCATTGAGATTATTAGCAGATAATTTTTTTGAAAACTCAAAAAGACTTCATTGATCATTATGGAATATTTATGTTTTGGAAACATTAATACTTTTGAGAATCTTTTTACTCTAATAATAATAATAATAATAATAATTAATTAATAAAATTATAAAGGCAAAAAAATGGAATTGTAACAAACTAAAATGTTTTGAGAAATAAGTTATAAAGTCATGTTTTCCTATTTCAAAATATATAAAAATTTAATTTTTAAGATTAAAGTGAAACCGATTGTCTTAAATAATGCAATATTATATATATAAATATTATTTTATGTTATAAATGGTTTCAATTCATTCACTATACTTTTAGAAAATATAAATTAAATAGATAAATATTTATTGTTAAATTCTAAGTAATAAATTTAAAATAAATATTAAATGAGCTATGAATTTCACAGTGCAACTTTTTTCACAATAGGGACAAAAATGGAAATAAACAAAATTTACTATATTCGAGACTCGTTCTAAAAAAGAAGAAAATTTGTTTCGTTTATCTATTTCCGATTCGTAAGAACACGCATTAAAATAATAATAATAGCAATGATAAAAATAACCAAAGGGCGAGGAAGCGCCAAGCATAAAATTCATGGTTGCACGCGTTTTCTTCCATCCTCCACTTTTCTTCCACTGAGCATGCGTACTTGATCTCATGACGCTACTCTTACAAACAAGGTCCAGGTGCTCTAGACCTGGGAGATCCACTGCGCCACCTCGTGGGTTAAAAAATGTTAAATAAATATTTTTAAGCTTATATTTTTAGATTCGCATTTAAATGCCTAAGTAGATTTATATTAATGATATTGAGATTTATAGATAGATGATATATATAGAATTGAGATAGAAAGATAAAAATCAGTTTTCTCTTTTCCAAGATTTGTGGATGTGCATTAAATATTACAAGATACAATAGTTATAAATACATTTCAAGAATGTAATTAGTATAATACTAATAATGATTTCTAATATTAGTAATTGGTATTCGTTTGAATTTTTTAATGAATAAAAATAGAACTTTTACAGAAAAGATAAATTTTATTTTTCTAAAGATTTGTTTTATGTTACATTGTTACATAAATACTGAATTTATGTTTAATCTTCCGTCTACCAGACGGGTCCATTGGACCCAACAGCAATATTTCTGGTGTCAATGGTAAAATGAGAAATTGTCGATTGACACCGGAATTTATAAAGGACTTGTCTAGATATTACAAATTCCTTAATTTAAGCTTTCATTGTAAAAGCAAAATTATATTAAAATATTATTGGTGCCGTTTGCAAGTTTGGAATTAAAATTAGGTGTTGCCGTAGATAAATGGGTGTTTTGTCTGGTAGACGGAAGGTTAATACATGGAAAACATTAGTAGTTAACTTCAAAAAATTGATTATCTTAGCTCGGCGGAAATTCGATATGCTATTCTCACTGTACCATTTTTACTCTTTGAGATACAATTAGCTTGACCAAGAGCCAATGTGACACAAAATGACTAATCGATTATTTTCAAACACACAACCTAACAAAAATCTATTATCGAGCAAAAACAGTGGAATAAAATGTTTAATTTAAATCGATACAGTCGTTAATTAGATACATTTGATTCACCATTGTCCATTATGACCCAATCGACCCAATAATCAAATTTTGTTGAGTATTCGACCTAGCTTCTTGGTCTTATCATTCCCGGAAATGATATAACATAAAATTTTGTCAATGTTTTGAGACATTTTTTTAGATACAATTAGCTTAAACCTGATTACCTGTGACCCAAAATAATTCACTAATTGAATTTCCATGAACATTAGACATAGCCAAATGGTCTCCTTAAGCCCGAAAACGAGAGAATACCAAATTTAATCTAAAGCGTTCGAACTTTTTTCTTAATAAAATTAATTTGGTCTTCAGTGACCACAAAATGATCCACTACTTATAGTATTCCCAATATTTGTCTTCACTCAGTGGTCGTTAGAGCCGCTTTTTGTATAAAATTAGTTTGTCCAATAGTAACCCAAAAATAGCTATGTAATTAAAATTTCTCCAACAGGTGATCCTCCCCATTTGTCTACTTCACTGTAAAAAAAATCTGTAAAGGTACTAAACATTTTCTAGGAAACTGGGATTCCAAGAACTTTTCATGTAACGATAAGAGGAAAAATCCATGTAACCGATTCTAAAACTTGAGTTTTTGTTGTTACCGTTACAGGAAAAGTTCTTGGAATTCCAGTTTCCTAGATAAAGTGTAATACATTTGCAGAATTTTTTTGCAGTGTAGTATCCGAAAAATGTTAAATACAGATTTTAATAAAATACGATTGAATCATTTTTAAGAAAAAATTAACTTGATTGTGACCCATAATTATCCATAATGACCCAAAATGAACAACTAAATATATGTTCTCGAATATGTGACCTAGCGCAATGGTCTTTTTTTTTGCTCTAATATGGTAGGATGGAAAACTTATCCAAAGCCAATAAAACCATTTTTTACATTAAAATTTACATGCATAGATGATCGCACACACATACAAATATAAGATTTATTATATTGTATTTATAAGAATTATTGATTATGAGAATTACTCTGAATGTATACTGTAAAAAAATCTGTAAAGGTTCTAAACATTTTCTAGGAAACTGGGATTCCAAGAACTTTTCCTGTAACAGTAACAGCAGAAATTCAAGTTTCAGAATCGATTACATGATTTTTTCCTGTTATCGTTACATGAAAAGTTCTTGGAATCCCAGTTTCCTAGAAAATGTTTAGTACCTTTACAGATTTTTTACAGTGTATAAATAGTTGTGATGACACAGCTGTTATGAACACAGCTGTTATTAATATGTAAAAGAAATAATTGTTAAAGACGATTGTGATGACTGATATAAATGCATTTATAATGTGTTCAGATATATATGCTTACAATGCAATACTCACTCTTACGCATTTAATTCATCATGCACACGTATATACGGGCACATGTGCACTTTTATTGCAATATTGTACAACGAAGAAGGTGAGTTAAAAACTTAGGTAGTGTTAAATTGTGGACTGTAACAGAATTCCTTCATGATTTGGACATTGCATGAACAAACAGTGTAGCAACGAAGAAACTATGCAAATACGATAAAAATAGATTGTAGGAAGGAAACAAGCCTGTTAGAAATATAGGAAGTCTGTCGACTAATCCCCCAACATATAATAAATGAAATGAAATAAAAAAAATTACTTATAAAAATTTCCATTTAAATAAATTCGATTATTGCAATGATTTCGATATCATGGTTAGACTGCAAATAATAATTCGTTATCTGTGCTACACGGTTACTAAATCTTTCCTTCATTTACGTTGTGCCGGTTTTTCCGTAGCGGCGTAAACTTACAGATACAATAATTCTTGCTGAAAAGTTTAAGGACCGATGCTACTTTTAATTGTTAAATGAAATATAATACACAGGATGATTTTACACTCATGTTGAACACATAAGTTCAAAAATAAATTAGCACATGTACAAATAAATTAAACATATATAAATACAGATATAAACAACAAAAATCATTGCATAAAATGATTCTCACATGAGAATAGCTATTAATCTTTACACTTATTTTTTTAAATGATTTTATCATAAATTAAATTGACATTCTCACACTAATACTCAATAAGGCATAACAATTCTAAGTTAGTACTGAGGTACTATTTTAAATTACAAGAAACAATAAAATAAAACAAACACACTAAATACCTTTCAATTCCCAGTATATGATAATCAGGTACATGTAAGGGTAGATCCTTAATCATAGGTCATGGACACATTTTATGAAAAATTCATTTTTTTTAGAATATTTACAGCCAAACTACCCTTAGGCACCTCATTATTAAAATGCCCCTCGAATGAAAAACTCAACCTTGGCGTAACTTAATTTGCTCCATCAAAATCTTTTTCTTTTAAATCTAAAAGGGAGGCAGGACCTTGAATAAATTTATACTTGTCCGGGATCAATTCCCAGTGATGTCCGATATATGTTCTGGACTGACCGTTTTGTTATTGTAGATTTGGACTCGAGAGAATTTCCCGCTGGGCCAGGAGAGGGTCTTTTATTCGGAGCCCAACCTGTGGTGTCAAATATATGTTCACAATTAAAATGTCCCAAATACCTTAAAAAACTATTCTAACAAAAATTGTCATGAATATTATAAAAGTAGGTCCAGAATTTTTTTTTGTAACATGGTAAAATCACCTTAATTGTCTCAAAAAAAAGAAAAAAAAACTATTTTTCGCACATAAGTATGGTAACAAAAATCCAAATTTTTCAAAGCAATATTGTATGTTTTAATACAATATACAAATATGTTTATACATATACAGTGCCCAGCAAAGATTTAGACAATGATCGATTACGCTTCTATATTCAAAAGTGTGTAATAATGTTTTGTAATTCATCTGTCACACATTACTTGTGACTTATTCTTTATTCACAAACAATAAATTTTGAATTTTATCTTTTAGGTAATATATAATGACGAAAAAAAATTTAAATTGTGGCAAAAGTATAGACAATTTGTATATTTACAAAA
Source organism: Maratus speculifer (assembly GCA_964019185.1). NCBI lineage: Eukaryota > Metazoa > Arthropoda > Arachnida > Araneae > Salticidae > Maratus > Maratus speculifer. Next base: position 45,586,508 of record OZ025291.1, on the reverse strand, counting down.
ACAAACTCTACAAATTAAAATCGAGTTGCACCCACATTGTTAGCAGTTAGTGCAATAATGTGACTTTTCATCGAAAAAACTAAATACTTCGTCACTTGGGGGGTCTATTTTGTACCAAACATGTTCAACAGCAGCTCGAAGCTCATTAACAGAAAAGTATAGCAAAAATATGCATAAATCGTACGACATATGATGTTACAAAGGTTGTCGATTGGTCCCAGATTAGAGCTACACGCCGGCAAGTTGAGATCAGTAGTAATTTCAGAGTTAAACGAAGTTTTTCTTTTGTATGCAATAGGATTAGACGCAGTATCTTTCTAAAATCCATATTTTGTACCAGTTAAAAGTTCCCCAAATGACTAAAAATTAATCTCCAACGTATGTACGTAGTCTTGTGTTGTTTAGCAATCATTGAATTTCTCCAGAGATACTCGACTATTAAAGCAAAATGAGGACCAAATTATTGAAAAGTCACCTTCTTGTTGTCGACTTAAAAAAGTCACAGGCTCTTTCGCAGGTCGTGCCAATAGTATGCCCACCCATTTGAGCCATTCAAATTTTACTTTTTTTCGTTACTGACTGTCATAGTATACCATTAGGGTCCATATGACGTACGTTTGCAAGTTCATTGCATTCTCGCCAATTTGTAGCGTGATTTTGAAGCTGATTATTTTCATGTAAATTGATTTACCTGTTTCTTTTATTCATCTACGAATCAGTTCCGTCGACACAGAAAATCCTGACTTATTGTTAATGTGGTTAGCAATGATCATTTGTGTAAATGCCAGTTTTTGGATTCTTTTGTCATCTCATTTTCTGGTCTCACAAGGTCTTCCGTATTTATGTTTTGTTTTGAAGGAGTCATCCTTAGACTATACTTCATAGACAGACCACTTTGGACGATTCAATGCAGCTGAAATTTCTACAACAGTCTTCTCTTTCCATCTCAAATTACCTACTTCAATCACCTCATCTAACTGAATGTTTTTAGCTCGCGGCATCTTAACTAACTGATGCTATATCGAGATATACTTAAATACTTCAGACATATGACATCATAACTTAGAAATTTGCATTTTTCTATGAACAGTAGACAAAAAATCAAAAAAGTGTCTAAACTTTTGCAATATGCAAATTTTACTTTTTTCAGTAAAATTAAATATTATCTTAAATTATAATCATTATTTTTATCCTACATTGTTTAAAATACATTTAAAAATAAGTATAGTCATTTGTAAGACTCAAGAGCTCGTATTTTTTATTTAAAAGTTAAAAAACACCAGTGTCTAATTTTTTGCAGAGCACTGTATATGCATATTACATATTATAAATTATTGTGGATACATGTTTGAAATTTTGAGTAGGATTTTCTCACCAGCATAGATAAATAATTTTACACAATATGTATGAAAGATTGTCAGGATCTCCGTAATCACTTCATTTCTAGTTCTCTCCAGCAAACTGTTGTATTAATAACAAAAAATTTCGTTATTTAAATAACAGTGTTTTTCTTCTGTACATTTTGTCGTGCTAATATGCTTATTTAAGAATATTTAACACTATTTCTAGCGTTGTCAAATTTCACCTTTCAAATTGTAATTTACAATTACATTACATGTACTTTTCTATTTAACATAATCACAAACATTTTTATTTATACCCTGATTATTTGACGTATGATTCTCGATAAATAAAATAACTAAAAATAAAGATCATAAAAGGCGACATATGATATCGGTAGAAAGAGCATTATATTAACCTCAACTTTATTTTTAACATGGATTTTATGCATGTTTTCTACATTTTCAGCTGAAAAACAGAATTTTTATGTCAGACTGGACTATAAAACTGGATTTATATGCATTCGATATAATGACATGATTACAAAAAGGTGTGTTGGGGTCCTTAGTCAGGTAAAAAGTGACGGAAGTTTTTAAAGTCTAGGAAACCTGCTATACATTAAGACTTCATTTTATTTGAATTTGTACTTTCAAATAAAAAACAGTTTGAAGTATGTGCAATTTGGTATTTTATTTTCTGTCTTGTTTTGGAATCAACGCGTACCAAAAACGAGAGAACTTACAACGAAAAAAGTCCGTTTTTTACTGATTTCGTCAAATATTCAAATATCCCATAGAAATGACTCACTCGAAATACACATCGAACATCTACTTTTCCTAATATTAAAGCTAACACTTCAAAAATTCTGCAAGGCTTAACAATGACAGCATCGCATCTTGCAACATAAAACGAACTATTAATAAACATACTCAAACGTTTAGGCAGATGCCTGTACAAGAATTGATCATTGTACATCATTTGAGCAGTAACTTTATTTCCTTGTGTAACTATTTGCACAGAATCCATATCGTTGAACTCCGCATTGGCGTAATAGTAAACGTTCTTCGAAATCAGTGCAGAGAATGACGATTGAAGTCAGTGAAGCGCTTTCATCTGTCACACTCAACAACGCGTTCAACTACTTTAAAGCTGTATTTCCACACCCCCATTATCAATATGAAATCTGCTTATTTACATTATCTCTACCTGTTTTAAATTTCTGATACATAGTTTTGAAGTTCCCTGTACTTGTATTTAAAATACTTTGTCTATTATTTAATAAACTGAGGGGACAAAAATAAAAAGAAATTTCATTACAAAAATTATAAGTTGGAAAAAATATATATAAGTTTTAGCAGTTAAAAAAAGAGCAAAAAAGGAAACTTCGAGAAGAAAATATTCTGTAACCCACTACAGCATAACTACCACTCTTATCTACTATAATGACATTCTATTTTCCCCAAATGTAAAAATTAGCATGTATCGTTCAGATTTTTCGTTAAAATTTAAATTCTTGTTTCTCGCAATCATAAATTTAACTCATATATATGGAAATTATAGCAAAACTTTATTTTAACATGTATGCTCCAGCCATGTCATAATGATAAGATTCTTTATTACGTGTTCTCAAAATACTCGGGAATTTATCTCTGAACAAAAGTTAGCATGTAACGATACAATACATCTTGCATTTAAATTTTATTTTAAGAATTATCTAAAAGAAAAGTCATATATATGGAAATTTGACTTCACTTTATTAAATAATCATTCTTTCTGATAATTTGAATATACAAGATGCATTGTAGTGTGATTAAATATAATGTATTTTCCTAGAAGTCATTTTATGATCATCTTTTTTTCTTCTTTTGAAAAAGTGGCATAACATCAGTTTAGATTTGTAAAATCCTTACTTTTGAAAAACGTATATGAAATCCATTCTTTTAAAGATATGAATTATTGAAATTAAAATACGGCTCTTTAGCCATACATGAATACCTTTTAATTGGGAAAAAACTCAAATTTGGGATAATTACCCAACAAGTAATTTTTCCTTTTAGCATCTTGATAATATTATATAAATAACACATTTTTAATGTTAGAAATAAAAAGTTATTAATATAAATACGGGTAAAATTGCTAAATGGCATACAAAACAAAAGTCATTATAGGAACTTTTAAAAATGTATATAACGGTAAAAATATAATATCCACTACATTTCGAACCACTTCTGCAGTCGTTCACAGGTTTAGTCACAATTTAGTAATTTATGTGTGTTTTTATGAATGAATTCTAATTTATAATATGTCATGCTGCAATTCTTCAATATCTGTTAACGTTTCTAATGATTGCTTGCTCCTTTAATTTTTGTCCTGTCAATTTTTGATAAATTGTTTAATGAAAATTCTTAGAATGACACTAATTTGTACAATTTAGAACCAAATAATGTTATTAGTTTTATAAACAAAAGTATACTACCATACATAATTGCACTTAGTGCTTTTGCTTCCATTGTATTCCTTTAAAATGTTTTATTTATTTGAAACATATTGAATAAAACATATGCTATAATAATTAAATCCCTTTCATCTATGAATCTGCCTTAAATCAGTTGTTACTACACAACGAATCAAAGTTCTGAACATGTATGTTTCAGTTTAAATTAACAAATATGTTCTGCGTACTTATTTGTATAACATTTGTTAAATACAATGAAATTCACACTCTGATACAACTGAAACAGCTGGATTAAATTATTCGATGTTAAATTATTAGATATACATTCTGAAAATCCGATTACATTGCAGAGGAGCAAGAAAAGGCGATTAGCGCTGACACAGCTATCAACATCTCTGATGTTATTAATTATATCTTATAATCTGCTTACCACTTATTGAAATGCTTGTTTAGTATTGTGTCGTTTTCTTTTATTTGAAAACAAGTGTGAAATAAGGTATGATTATTAAAACTATAATTATTGTGAATTATATATTTAAGGCACAGCTAAAAATTTTACCAATTCACTGAAGACATTATTAGTTAGTCATTCTTGTTCAAGATGCAATGTTTTATAAAAAGTTCGACATAATAATAATAATAATAGTCCATTAGTTAATAATTTAAAGATATATAATTTATATAATTTTAGGATTTGCATGTTTATGATTTACAAATGGAAATTGAATTATAATTTATTTTATTTTGAGTTTCAGGATTTGGTGATTATTTTTTCAACATGCCTTGTATCAATATATTCAGTTATTCAAAAGATTATATATTAACAGTAAAATTGACAATAAATAAATTTAATTTTCGTGAATATATGTTGCACGTAATATTTTTTTAATATGCCTTATAAGCTGTGCATTGCTTTCACATTGCAATTTTGTAATGTAAAACATCTATATCTAAGCGGTTCACCTGGCATTTTTCAGACTGGTGGTATTACTTTGAAATGATTTTTAAATTTTTCTATAATTTCATATCTTTAACATGATGCAATCTGAATTACGTAGCCGCTCACTCTATGAAAAGGAAGAAAAGTATCTAATTGTTGAGTTGTTTTTTTTTCGGAATTTTCTTTTTCAGGATTGTTTAAATATTGTATAGGGTGCAGAGAGAAAAAAAATGTTAAAAAAAAAGTTTAAAAAAATAAGTAAAGTGCCCTCTACTGATAAACATTTGAGTTAAGAGAAGACGTGTGAGGGCTTAATAATTTTCAGACTAAAAATTTTTATATGTTATATCATATGGAAAAATTCATTTCAACTCTCTACGACGAAAAGTTAACTAAGACTGGGTTTAAAATAAGATTTCACAAATCTTAGGGCAGTTTCCATTTCAGCTAGTTAGAGTGGCCTACTAAATTAATTAAGTCACGAAGCCACACCTAGCTGGGTGAATCTACTACGCTGGGTGAATCTACTAAATGCTACAACCAAGGACTAAGACATCACTGCCAAAGTGATAGCAAATCCCCCGTAGATGATTCACTCCGAACTGCAGAAGAGACCGGAGGCATTACATAAATGGTCTCTAGACCATCTTTAAAAATATATTCAATAATAAATGAAAGAATAGAATACAAACACAATGTTAACAGGTAGCCGTATCTATTCAGGGCGTACCCAAAAATTAAACATAATTGAAGAATTCTTAACAGTGACAAATGCATAATTATAAGTACAATATAATTATAATAAAAATAAATAAATCTATAATAATAAAAATAAACCTATGAACATATACATAAGTAAATGTTGCGGTCATCACATTTGTAACATAAAAAAATTTATTTATTTTAGTTTTTAATAAGATAAAAAGTAAAAGGTTATTAAAACTTCGAAGTAATTGAATAAAATAAACAAAATAGTATAATTAAAAGTAATAAAATAGCTAAATATATTGCTTTTTTAATTAAAGGATAAAGCAAAACTTGTTAAGTAATTTTGCTAATGATAAATTAGTAGGTTAGAGTTAAATTTACCAAATGTTCTTATCGTATTCTAAATGTCCTCATCATCTATTAAGTCCAATGGAGGCAAACTGAAAAAAATTCCCTGATTTCATTCCAATATGTTTTGCAGCCTATAATTTTTGTACAAGCACATGTTGTTTCATTATCAATTGAAACCATGTTTAAAGTGAAATATTTTGAGATTGTCTAAGATGATAAATTGAATTTAATGTACACTCTGTAATGTAATGTAAAGAGGAACTTATTTTTCTAAAGGTGCATTTAAGAAGTATGTCCATGGTTTGATGCAACGAAAGTTCCATTGTTTGATGCAAACAAAATTGAAGAGATCGCCTTCAGTCAAGCTTTCATATAAAGTTGGATCTTACTTTAACTTAATTATAGTCCGAGAGCCAATGATCCATGTCTGCCGAAAGTGAATAAGACAAAAAATAATTCCACTTCCAATGTATTTTTAGAAGCTTATACTATGGTATAGAGTACAAGAAAAATAAATTATGGAAAATGTTGAATTTATTTAGTACTATAGTATTATCCTGGTCTGCCACGTCACAGCTGGTCCAAAAAACATGCCAGACGGACATTTATCGAAATTATTTTTAATGCAAAACTAAGTTATCGAGCACAAGGATAATTTGGTTTTTAAAGCTACGTTTAAGTAGAGTTATTACAGAAACAACATGTCTGTCAACTAATAGGTAAATGCTGTTACACCACTTTATAATATGTGTTTTCATATATTTTTTTATCGATTTTTCAAAGAAAACTACGAAGAAAACTATGTCATTGGGGAAAGTTTTGCATCACTTTCTTTAAACCACGTTGAATGATTAAAATGTTGAATGATACTGACACATTTAGAGATGCATCCAGATTAATGCTTATATAGTGCTGAAACTAGATTGACCGATAGAATGCATTTTCACAGATATTCACAAAGAGCTAAACTCTCGAAAAAGTACAAATTCTGGATTCTTAATATCATCTCGACTATAGTTCCAGAAAAATATTTATCCGATATCGTGCAGTACATTCAAATATCTCTTGGAGTTCATCTCATTTTTTATAACAAAATTTTAAAAAGATATGCTTTTATTTTTTTATAAAAGCGGAATAGACTGGGAGAGTGCTTCTATATCAAAGTGGCGATACTGATACTCAGACTGTGCGGAAACAACTATGTTTGAACAAAATATGTAGGAATAATTCGAAAAATCGATAAGAAATTGTACAGTGATCTGTAAACATTTCGCAACAGCTGAACGCTGACAAACATTATTTTTCGAAATAACTCTATTTAAATTTTGTTTAAAAACACAAACTATGTTTATACTCGATAACTTAGGTTTTCATCACAAATAATTTCTATTAAAGTACGTCTGGCATGTGTTTCGTATTGGCTGTAGCTTAACAGACCAAAATATTATTTATAGTGCTAAAGGAATTCAACATTTTCTATAAATTATTTTTCTTGTGCTCTATACCTTAGGATATACTTCTAAAAATACACCGGAAGTGGTATTCATTTTTGCCTTATGTAGCACTTCACTTCCGCCAGACATGAATCACAAGATTTTTCTATTTTAACCCTTCCATAAAATAAAAGGTTTTTTTTCTTATGCTTGATACCTTAGGGCTTTGTACTATCGGCCCTGGGTCTATTAGGATATGAGTAAGAAAATTAACCCCCAAAAGTTTAAGTTTGAAAAAGCTAAGTTATAAGCTAAGAAAAAATGTGTTCATAAGTTGAAAAAGGTTGAATTAAATTGTGTATTGTTTAATAATAGGTTATCAGTTTATCAACCAAAAAATAGTCATTAATTAATATCAACAATAAATAAATAAATTCATTCAGTTTAAAAGATAATCACACAAGACATTTACGTTCATGTAAGAAGATATTAGTAAATTTTGTTAATATTCATCTAAAACAAATAAAACAATAATGAACAATTTTACACTGCTATGATAAAAAATTTTGATTATTATAATCTATACTGTCGACTTCATCCGTAAATGCTGTATTAAAGCCCAAATACGTATGACTGATATCAGCAATCCTGAAAAGCTCAGATCAAATTACACATATAAAGTTGTAATTTTTTATATAAAATCTTCAAATGATTGCTTCCATGTATAGTACATTTAACGGCAATGAGGGATTTTTTTTTAATTATCAAATTTATGAAAATATTTAAGTACATTTAACGGCAATGAGAGATTTTGTTTTTTTTTATTAAACTTATAAAAAAGATTTTATTGTATCCAAAGTAATCATCTATGACTATAAGAAGCATATTCGATGCTATTTTTTTTAGAATTTGTTTCTAATCATGTTATTAAAACTAAATTTCATATTGAGATACATCATTATGTCTCATATATATATATATATATATTGTAATATGCATTTTCTATCAGCATACAACTGAATGTAAGTAATATACTCTTTATTGATATTTTCTTTTGTCATTAGGTTTCAAAGAATAATTAAAATTTAAATTATAAATTAAAGAAAATACAAAATATCCCAAGAAAATGGAATCCGAACCTTCAGAGAGCATTTAATTAATTCCTTTTTTTAGCTCATTTGTCAATTGTAATTATAGTATTGTCTTTGAAAAAATGTTACACAGCCAATTTCTAAAGTAGAATGCTTTAAAATCTATTGCATCTGAGATTCATTTCATGATATAAATTTACAACGCTTGGTTCATTTCATGTTTTATCAGCGGAGAAAAATCTATTGTTTAAACAAATTATTCATTTTTGAAATATTTTTCTTTCAATAAGATTTTTTTGTGTTAGTCTCTAAACAAGCAATATGAATTACTTTCAGGTTTAACAAGTTTGAAATGAAATAAATTATGAACGTTAATTATCATATGAAAGAATTATTTCAAAATAAATGAGCTATGTAACTTAAAGGAGAAATAAACTTTAAAATTATTTTGATGTTTTATTTGATTATTTTCTTTGTTTGTATAATTTGAATATGAAGGGATAAATTTTAAATAAATGTGATTTTTAACATAACAAAATTTATTTAAAAAATATTTAAGTGTTTTCCGAGCCGTTAAAGTTAATAATACGTTCAAATTAAATAACAGTATTTTATTTCTTGTTTTAATAATCCAAACTTTAGTTAAATGTGTGATATACTGTATGATGAATTGTAGATTACTTTATGTCCCATCGCGGAAAAAAAAGCAAAATTAAGTGGAGGGAAATGTAAACGTCGTAGAAAAAATAGCAAGCACACCATCTAACTCTGCAAAAAAATAATGTAAAAGAATGTTACTGGTACTGAACGATTGGATGTAAAGTCTACTTTTAAATGATGTATAAAAATTTTATTAGTTGGCCGTTCTCATATTAAAACGAACGCAAACTTTATTTCTTCAATAACAATACTCAATTCCAATAGCATAAATGAACTTTACACCCTTCAATTAGCCAAGAAAAAAATCATGCAATTCGTCTGATACGTTTCTTGTAAATGAATTATTTTTAAACTAGCTGAGCCGCCCGTCGTTGCCCGGGCCCGTAATTATATTTTAAAACAAACCTGAAATTTATACTGCAAAATGTCATAAAAAAACCCAATCTCATACCGAATCCCCGCTGCCTATGGTCCCATTTAGAAGAAGTGCTGTGCACGCACGGGATTTTTCACATTTCACCACCAAGTGGCGAACTCAGCAAAACTATTTCTGGACATAAGAAAGATATTTAATGAAATTATTATTCGAAAATAGGGGTAAGTACTTTTAAAATTTTATATTAAACTAGAAGATGTCAAAATGACGTGTTTCCATTTTTAAAAGGATGATGAAACATTACAACAACTTTAGTCAATCATAGCCACTTTAGGCTTAAACAATTTTGGAAACATACAAAGATTAAACATGAGAGAAAAATCTAAAAAAAATTAATAATAATTTAATAGAAATCTGCATTTAAATCTATAACAAAGATATCTGGTGGATGGGGAGGGATTGTAATGAACAAATGGTAAATGCATAAATTTTAAAAGAATAATATAAGGTAAAATATCAGTTATAAAAGAATACATTGTGAGACTACAGCCAAAAAATATTTTAAAATACTGAGAGAAAATAATAAAAATATCCAAAATGTATAAAAAATTTTCCCATTTTGGCCATTTCCAGACGAATATGAGAGGGTAGCTAAATTATTAATTAAATGGGTAAAATAATGGCATAGAATATGCAGCTAATGAATTTCACTCACAAAATTACAGTAATTATTTCACAAAAACATGCAAATTAACGTGCATTAATAATGCAAAACATGCACTAATAATGCCATTTTAAAACATTTGTGAATTAACTATTTTATACCATTAGCTAATACTTAAAAGAAAATACTTTATAAGATCGAAAACAAATGTCAACGATAAATAGTAAACAATCGTGATTCGTTATGTGACAATGAAATCATTCACGGCTGTAAAAAATAAATAAAGCAACATGAATATAAAAATTCTAACAATATTGTATTTAAAACGCACCTTCGCTTTTCCTAAATAAAAAGTTTTAATTAAACACTATTTAAAATTTGACTGTTTTGCTGCATCGTCATTACACAGCTTAGAAAATGATTACTTTACCGTATTACACTGTTAAAAAGTTGACCCATTTGTACCTGTGCGTCACTGCACAGCTTTTACAGAATATTTCTTTTATGATCAATGAGAATGCTCCATATCACCGTAAAGTAACCGATTTATATAAAAGCAGTGGAGTGATGCTGCAGCAAATGGCTCAAATTTTTAACAGTTGCTGCAGCATCACTCCAACGCTATTATAGAAAACGGTTACTTTGTGTGTGTTACTTACAGTGTATTCTATATATACTGGGGAGTGATGATGCAGCAAAAGAGTAAAATTTTTAACAGTGTACTGCTAAAAATGCGACCCATTTACTGCAGCGTCACTACACAGCTTTTATAGAATGTTTCTTTTATGACCAATGAGAATGCTCCATAACACAGCAAAGTAATCATTTTCTATAAAAGCGGTGGAGTGATGCTGCAGCAAATGAGTCAAATATTTACAAGTGTGGATATTGTGTTCGAAATAGGGAAAAGATTTCAAAGCACAGTAAAATGTAGTGACGTCAATTACAGCTGAAACTGTAAATCTTACAAATGAGAATGCTCCACTACGACTCTGGAACGTTTGTATTGGACAAAAAATTGATAGCCTTTAAAATCGGAGATAACTTTTCACAATGGAATTTGTCATTGGTCACAATAAGAGTTTTTTCTCGTGGATGGGTTGACCCCAGAATCGTTATACAAGGAGGGATTTTATATATATAATAAGTATTTGTCTCTGGGCTCTGAAAAATCCGCATCTAAAACTGTACAGTTTTAAATAGTTGTTCACATTCCTCCAAAAATAATTATTGACTCTCCTATCCATAATTGGACGTTCCCTACTCTTTCAAATCTATATTAGTGTTATAACCTATCTAGAAGTTTTATAATAAATAAGTAACATTTATCCCTAGGCTTAGTGAAACGTTCGCAATTGAAATGGTAGAAAACGTAACAATTTTAAATATTTGACCACCCCCCAGAAAAAAATCTCCCCGCCCCATATTTTATGCTGACTACTCTTTAAAATATTTACTATCTGTTATACAGTTTTTGAAAATTCTAAAACAATCATCTTGTGATTTTTTTTAATTTACATTAATTCATGTTTCATCATTTCTTTTCATTTTTTAATAATTGCTAAATAGTTTTAAAAATTAAAACACACACTTTTATATCAAGTCGGACTAAAAATTTAAAATGTTTTTTTTTTCATAGTTACAGTTTTCATTTGTATTTCAGTGATAGCTATGTGTCTAGGGTGTAAAGTAACTTTTAATTTTTCAAATCCTTTTCTCATACACTTTTGATCCCTTTCTCCGTCGTTTTATTTTGATCCTTCTTAGCGGCGACTATAGCCTTTTCACCGGAAATAGTGTAAATTTCCATTTAGAAAGATTTTTTCGAATCCGTCAAGTAGTTTCGGAGCCTATTCAATTCAAACAAACAAACAAATAATCAAATCTTTCCTCTTTATAATATTAATATAGATGAGCATATTTAGGGATTGTATCCAAATTAAAGTACCGTACTGGACTGTTGACCCTTATTGATCAATGTACTTTAGGTACCACTCAAGCAGTCATCGAAAAACCACAGACCACAGAATACAATAAGAAATTTCAAAATATTTAGTTACTTATATCGTAGAGAACCCCTTAAACCACCATTTTGCCATTTTTTATGCACAATTTGAAAATTACACGAAAAAAATAATTTAAATTTTGGATTTCTATAAAGCAGGATTCAATAAATCTATATCCATAGAAAAAAAATTCTATGTTGCAAGTTATATATATTTTTTCGATATGAATTAATTTCATAATTTTTATCGTAAAATTATGAAAATTGTTAATTCAGCGTATTTATATTTGGGTATTTTATAGTATTATATAAACGTAGCACATAAAAAGTAAATCTCAGAAGATATTAAAAAACACATGAAAATTTATTTAGCATTAGAACTACTAAATTTTGAATGCTTATAATTAAAAAATATATTATTTAAATGAGTTGAAATCCACTGTCTAGGTATAGCTTCAACCGACGATATGAAACATTTGTTAAAATCGTGTATTGCTTTTAAAAAAATGAAAGTTGCGTTCATTTTAAAATGTAAAAGGCCTCCTAAGCAAATTTTACATATGATTTATAAGTAGATACTATTTCCAATCGTTCAGCACCAGTAACTTTATTCTACGATATATTTTGAGGAGTTAGTGCACACTGAAAAATAAAAGTGTAAATTTACACACAAAAATGTGTAACTCGATGATACAAAAACGATTTGTTTATATGTGTAAATTTGTGTGTAAATTGCCAAAATACACGCCTAATGTGTAAATTTCAAAATACACATTTCAGTGTGTAATTTGATGATAACACTAAGTGTGTAAAAGTTATGGTGATCACTCATGAAATACCCACATTAATGTGTAAATTGCGCAAGAATACACATATATCTGTGTTATATTCTTACTCATATATCTGTGTAATCTTCTGTGATTACACTGATAAATATGTATTACGCAAAATACACATATTATTGTGTTATTGTAATTTACGCAGTTCTTTGCGTAATATGCAAAATACGCATATTCGATGGAGGTTCAATAACTATTGTGTCTAGTGTATATGAAATATCTGTACTGCACCGGGTTGATGAAGAATATCGATATATTTATGCTTAGTTTCAGAACCGTAGCTGCAATATTCATCTAGTTTTGTATGATGGAATAAAATGGGGGGGGGGGTTATTGAAAGTCTGATTATTAGCTTATGGGGCTAGATTTGTGACAGTGGATGTGATAAAATAGTGTTGTTTGGACTGGGGATCATAGTGATGTACACACTTCTCATCCACTATCACAAGTGTAGCATCATAAGCTCCAAATCAGCCTATCACACTCACTCCCCTCCTCTTAAAAACTCCCTATAAATAGGTTTTTAGAACTTTACCCCTCCTTTTAAAACTATGCTACTATAGCAGCTACGGATCTAAAATTCAGCATATAGTCATTTAAGACATTAGTTTTTGATATTCCTCATCAACCATCATAGTACAAATATTACTTCTCTGTTAGTGGGGAAGTATGGGACACATTGTGACATTTTCAATCTCTTTAATTATAAAATTGATTCTTCAAATTATGTTTCTATATTGCTCAAGGACATTAGAAAGTGTTTCCTTTTGTATTCTATAAATCAAAGTTTTTGTATTTGTGTCAAGTAAAGTTGATTTTATTATTTTTGTAAAAAGTGTCCCATTCCTCCCCACTCTCCTCTAAATATAATCATAAAAACTGCTATTTTATTTTCTATATTCTTCCTTGCTTTTTAATTTTATCATTAACCCCTCATTTATATATTATTCAGAACATGCAATTAAAAATAAAGATAAAGAAAAATAAATAATTAATTAATGATAGATTTTAGACTAATCAGATGAAATAATCATAGTTGGTAAACTTGCAATCTCCACACTTTTTATAATATATAATATTTTAATTTTTACCCACGTGTAATTGGCAACATTTTTAAAAAATTTTAATTCATTTAGTTTTTAATTTAATAGTAATATTATCTCTCGAACAAGATGCAAACGTAGTCCTTCCATTTCATATTTTCCTGAAGATGCCCGCAAAAGACGGCGTGAAACGTTGAAAGTTTTATTTTATTTTAATATGTACTAAGGAATATTAAAATTCCTGTTTTGTGCACCACTGAGCAATGTGTTATTATTAGTTAAATTTTATGGCGCAACTGTCCTATATATATTGACAAAATTTAACATATCACCCCGCCCCCCCCCCCCCCCAAAATGATGTTAATGTTTATTTTGCTACTGTTAACATACATTCATAAATTCTTTTTAAGATGAAAATTTTTCAAGAAATAAATGACTTTAGATACAACAGTTGTTATTTTAATAGACATTTATCAGGAGTTATGTAATGATGACATTTTTTAAGGCAAGTAAATTATACGTGTAAAAAATTCTTATGCGTAAAAAAAAATCCAACATGTATCATATACATTTATACATAAATATAAACAAATCAGATAAAAAGAATTGGAGGTAATACGGACGTATGACATTACATACCTTACATTTTAAAAGAGAATAACTTATTATATATTCTATTTTTCTGAACGAGAGCGCTTGCAATCAGCTGGACACACCATTAGTTTTCAACTTAAACATGATGAAGCCAAGTCAACAAAGATTACGATTTTAGTTTTCTATGCTAGATTCGCGTCTAACTCGGGGATGAAATAGCTCCTGAATACAACCATCAATTGCTCTGTGAACTGAAGTTAAACTAAAATTACAAGTTAAACTTTAAAATGGATAAAAGTTTACAAGCTACAAGACGGCTCAAATAATTTAGGGTAAAATCAAGCATACTTATATTTGATGTGCAAAATGTATAAATAACTCAATTCGAATTTAGAATTATCTTAATTACATGAATTATATTTTATATTACATATTAAATGAATTCGAAATAGTTTTTAGATTTTACTGAAGATTAAACTACTATCCTTTTAATTAAGGGGGAAGGGCAACAAAAAAGAATACCAACAGTACAAAAAATATAATTTAATTTTATGAATAAGCATAAAGTGGGATTATATTTTTATTATAATGCCTCGTTATGAAGTCTTCCTAATGTCGCTTTAAGAATGAAATCCAGCACTATTACTGAAAATTACAAGTAAAATTGTGAAAAAGAGCAGTCTGTGCGATGGCTGAAAGAAATTACGATTTAATCAAAACCTATAATTATTCAATCAAGCATTCTTGTATTTGATGTACAAATTTTAAAAGGGAATTCGGAAAACGAAATTAAAAATTGCTAATGAAATGGATAAAATTTTACGTTACATGTAACAAAATATTTGCTGAGATGTGAAATGTGTCGAGATTAATTTTTTTTAACTTCTTTTAAATGTTCACGTGCTGCTGAAACGGGGAGACTGAGAGAGGTGGTCAGAGTATCTTATAAAAATAAATAAATATATTAATTTATTACTTAAAAATACTGTTACAGCAATGCAATGACACCATGTTATTTATGGAATGGGTTTACTAAAATAAAAAGTGTAGCTCTGAATAATATGTAAGCCTCCTATCCCTTTCGTAACGTCTACATTAAAATTCACGCATTTATAATTAATTTTTTCAACACAATAATTAGTGTAATTTCAGGAGTAATCTACATTTACACATTTTTATGAGTTTATGTACTGATAACAAACTTACAAACTTAATGCCACAAACTAAACACACATTAAAATAGGTATTTTTTATGACAAGTGGGTGACTTTAGAAATTTACACTCTTACCTATGTGTATATCATTATATGTAAATTACAATAACGTACCAATTTGTGTAAATTCAGACATTTTTCAGCACTTACACATTTATTTATGTTTTTCAAGTGATAACAAAATACACACTTAGTTTGTTAAGCTAAAATGCACATAAAAACAGGTAAAACTTTGCAAAAAGTGGGCAATTTTCATGTCAGGTGTGTAATTTTAGGAATTTACACACATATATATGTAAATTTGTCTAATTTACACATTTATTTTTTAGAGTGTAGGGGGTGTTTACGTTTCTTTTTTCCGACTGTACCTCTCGAAAAGTAAAGATCCTAATAACTTTGCAGATAGTTATTTAATTTAAATAATTTTTTTTTCATCAAATCTGTTATAGGTTTTGTAAGCATTAATTCTTTTTTTTGTAAATTATTAATTAATGTTGTTGAACGAATTCATTTATTCATCGTTGTTTCCCATAAACTGATACATTAATTAAAATCTACAAGACAGGAAATAAAAAGTCTCAAGAAGGTAGACATTTATTTAAAAAAAAATGTTTCTGCCTGGTTTAAAAGTTAAAATTTCGGCCTGACTGTATTTCGACAAAACATGCCGATATTTCTGAAGCGACATAATTGTAGGGAAGAGTGAAACAATGGGAATACTGGAAAAGTTTTCTCCTTTTAGGTAATCATTCTAAACATTTCATCAATCACAAACAAGGTGAAGCAATGGTAACAAAATCTTCAGTTTAAAAAAAAATAGCTTGTATAAGTTTTCAATCGCATCGTTAAAAAGATTACTTCAGGGATCAAAAGTAAATTTGCTTCATATACATTTTTTATGAATTCTGTAAATTAATCACTTGTTTATGCATAGATGTAATAATTTCCCTATTTGTAGAACAATATACAGTATATTTAGCATAACTTAAACTAAGCATATACCGGGTGTCCCAAAAATGACTGATGGATTTTAAAATTCAATAACTTGCAAACGGTGACAGCTATTTAAAAAAAAATCGCAGGAGGGTTATGTATAAAGTCAGCAGTTTTTTTACCGTATTTTTTTATTTTAGTTCGCATCTCAAAGAATAGGTGGCGCTGACGGCGATTGAAGGCCAGGTAATCAGTGCTGATTGAAGCGTCGACCTGGCCTTCAATCGCCGTCCGCGAAACCTATTGTTTGAGATGCGAACTAAAATAAAAAATTATGGTAAAAAATCTCCTGACATTATACATAACCCTCCTGCAAAAATTTTTTAAATAGCTGTTACCATTTGCAAGTTATTGAATTTTAAAATCCATCAGTCATTTTTGGGACACCGGTACATACACTGTTACAAAAATATATCTTTATACATTATTGTTATTTATTGATAAATATGTTCCATATTCCTAGAAAACGTGATTTTTCAGTAAGTCGTTCCAGAAAGTCTAAAAAAAGTGATGAATTATGTTTATTCCTCCCATGCATGCGTATTTTCTGCAGTGATACCAAAGTTTAAATTTATTAGATTGTAATGAAAGTTTCTCACCACAGCTAATAATTATACGCGTAAACAGTTCGCACTAACGTTTTAACTCGTATTTTGTCAAACGATTTTTGGCATTTAAAAAAAGCGACTTGCTTTATAGCAATGTTTTGTGAAATTTGTAAGATAATATTGTTAGAATTAAGAATAAAGTATCTGAAATAGAACTACCATGCTACCAGATTAGAACCATAATTTATTTCCAGTTCAGTTGAAAACACACAAACAAACAATCAAACAAAGAAAAAATCAGCTACAGAATGTTACCAAATTATGTGTATCACGTGGTACTGAGAAAGTTTATCACCTAAAGTTAAAAAAAGACTACGAATTATCTTAAATAGTACATGTTTTCACTAATACATGTTCATTTTCTTTGATTACTTTTTCTTTAAAATGTTGTTCCTCACAAAAAATTAAAATTAAATTTTATGTATATTTTTTATGTTTGATGTATTTTTTCTATCACAAACATTTTAATACCAATTATAAAACACAGCTTTTGCTAAACATAACATATTAAAAGTATCTCTTTATTCTAAAAATAGTTAACTCACGCTGTCACCGCCACTGACATTGAGCATTTTGTGACAGAGAGTCTTTCTTCGTTAATATTAAGCAAAATACTTCGCACAAAAATATGAAAATAAGTAGTATTAAGGATACATGTTTGATAAAGACGCGTTTAGACAGATTTTAAATCGAAAAAAAATTGTAAGATATATTTAATGTTCATTTGGTCAAAATCGTTTCATTAAAAAATTTCATAGAAGCAAAAACTATACATAGGAATTTAAGAACTTTTAGATCGTTTTATACGTCATAACCGGTGAGCAGACTGCAATTGTATTTTTTTAAATATTATTTGGCTTATTCTTTGATGTTTTATTTCAATTTTAAATTGAAGTTTTTAGCATTTCAAGCGATATTTTTTGACATATTTTAGAAAATTAATATATATTTTCATAACGCATTTTTTAATAAAATAATAATAAAAACAATAGCATTGTAGTAATAATAGCAGTTTTTAAAAAATTCTACACATTTTAATTTTAATATTACCAAACTTTCGACATATGAAAAAAACAACTGTAAAGCCGTTGACGATAAAAATTCCACTAACACCGAGAAGATGATTTTTCCGTTTAAAAATTATTGTAAGTTTAAAAACGTAAAAAATAAAATAAACTACTTATATCTATGTAATTGATATTTACGATAAAAAATGCAGAAGAATTTTAAAAGCGTGTATTTTGAATTACAAGTTATAACAAAGATAAAAGTATCTTTAAATAAAGAAATGGAAATTCCTATAGGGAAAAATTAACGACCAAGAAGCATGATCGACTGAATTAAACCGAGAGCTAGTCTCGCTCTTTACTGTATTTTATACACTTAAAAAATAATGTAACAGTTTTATTATATTATAAGTAGAAAAAATAATAGAAGGCAATTCCATATATCTGTCTTACAATTCATTTTTTAATATATTATATGTATTTAGTTAATATTTACGATAAAATTGCAAAAGAACTTTAAAAGCGTGTATTTTGAATTACAAGTTATAACAAAGATAAAATTATCTTTAAATAAAGACATGGAAATCCCTTCAGGGGATTTGATATAAGGTAAGGAAAATGTCTGAAAATTAATGTTCGCACACTCCTTGGAATTTCCAAGGACTCTGGCACCACTATTAAAAATAAGGAAATTTACATTTAATTTTTAAACCACAAAATTCGTAATCCCCACTTCCATTCAGAGATTTTACGCTATTTTTCTGCAGTGAAACACTTCGAAAATATTCTTAAAATTTAGTGGTAGAACTGTGCGAACCCTGCGTTCAAGAAACATGATCGAATGCATTAATCCGAGAACTAGTGTAAATTCACAGAGAGTCTCGCCTTTTTCTGTTTTTTTACGCGTAAAAAATAATGTAACAGTTTTATTTATTAGAAGTAGAAAAAATTATAGAAGGCAATTTCATATACAGTCGGCTCTCGTTAATTCGAACTCGTCGGGACCATAAGAAATATTCGAATTATCCAGAGTTCGATCTATGAAAAGTATCAAAAGAAAATATACTTAAAAGAGTACTATTAGAAAGGAATTAATGTTATAGTACTTTTTTAAATTTATATCAGCTGTTATGATTAGAAAATGATTTAATATTAAATTAAAAGACATAAATACATACACAAATTAAGAGATTAGGTACAAGCACAATGGAAGAAGGAGTAAAAGTGTCATGGATGGATAGACGTGGCACTAAGTAAGCGGATATCAAAGGCTTGGGATTATACAGGGTGATTCCAAATTTTCTTTACAATTAAAGAGGGGTGATAGTACACATCAAGACAAACAATATTAAATGGGAGACCAAGGGTCCAAAACGTTTTCTTAAGGAGATAGCCGCCATTAAAGTTTAGGGACCAAAATTTCAAATAAACATAAAAAACGGAAAAATTGGTCGATTGATTTGCGGTTTTCACTAAAATTATTCTTTATGACGGCATATTCTTGAAATTAAATTATAAAGATAAATTTCAAAAAATGCCGATAGAGGGCGCTTTAGACTTTAAAGTAACGAACAACTATTTTTTACCGGTATTTTTTGCATCTCATTAAATGTTTTCGTAAGCTTATACTCAAACTTAAATTTTGAGCTCAAAATCTGTGGTTGGGAGTGGTTAAGTAACACAAACTGAGCTGTATTCAGAGGGTTCAAATTTCAAATGATTATAAAAAACGGAAAAATTGGTCGATTGATTTGCGGTTTTCACTAAAACTATTCTTTATTTAGGTATTTTCGTGAAAATAAATTATAAAGATAAATTTTAAAAAATGCCGATAGAAGGCGGTTTAAACTTTGGAGTAACGAAACACTCTTTTTTGGCGTAATTTTTTGCATCTTATTAAATGCTTTCGTAAGCTTAGACTTGAACTTAAATTTTGAGTTCAAAATCTAAATAGCTGGGAGTGGTTAATTAGACAAACTTAGCTGTGTTCAGAGGGTTCAAATTTTAAACAATTGTAAAAAACGGAAAAATTGGTCGATTCGTTTGCGGTTTTTGCTAAAACTAATTTTTATATCAGCAGTTTTCTTGATCAATCACTGTTTTCTTGAAAATAATTTTTAAAGATAAATTTCACAAAATGCCGATAGAGGGCGCCTTAGACTTTGGAGTTGCGTACAAATATTCTTAACTGTTATTTTTTTAATCTCATTAAATGCTTTCAAATCCATAGACTTAAATTTTGGGCTGAAATTCTGAATCGTTGGGAGTGTTTAACCTCTTCAGTCCCTGAGTACCAAAATAAGTACATCAGTTTTGTGCCATTTTATTAATGATACTCAAATATAAATGAAATTTCGATATAAGAATAATATGTTTCGAATTCTAAGATTCGAGCTAATGAAAATAAAACAAAAATCTCGCTCTGAAGTCAAACGAGAGAAGACATAATTCAGTAATAAATAAAAATACTGGAATAATCGCAGTAGCGAAGAGGTTAAGTTGTGAAAAATTGAATTGTGTTGGAGGAGGAAAGAGAGTTAAATTTCAACTCCTGAACACACTTCAGTTTGCGCTTCTTAACTCCTCATAACGATTCAGGATTTGAGCTCTATCTCTCTTAAATCTAAGCTTCCGAGAGCATTTAAAATGCTCTTGCAAGCATTTAATTAGAACCAAAAAATAATGGTTAAAATAAATTGTTGGTTACTCTGAAGTTTAAGACACCCTCTGACGGAATTTTTTGAGATTTATCTTTAAAAATCATTTTCAAGAAGATACTGACTTAAAGAATAGTTTTATTTTAAACCGCAAACGAATCGACCAATTTTTCCATTTTCTATAATTACTTTAAATTTGAACCTCCCTCTCCCCCTTGAACACAGTTCAGTTTGTGCTACTTAACCACTCCCTACTATTCAGATTTTGAGCTTAAAATTTAAGTTTAAGTCTAAGCTTCCGAAATCATTTAAAGAGATGCAAACAATAACGGCAAAAAATAGTTGTTCGTTACTCCAAAGTCTAAAGCGCTCTCTATCGGAATTTTTTAAAATTTATCTTTATAATTTATTTTCACGAAAATACCTAAATAAAGAAAGTTTTAGTGAAAACCGCAAATCAATCGACCAATTTTTCCGTTTTTTATAATCATTTGAAATTTGAACCCTCTGAACACAGTTTAGTTTGTATAAGGATAGAGAGCCAACGAATATAAATGCACAAATAAATTATGAGAAGGTAGCAAATAGCTATTTCGAATCTACTAACGAGATTCTTCATCAGTGCATATAATGTTAATAATATATACATTAATAATAATGTAATAATATATACATTTTCAGTGGTATATAAGCCTGCGTCTCTCTGTCTCTTTGCTCAGTTTTGCTACTTTTAGCTCGCTGAGTTTTGCACTGATGAAGAATCTCGTTAGTAGATTCGAAATAGCTATTTGCTACCTTCTCATACTTTATTTGTGCATTTATATTCGTTGGCTCTCTATCCTTAAACTTTTGTGCACAAAGGCTTTATTTACTATTAAATAGCTCAAAATTTAAGTTTGAGTGTAAGCTTACGAAAATATTTAATGAGATGCAAGACATACCGGCAAAAAATAGTTGTTCGTTACTCCAAAGTCTAAAGCGCCCTCTATCGGCATTTTTTGAAATTTATCTTTATAATTTAATTTCAAGAAAATGCCGACATAAAGAATAATTTTAGTGAAAATCGCAAATCAATCGACCGATTTTTCAGTTTTTTTATGTTTATTTGAAATTTTGTCCCTAAACTTTAATGGCGGCTATCTCCTTAGGAAAACGTTTTGGACCCTTGGTCTCCTGTTTAATATTGTTTGTCTTGATGTGTATTATCACCCCTCTTTTATTGTAAAAAAAATTTGGAATCACCCTGTATATATACAATTCAGAACGATTCTTACAAAAATGAAAGAAACTAAAGCTCTTTCATGATCCAAAGTATTGAAAAATAAAAAATTGGAATTCTAGTTAGTTTGAATTAAATGTAATCAAGAGAAAATGAGTTCAAATAATTGAAAGGTTTTAACGTTATTCTGCCATTGAAAATTTTGGGACTTCATGTTTATATTCAATTTATCCGATTTCGAATTAACAGGCCGACTGTATCTGTCTTACAAATCATTTTTTTATATATATATTGTAATTTTTTACATATCTTTACAATGTTATGACAATTTCTAACTATAGAAATGTTAACGGGGAAAAATAAAATTGCATATATATAAATGTTACTTTAAATTTAAATTATGAAGACGTAATACTGTTCCGTTATTTTATTTTTAAGAATAAATTTAAACTAATTCTAACTTATCACTTGAGGTGTATAAATGTTTTCTTTGCCTTGTGTATTAAATACACATTAATTTCTACATTCTAAATATACATTTAGAATGAATTTTCTCAATTTTTTCTTAAAAAAATTTCATTTAAATTAAAACGAGACGAAAAGACATCATGGTACTTACTCGGTGCACGGGAAGTTTTCCAGATGTATTTATTTAAATAATTTAAAATATATTTAATGAAGATATATTAATGTCTGCTTTGGTAGTTAAAATTCTTTTAAAAGTAATAAATATAATTGTTTTCATATACACAGCAAATGTTTTCATACATTTGTAATTGAAAAAATAAAAATAATAGACATAATTTTTATTTAAACCTTTTAGTGTACGACGGTTTTATCAATAACTGAACTATAATTCCTGCAAATGAATGTAATACAGAGTTTCATAAAACATTTATACAAATTAAAAATTTTTATTTTAAATATCCCTGTCCGCTTGGTCTATATGTGGGAGTAAATTTCAAAGAGTGCTCATTTCAAGAAATAAAAAATAAATTTTGATTAGACATAAACCCAGTTTAACAACTTTATTTGGCCGGTTTTGAAATTTTTTCAATTTCATTTTTCTCTAAGAATTGGTTTTATCAGAATCATCTTAGGAAAATTTCGGCTGAAATGTCCATTTGACAGCTTTATTTTTAAATGCTTTATTCTGTTTTTATTATAGACTGCCATAATGAAATCTATAAATATGGCACATTATGGACTTCCTAAATAAGAAAAACTGTCAACTTAATGTCGAGAGCGTTTGAGAGCTAAATTGAATTTAGAAATGGGTCATAAAATAAGTAGTTTGTAATTCGAATATATCCTCAATTTTTGAAATCACGATCGCTTCGGGAAATTTTGTACAAAATGACCACTTAGGCAGCTTTTTTTAAAAATATATTAAGCCTGTATGAAAACATCGACCAATATCGCACATTATACAGTCTCTAAATAACAGAACCTGTCAATTGGATAGTTTTCAGAGCAAAAATGCATTTAAAAATGGGTGAGAAAAAAAAAGCAATTTGTTATTGGAATACTTCCTCAATTTTACATTCACGATCGCTTAAAAAATTTCTGCTCAAAATGACGCCACATTATGTAGTTCCTAAATAAGAGGACCTGCCATTTAGATGCATTGAAAATCAAAAACTAATTTGAAAATGTGTCAAAATACAAGTAGTTTGGATTTGAGTGTTTTCTTCAACTCTTATTTTTGTTTAATTTATTTTTGCAATAATGATGGGTCTATAAAAAACTTGTCCGTATAAAAGTTGTAGATATTATTGAGAGTATGTAAATAAATTTAATCAGATTTGATAGTTTAAGAATTGACGAAGTTATGATTTTTTTTTCTTTTTCCAACCCCTCCTTTTTTTATCGGTAAGAGTTGGTTCTTTCAAAAACTTGAAATACAAAAGGTTTAGATAAGTTTGAGAACATTTAAAAAAAAATAGTTGGATTTTTTATCTTTAGGATTGCCGAATTATGAATTTTTTTCATCTAAAAACTCTATTTTTGACCAAAAACATTATAACCACCCCTTTAGCCCATTTCTTGTATATCAAAAATCTGTCATTCATAAACTTTTGTTCTATTTTTAGAAATAGTATAAACTTATAAGTAATTTGATATCTATTTTAATTAAGAAATTGTGGTGGTTTTTCTGTTTTCACAAAACTCCTCCCTATTTCCACTCCATTGGTTCAATTTTGCCCATTAACAAACGTGACCATTATTTTATACCCTTTGATTTTATGTATCAGTTTGGAGAAGATTTGAGAAGAATTACAGAAGTTACCGTGTCCATAATATATATATATATATATATATATATGAAAGGATAAAACCTAAAGCCTTTTTAAAATTTAAATTTAAAATTAAAATTCAAAAACTTAAAGTTCCCACTTAATATTTTTAACTTTAATCTAAAATTTAAATGCCCCTTCTTTTAACCTTAATTCTAATACTTAAAGCTATTTTGCCCCTGTTAATGTTCTTTCCCAACCTAACATTTATTACTTTCAGAGATCATTTTTGGATGTTCTTTAAGATTAAAAAAGCTGACGTAAACGCAATTCGTAATTTGTAGGATCAGCAATGAAGCCCTGGAAAACCGCGCCTAACAACGTCATATTGCCCAGATATTTCTTAACCAATTAAAATTAGAGTAACACCCATTAGTTAGTATCGCGACCTGGTAGAAATAATGCGAATTAACGGCCTTTAAATAGCGGGAGCGCCTAAAACAAGCGGCTTTTTTGACCTAACACTTGCCTAATAAAATGCTGGCCAAAGAAACGAAGTTTTAAAAGGAAAGCGTCAAGTCACAGGGACCTGGTTTCTCCCAAAGATCTGCCAAAAAGGATTAATAAACCAGGCCCCAAGTGAAAATGTTGTGTCGTTATTTCTTTCTCCATCACACCTCATGATTCCACAAAATAACGCCGCATTGACTGTAGAACGCCCCGGCCATTCGGACGATTGATTCGGCGTGATCGCCAAAGTTCTTTCCCCGGCACTTCCACGCTGGACGCGACGGATCTCTGAACCTCATCCCCTGAAGGCACGCATCTCTCCACGACTACATCCCTCTCCTCGAAAGATGACGGAACTCCCACGAACGTAGTCCAAGACTCGGGTTCCTTACAAAGAGTCGGTGAGGATAAAAACCTGACAAGCGAAACGAAACCTGGATGAGAAATCGCTCTGCTTCCAGGAACGTGATCGGCGGATACAAGCGGTACCAGATGTCCTCTCAGTACGAAGACTGCCGGAATACGGCATGATCTTTCGCCAAGACGCGATAACTACGGTTGTTTGGTGTGACGTGACTTTCGTTCTGCAACCCCTGTCAGTGCGCCGCGCTCCGCGATCAGCTGTGCAGAGATTAGGGAAAGGAGAAGTATCTTGGATCAAACTCGGATAGTTTGAACATTTAAAGAGACAAAAAAGAAAGGACAGAAAGTTGCGCGTGTATTTTTATTTGTTTTTTTCCGCTCCATTTTTTTTCTATCAATCGCGGATTATTGTTCAAGGTAAGATGTTTTATTTAATATGAAAAGTTAGAAGGAGCAAATTCAGGCATTTTATTGAAAAAAAAAAAGTAAAGTTGATTTTTTTTTGTTTTGTACTTTGTGTTATTTTAAAAGTTATTTTTAGTATGTAGTTAAGATTTTAACCATAGAAAAAGAAGAGTGAACTAAGAATGAACATGATAAAATACATTTTTAAAATTTTAAATTTTTGCTGTAAAGTTTGTTTTGCATTTGTTTAGTTCTGCTCCTTTCAAGTTGAAAAAGATAAATAAAAATTATCTTTTAAATTAAGATTCATAATTTGAGTTATAAAAAATGATTTAAGTATCAGGTTATTATTATTTTACTATTATATTTGGAATTATTTAATGTTATTGTTATGTGTTACTATTTTGGAATATATTATGATTTTGTGAGATTTTGGTTGTAAACATCATGAGTACTACCCCACCATCAGAGAAAGTAGGCGACCCCCCAAAAAATGATGATGTGGTTCCCGAGACTCCGGGAAAGGAAATTAATGCAGCAAATTCTCAGTCCTCAGGTAATAGTGAAGGCACATGTCGAAAAGATCCCGAAATTGTGCCATTCTCTCCGGACTCGAAGATGTTATGGATTCCTTGGCTGCGATACTTTGAGTCAGTTTGTGTAGAGGAACACAAGGATGATTTGTGGAAAATCCGCAACATCCAAAAGTATCTAAAAGATACCGCGCTTACCTTATATATTAACAACTGTCTTCATGTCCTCCATTGGTCAGAGTTAGTGTTATTGTTCACTGAACATTACACTACTCCTGATACACTATCATTGACAGATTTCTCCCAAATCAAATTTAAATTTGGAGGTGACTTAAATGAATATTACCACCAAAAAACTAAAGTAGGACGCACTTTAGGTTTAGATCAGCGTTTCATTTTGGACGGTCTTACTGATGGAATGCCAGTAGAGATGAAACAGTTGGTAGTGACAAATGCGCCTGCTGATGTCAATGAATGGAGAGAATTAGTATTTAAATTAAGTAAATTGCAGTTAGAGCAGAAAGATAAAACAGACAGGAAGACTGAGCCCAACCCTCAGCATCCCCCTCAATATCGACAATGGAAACCTTTTAAATCCCACATTGACCATGGACAAAATTCCTACAGACCATGGAATTATCGTGTCCCAAACCAATCACCTCAATTTCGACATTTTAACCCAAACCCACAAAGAAATACATTCAGACCGATGCAACCAACTCCCTCAAGATCTATGCAGACCGATCAACAACGCCCAAACCTACATTATCAGGCCACGTTGCCACCAACGCCGTGCCGAGTTTGTTTAAATGTGGGCATTTCGAATGCTTATCATTGGGTGCGAGATTGCCCTTTTCGTAAACAAACGCTGAATGTTACTGCCCTAGCACCAAATCCAAGTGTTTCAACCCATAATCTAGATCAGACTAATAATGAGTTTCAACAAAATACAGAAGAGAGCCAATGACAATTAATAATACCCGGGTATATCAAAACACATAATGGATCCAAACAAAAAATGAACAATTGTCAAACAGCTACTCATGTGAAAAGTGAAAACTCATTACCATGTTTGATAGATACAGGTAGTTCTATCAGTGTAATGCCATATCATTTAGCCCATAAATTTAATCTAAAAGTATCTAAAGTTCAAAAGAGTATTTCAGTCGCACAAACTCAGGGTGTTCTAGCTTTGAAAGAAAAATGCCTTTTCAGTTTGCAATTAGGACAAATAACTCAAACCATTGAACTGTTTATAATTCATAACTCTTTACCATATGTTTTAATTGGGCTACCACATTGTGAATTGTTTAGATTAAATATTGATTGCTCTAAAATGCAAATCCATCAAAATAACACAAAAATATCACTTATGAGTAATATTTCAAAAAAATCATCCCACCATACTTTGCATTTGTCAGAACCATATATCCACCCGCTAAAAGCAGAGATCCAAAATGCAGAGATATTTGAAGAAAATTTTGAACCGGAGTTGTTTGAAACCTCTGACCATGGGCCCAAAGTTCAGTTGGCTAAAGAACAACTACCTGCTCTTCTCGCCAAATATGTCTGTATTTTTGCAAATGATAAATACGATGTAGGCTGTGTAAATATAGAACCCCAAAGAATCCATTTAACCTCTGACCTTCCCGTTTCACTTAGGGCTT
Source organism: Maratus speculifer (assembly GCA_964019185.1). Taxonomy (NCBI): domain Eukaryota; kingdom Metazoa; phylum Arthropoda; class Arachnida; order Araneae; family Salticidae; genus Maratus; species Maratus speculifer. Next base: position 45,558,595 of record OZ025291.1, on the reverse strand, counting down.
ACCGTACATCACCCAAAGAAGAGGAAGAAATCCGAAACCAAGTCCAAAATTTGTTACAGGCAGGAATCATTAAAGAGAGTTGTTCCCCTTATTCGTCGCCTGTCACTTTAGTTTACAAGCGCGAAGAAGGGAAGAAAACTCGTTTATGTGTAGATTTCAGAAAATTAAACGCTATTACCAAGACAGACGCAGAACCCCTACCCCGAATTGATACCCTTTTGGATAAATTAGCACAAGCTAAGGTTTTTTCCACTCTCGATTTGGCCAGTGGATATTGGCATATACCTATCCACCCTCGAGACACCGAAAAATTGGCATTTGCGACCACTTTCGGTTTATTTGAATGGTTGCGATTACCTTTCGGATTAAAAAACGCACCTGGGATATTCAACCGCACACTCCGAAGAATCTTTCATAAGTACAAAATTAATTTTGCCTGTAGTTATTTTGATGATGTTATTGTATTTTCTCAAAATGAGGAAGAACATTTGATGCATTTAGAGACATTATTTAATATTTGTGTCCAAGAAAACCTCAAATTAAAGTTATCAAAGTGTAATTTTGTTAAATCCACAATTAATTTCCTTGGTTATGAAGTTTCTAATGGATGTATTACCCCTGACAATCCAAATGTAGAAGTTATTAAGAAATTAAAACCACCTACCAATGTAAAAGAGTTGCAACGCTTTTTGGGATCTATTAATGTCTATAATAAATTTATTCCTAAGTATGCCAAAATTAGATATCCTCTCAACCAATTGTTAAAGAAAAATGTCCCCTATGTATGGGACCAAAATTGTCAATATTCTTTTGAGAAACTAAAACAGACTTTGATTGAAAAACCTATTTTAAGATTGTTTGATCCCAAAGTGCCTTGTGAACTGTTTGTAGATGCCTCAAGTCTTGGAGTAGGGTGTGTTGTGAAACAGGTAGATGAAAAGGGAAAATTACACCCAATAGCATATCACTCTAGAAATCTTCGAGATTATGAAAAAAATTATGCAATAACGGAATTAGAATGTTTGGCGATTGTGGACGCCTTGGATAAATTTTATCATTATTTACATGGTCAAAAATTTGTCATCCATAGGGACCATGCGGCACTCACCTGGCTCAAAAATGTTAAAAATTTAAGAGGACGTCTTTTCCGCTGGTCTCTCAAACTTAGTATGTTTGACTATGAAATCAAATACCAAAAGGGCTCCACTAATGTTGAAGCTGATATGCTATCAAGACAACCTGTTTCAGAAAATGTACACCATGTTATACATCTCCTTGACTTGAATGAAGTAAGAGACAGCCAGAAAAAGGAAAATGTGCAGATGGTAAAAAATACACTGAAGTAAATGATGTTGTTGTAATTAAAAAGAAAAGTTTGTATAAGATTGTTGTCCCCATGTGTTTACGGTTACCCCTCTTAGAAAAAACCCACACACAATTTGGCCACCCTGGTATTTATAAAATGATAAATTTAATTTCCCCACAGTGTTATTGGCCTAATATCAATCAGGACATTGAAAATTTTGTAAAACATTGTCATACATGTCAAATAAACAAAAAATGTAAACAAAAAAGATTTGGCATGTTACAATTGATGCCCCCAACAGATATACCTTTTGAATGCTTGGCATTGGACTCTGTTGGCGGATTTAATTACTACAATTCTACGAAAAAATATTTGCATTTGGTGGTTGACCATGCAACTCGCTATGTATGGGGCTTTCCTTCAAAAAGTGTAACTACTGAAACTTATACAAACATTTTGAAACAATTATTTCAACTACAAGTACCAGAAAAATTGTTAACTGACAGAAATGGAGCATTTACCGCTTCCAGATTTAAGAGATTTCTTCGTACTTACAATGTTAAACACAGATTGACAAGTAGTCACCACCCCGAAACGAACGGAAAAATTGAACGCCTAAATCAGACTATTGTAACCAGATTAAAGTGTAAAGTTAATTCTTCTTCTAAGAAAGTACCCTGGACTAAATTGTTAGATGAAGTCTTAGTTGAATATAACAATACTCCTCATTCTGTAACTCAATTTACCCCTAGTTATTTATTGTTAGGAAAATTGCCATATGATCCTCCTTTGCCAAATAATAGTTATTATCCTCCAGTTGATGAAGCTAGAAAATTGGCTAAAGAAAGAACAATTGCTTATCATAAGAAAAATTCCGCTATGATGCTCGTTTCCTTCCTGTAAAGTTTAAAGTTGGTGACCTTGTAATGTATGAAGAATTTCATTATCCTAATACCCGTAAATTAACTTCCCCATATTCTGGACCATACACCATTCTGAAACAACTTTCTGAAGTCACGTTTCAAATTGATAAACCCAGCCCACATTTTAAGAGAAATTCTGAAATTGTCCATTCATCCAAGTTAAGATACTACCATTCTCCTCAAAATCTCAAACTCAACCATGAATAAAACCCCATCTTTCTCTTTCATCTTTCAATTTTTTATTTTTGCTATTCTATCGTCCCTCTATCATTAGTATTTGGAAGAGGACCCAGCTGGATGTTTAACCCTCAACCCCCAGCGGTAAAGGATGAAAGTTACAGTTTAAAAACACTGTTAATTTTTTTAAATGTTATTAGTATATGATGAAATGTGTTACGTCAGTAAGGGTCCTCCGCTCCTTGACCACCCGTCTTTAGCCGGACTGTTTTCCCAGATTCTCTTTCCAGGTTGAACGGAGAATCTGGCAAAACTGCTCCGCTTGCCCTTTGTAGGTGAATGTCAGTTTCCCACTTTCCTTTTCTATAGTGCAAGTGGCACGTTTTTTTTGGGAGGATCTTTCACCACAAAGTATTAAAATCCATCTCCTACTAACACTGGGCATGGTGAAAATTATAACAAGTTTATATTTTTACTTAGTAGCTATAGTTTTCAGAGGTCTGGCATTTTTGTATTTTGGAGTTAGCCTCGAATTAAGCCTAAAGCTGGATACTGTACATAGTTAGAACAGGTGCAACCTAAGAATTAAGTAGGAAAAATATAGTTTTATAGTATTATAATTAGTATTATGTTATATAGTGTTTTATTATATAGTGATTATATTATATAGTGTTAAAATTGTGTTGTGTTGTAATTACTTTTGGTGATATTTCAGTGTCAACATACAGTATTCTCAGAAAAAAAAATGTGCATTTATTATACAATTGTATTTTGCTGATAATATTGAATATCATATTTTTTGAGTATTTTGCTATTTTTACCCATGTTTAATGTCAATAACTTGTGTGTTTTGGTATTTTATTTTTGAATTTTTATTATATTATATAGTGTTTCAATTTTACATAAAGAATGTTTCCAAAGGACTTTCCTTCATAAAAACTTTCAACCAAAGGAAACATCACAGACATTTAGAAAACTGTTTAGTGAAAAAAAAAAAAAGTTTATTTTTTAAATGTTATGTTTTTTAGTCAATATGTGTTTCATTATTTTAAGTGTTTATATTTTGATTTTGGTTAATGTTTCTTTTTTGTTGTCCTTCTCGAGAATGTCCCTTAAATGCTGCAGCATTTCCACAGCATTATCCGTCACAGTGTCAGTACCATTATCCGTAGCATTATTCATAGCATTATCCATAACATTATTCGTAGCATTATCTGTAACATTATCCGTCACATTATCAGTACCATTATCTGTAACATTATCAGTAATATTATCAGTAGTATTAGCATTAGTGTTCATGTTATTCAATGCCAAAATATTGACAAATCTTTTGTTGTAATATAGTGTTTTTTATGTAAAGAATAATGTTTTCATATAACATTTTTCATGTAACCTGTAAATAATGTAGAAACTAGGTCCAGCTGGCTTGACGTTGTAAAACTGAAGAAAAAAAAAACACTTAATAATAAGGAAGAAACCCAAACCCAGGTAAAATATTTAGGGGAGCTGAGACCCACAGACCTTGCAAGAAAGATCTGTGGCTCTTGTTTTAGTGGGGGGGGGGGATATGAAAGGATAAAACCTAAAGCCTTTTTAAAATTTAAATTTAAAATTAAAATTCAAAAACTTAAAGTTCCCAATTAACATTTTTAACTTTAATCTAAAATTTAAATGCCCCTTCTTTTAACCTTAATTCTAATACTTAAAGCTATTTTGCCCCTGTTAATGTTCTTTCCCAACCTAACATTTATTACTTTCAGAGATCATTTTTGGATGTTCTTTAAGATTAAAAAAGCTGACGTAAACGCAATTCGTAATTTGTAGGATCAGCAATGAAGCCCTGGAAAACCGCGCCTAACAACGTCATATTGCCCAGATATTTCTTAACCAATTAAAATTAGAGTAACACCCATTAGTTAGTATCGCGACCTGGTAGAAATAATGCGAATTAACGGCCTTTAAATAGCGGGAGCGCCTAAAACAAGCGGCTTTTTTGACCTAACACTTGCCTAATAAAATGCTGGCCAAAGAAACGAAGTTTTAAAAGGAAAGCGTCAAGTCACAGGGACCTGGTTTCTCCCAAAGATCTGCCAAAAAGGATTAATAAACCAGGCCCCAAGTGAAAATGTTGTGTCGTTATTTCTTTCTCCATCACACCTCATGATTCCACAAAATAACGCCGCATTGACTGTAGAACGCCCCGGCCATTCGGACGATTGATTCGGCGTGATCGCCAAAGTTCTCTCCCCGGCACTTCCACGCTGGACGCGACGGATCTCTGAGCCTCATCCCCTGAAGGCACGCATCTCTCCAAGACTACATCCCTCTCCTCGAATGATGACGGAACTCCCACGAACGTAGGCCAAGACTCGGGTTCCTTACATATATATATATATATATATATATTGTTTTATACGAGGGGTGCTATTTATATTTCTGGCCTTGGCAACAAGGAGTGTTATTAGGCTACCGATGACGATTTCAATTGAAAATTCGATATTTTTAACCATAAATTCTCTAAAACGATTTGCCATTTTAGCTTGATTTGTGTTATTTGCAGTAAATTCAAATTTTTTTCTTGTGCAAAAAATTAAATAGATTCGTCAACAGTTTCGTGCGATCATTTTTCATAACTTTCGAGGAGGATTGTCAAGACAAGAGTATTTTCTAGAACTAAATTTTTTATACAGTGATAAAGAACCATTCTAAAGCACTGTAAAAAACTGGTATAACTAATTCATTCGTGTTTCATGTTCGCTCTAGGATGCATTTCGTGAAGGTCTATCAAAATTGGTTGTTGTGTCAGGAAATATCGATGCTGTGCCTGAACTGATAAAGCAAGATCGCCATGTGACATACCGTGAGATTGAAAGATCTTTGGCCTTTAGTATGACATGCACTCAGAGTAAACATAGTAAATAGAGGGGGAATTCCCCCAGCGTTTCTTCAGCCAAGATAAGAATCACGGGACTCCAGGCAAGACCGTTTCCGGTCATCATAGTAATAGCGTTGATTTCTACGGAGGACATTCGACAATTTTTTGTTTGCGACTAAAAAATATCATGGTATCAAGTTGTTGTGCCTATGGATGCACAGAGAGACAAAGCAAAACAAGTTCTGTTACTTTCCATCGATATGTATTTATTTTTTATTACTTTTTTTTTAATATTTAAAGGACTTTAAAAATGTATCATTCCAACTATGATACCGTTTACTCTTGTTATCATGATAAAAGTATAAAACATTTTACGTTTAATAACTTAAATGTATGTAATAATGGTATTTACTATCATCCAGTGTCACCAATTTAAATATTAAAGGTGTAAATTTGATTAATTTGAATTAATTTGAACCGTAATAAGAACATTTCTTATTACAGTGCTTGGCGATGCATTTTTATCGCCAAAAGAAACTTGTTTTCATTGCTTTAAAACGTAAACACTTGCGTTTTTTATTTTTATTTTATTTATTTATTTATTTATTTTTTATATAAATTTTTGCTTTAAATGAATCGCATCTTTACTCCCTTGTTAGTTAGTTAGTTATTTCGCGTGAGTTGATATATCTTTAAATTTTAAAATTTGAAATTAATGCAGTTGTTTGAAATAAATACAACTTTCTAATATCATTAAAATGATGGTAGGAACGGTATATGGAATTTATTCTTTTTATCTAACAAACATTTAATGAAACAATGTGTTATTTATTTATTTATTTATTAAGTCTTTTTTTTTCGACTTGTACATGTCTTATATTCTTTGTAGTTCTTTCTCACTTATTGATTTCAGTTAATGAATTTTAAAAAAGTATACTAAATTTAATTTCTTTAAGTAACTTCTTTGCTTACTTTTACATTTTTATTATCATTATATACTTTTAAAAAAGTATCATTTATAAAATACTATTTTAATTCATTTTATGTATAGCTTTCCAAGGATGAAGACAGAAGAAAAATCTGGGAAACGAAATTACGAAGAGAAAATTTCAAAACTACAAATTCTTTAGTGGTGTGCATTCTCAACTACATAATTGTGCGAAACAAATATTTTGATGATTGGATCACAACAATTAAAACTCGTTACTGGCCTCAAAATAAAAACTACTCTATCACGTCAATCTTAAATGAGATTCAATTACCTTGTAAAATTGAAATTATCTTTAATAATTTTGTTACAATTAAATAACCTTTAAATATTTTTGTTATCATTAAATTAGGCGGTGATAAATATAAAAAAATAGTAGTATCCCGTAGGTAACAATGTGGCACTCCTCATTTAAATTTTATTTTATTGAATAGGCACATTTTATTTTAATAAAATAAAAATTTTGTAATAATTACTGTGCAAATAAGTTTTTACCATTAAAAAATTCTTGGGAATTCAGATAATGGATTCAGTCCGTGGGAATTCAGATTATGGATTTAGTGTATCGTGAGGTTCTGAAAATTGGCAACTGCTGATATAAATGAATTAAACATGGTTGAATAAATTTTGTTTTTTAATTCTATCGTTTCTAAAACTGAAATTTTGCATTTTGGACTTTTCCTAACTAATTTGTGTGCATTTATGCAATTTGTTTTATAAAATAATTTTCAGTATATGTTAAAATAACTTATTAAATTATTTGTAAATTTGCATCCTGAAGAAAAGTTGCATATAATATTATTTGTGTAAGTTATGATCATTAATGAATTATTTAATTAAACTTTTTGCGTTGAAAAGCATATAATTAATTGTATGCGTTGTTATAGATGTGTTTGTTTAGAAAAAAAAAACAATAAACATTTTCTGAATTTAGAAAGTTTAAAGCTGACGTTTATTTTTAATTAAAATGCCCTTTATTTAATATCAGCATTTAAAAATAAAATAATTATCAAATTGTTTATTTATTTTTTTTTATTTACAAAAAAAGTTTGGCTTTTTTGTTAATTTGATAAGCAAATAATCATCACTTAAATTTTCTTTCTCTCGAAATTTCATCTTTCTTCCTCCCCCTTCTCAGCCTCTGGTCTTCCAGCACACAAAGTTAAACTTCTTAACCAATTTCTTTATTTTTTTCCCGCCTATTTGTACTTTGTATTAACAATAAAAATATTAATTATGGCATTAAATTAAATATAAACAAAACCATGTAAAAGATTGAAAACTGAACGAAATTATATACATTTGAACGTTAAAAAATTTAATCATGAAATAAATAAACATTAGTATAAAAATCCAACGTACATACGGATTTCTTTTACTACTGATTCGTATTTCTGTCAACTCTCAAGTGTCTGAATGACAGCATAAAAATACTGCACTCCTGCCAAGAGCTACGATAAAGCGACAAATCTAGCATTACTTCTGGCAACTATTCATCGCCAAATGCCTGGAGTCACGTGCGTCATCCTGGCAGCATTTCTTACCGGAGGAAGCAATGGGAATTCTCCCTCTATTTACTATTTTTACTCTGAGGACATGCATCAATAAGATATTGGCTGAGCATTTGGTTGTAAAAAATATTTGTTCGCTTTGGAGCCCGAATAATCTAATCAAATTCTCAAAAGAAAGCTTGTGACGATCGGGGCAAGGAAATGTTAAACAAATACGTTCAAGGTTCATGAAAAGTTGTGTATAACATCTAAAGAGGAGGAAATTTCTGGATCTATGCATTTGAAACGGAAACGAAACAGCAATCGACTGTATGGGTCTTCCAAGACGAACTAAATCCAACAAAATTGTTCGAGAAAGAAGCACATCGAAGCAAATGGTTGCCTGTTTTTTTTTCGAAATTAGCGGTCACTTGGCGACATCTGCATTAGAGCAGCGCAAGACAGTTACATGGCTGCCAACTACTACGCCTATTTAATAACGAATAAACATATCAAAAACAAAAAAATTAATAGATAATTAACAATATGGAGTGAAATACATAACAATGGATATATTCGGCATACATTTTTCTAAAACTTTTTTGTGGTTCCAAACATGTTTTTGTGATTTAAATAGGCGTAGAAGTTGGCAGCTCTGCAGTTAGCTCTGAATGGTACTCAACGGTAATTTTCCAAAAGTCTCCCTTAAATTTTGAAAGAAGCAGAATAACAGGCGAATATTCCTTTATCGTGACAATATTTGCTCTCACACATCGGCACAATCAAAGGTATTTCTGAGAGGCCAAAACCTCGAATTGATGGGTCATCAGCCATAGAGCTATGATTTGCCATCCAATAACATTTTTTATGCCACACATGAAAAATAAATTACGTGAATAATGATCTTCGACCTCCGAAGAAGCGGTTTTAGCAATCAAAAAGCATGCTTGGTGTTACTTCCATAGGAGTGGAAACAGTGCTTCTAAAATTCGTTCAAACGGATGTAAAATTGTATTGATCTTCATAGAGAATACTTTGAAAAGCAATAAATTCAATATTGATCGTAAATATATGTGTTTTCATTACTAGGTCAGAAATATAAATAGCAACCCTCGCGATGAAAAAGATGAAAAAATGAAAAAAAGGGTGCAATAACAATGAATTAGAACAAGAACAACATCAAAAAACAACATAAAACAATCTCCCTGCTCCTCGGAAGGTGGAGGGGGCAACAGGTATAAAAAAAAATTTGTTTTAATGTATCCTAACAGGTTTCGCAAGGCATGACAGACCTGCATACTCCATTTATATAAAATGTATAAGCAAAATAACTTTAAAAAATGAAATCAAAAGATAACTAACAACAAAACCATAAACCAACAACGTGTCCATGATCACTGGTAATTTAGATAGTATACAAAATAAAAACTTGCAATTTTTGATGGGTCTTGATAATAAGTTCAGATTAAATAAAAAAATAAACAAAAATAATGCTATTTTGAAATTTAAAAGAGACTTATCTGCATTTATATTGAAATTTTGTTACAAATTTAATATACCTTTTGAGGCTTTACATGAATGGGAGTGGCATATATTAAATAGTTTTGTAATTTTTATTGATCATAAATTAAATGACAGTGAATACATACAATATATGTAAGGAAGATTGCAGTTATATTCAATTTTTTACAAGATAATTTTGTTATTGTTCCGGTTGATAAAGCTTCATCTAAATATACAATTCTTTGAAAATTATTTTATATAGAAAAAGTTAAAAATGAATTAAACGATACTAAATGTTATCAAAAATATAATCTAAACCATAGTGCAATTGTTAAAAAATGTAGTGCTTATTCTAGAAAATCTAAAAATCTTTTTTGCATATAATTTTCCTATTACTAATTTTCATAGTTCTTCATTTTTATTTTTAACACCAAAATTCCATAAAACACCTATAAAATTTAGATACATGTGCCGTAATTCAAGAGGAATAGGTAAAAGTTTTAATGTTAAGTTGCAAGATTTTTTAAACGAATTTATGGTCTTTTTTAAATTTAAATTTAAAAACACTAGTTATTTTTGGTGTAATGACAATAGCATTGAAGTTTTTAAAAAAATTTAAAACAGACACAATGCCCACTAACATGTATACATTTGATTTTGAAAATCTTTTTCCTAATATTCCTATTGATTCGCTGTATAAAAATTTAAAAGATTTATTTGATGCTTTTCATATCGAGGAAGAGCTGGGTACTGCAATAGATTTTTTCTGAGTTTGTGTAATTTTTGTTTTTATAACAATTTTATTTCATTGAATGATTCTATTTTTTATCAAACATGTGGTATTGGAATGGGTACTAATTTTTGTTCTGCAGCTGATCTTTTTCTATTTTTTATGAATTTAAATTTATTTTAAATTCTAACAAGTCTTTCAGAGTTTTAAGATGTATCGATGGCGTAATCCTCTTCGATTATAAATTTTTGGAATCGATTAATCATATATATCATTCTTGTTTAAAATTAAATAGTGCTTCTGACAATTTTTTTCATGTAAATTTTTTGGATCTTGATTTGAATATTAATAATATTGGTGATTCAGTTGTTAAGTTATTTGATAAAGGGAATATCTTTAATTTTAAAACCCATTCATTGCCTCATTGGTATGCTAATTTGAGTAAAAGGGGTTCATAAATATTTTTTTCGGGCAAATAATCAGATATTATAGAATTTGCGGGACGAAATATATTTTAGATTCACAGATTTTTAAATTTAGAGAAAATCTTTTTTATAATAATTTTAATCCGTATCAATTTATTTTTCATTAAATAAATGAGCTAAAGAAAGGTTGTTCTTGCTCATGTAAGTATGGAAGTTTGGATTTTTTAACAGGTATCTCTTTTTCTTTTCTCCTCATAGGTCAAGGTGAGAGCATGGCTGTCCTGTATGTCTGTTTTGTTTATTATTAAGCTACCAAACCAATTTTACTGTTGTTTGACTTTATTTTTTTAAGTTTTAAAAATATTTTTTCATTAAGAGTTAATTTGGTTTATGGTTTTGTTGTTAGGTATCTTTTGATTTCATTGTTTAAAAGTTATTTTGCGTATACATTTTATATAAATGGAGTATGCAGGTCTGTCATGCCTTGCGAAACCTGTGAGGATACATTAAAAAAAATGATACCTCTTGTTCTCCCCACCTTCCGAGGAGCAGGGAAATTGTTTTATATTGTTTTTTCTTATGATGTTCTTGTTCTAATTCAATGTTATTGCACCCTTTTATCATCTTTTTCACCACTATAATATTTTCATATAAAACTATATGGACTTCGTGCAAAATAGAGCTGCTTGGCGCCAATTGCATGAAGGTTTTTTAAATTGTACACTTACACAAGGTATATATATATATATATATATATATATATATATATATACAGAGTGAGTCATAAATATCAAAACAATAGGCTATCTAATTAAATATTGCCTCTAGATCCATACTTCCAATTGCAAAAACTCATAAAAAAGGTGAAATTTCCGATAAAATAAGTTGCAACTCCTTGGAGGGTCTATTTGAAAAAATACGAAAATTAAATTTTTATACGTCCCCCGTAGAGCAAAATGCCCTATTAGGAAGTTATTCCTTATCCATTCCTAAATTGAACCAAAAAAATTTCATCTTCGTATCTTAAAATCTGACAAAGATATTAAAATCCAAAATTCTCAAAAATTAGTGACTTACACCACTTTACCATGCCTGTAAACGAAGTGTTTTTCATCCATTTTCAAAGCAAATAAGGGATCGACCACAAATTGTTCGTTGTTCTATTTTGGTTTAAAACCGTGCCTCTTATTTGGACAGAATAAAGCAGCGTATTGATTTAAATCGAAACTTGTTTTCAAAACATGTTGATCGTTAGTACTGGAGGTTTGAATAGATAGAAATATGTAGGTCCGGTCCTAAACAGACCCATAGAGAAAAAAGTTCAGCTCCGCATGAAATAATGTTAAAATCATAATCCGGACTGGCCTGGAAAAAAGATTAATCATAGCCGGTCTAGTTGTGAATTTCTCCATAGTCTTTTACTTCAGTGTAGTTAAAAATTGTTTCGCGTGGAGGTGTTCTGACCAAAAATACTTGAAATAGAATATCGTTTTTTATATTTATACTTTTTATTATTAAAGAGGCGCTAAACTCTGTGATATATTTATTTTATCAATGAATCTCTGTTTATATGTAAATATTTCACTTATATTTTATTATCGCTAATCCATATCCCGTGCGTTGAAGACTTTGAAAAATGTTATACAGTAAAACCTTTTAAGACGGAATCGCATAGGAAAGAAAAAATACGTAATAGATAAATGCCCTTCCTAGGAGGGTTAAATGGAGTTTATTTTTTCTCAGGTATTATTGTATTTATTTTGCATGGATCAACACATTTTCTGTTTAAGACAGAGTTCCGTCATAGGCAGATTTTTCTTCTCTGGTTTTATTTTCTTTAATTTTTTAGCATTTAAATATGTTATTCTTAAAAAAATTAATAAATTTTAAAGGTTTTTTTTGTGTAAAATAAAAGCGATTTTAAAAGTTATGTGGTTTTAGTAAAAATATTGATTAAACTAATTTTTTTTTTATTTTATGCACGTATTAGGTCTGTTCTTTTAATACGGATTGTTCGATACCGGGAATGAAAATTTCGTCCAATGCAGGCCTATGAAAAAGGAAGCAGTTCTCTCCGGTATGAAAAATACATTTGACCCGGATAGGAGTCTTCAGAAAAAATTAACGTCTCGGTCCTGATCTGTCCTGAGCCCAGAATACAAATTTTTTAACAGCCTCTCCAGAACGATAAAAAGCTTGAAGTTGTGAGAGCTAAATTTTTAAAAAGGACTTAATCTGCATCTTAGAAAAGCATTCTTTTAAATAACTGATGGGCAGTGAAGCAGTACATTTCTTTTTTCCGTATAATGACTTTTTCCGACTATTTCTTGTCTTTAAATTATTAAAAGTGAAGAATTGTTTAAGAAAAAAAAAGTACAAACTTGAAGCATGTCATTTTTAATTATTGTACATTAGTTTTGTTTAAAAAAAAATGAAAAATTATATATTTTTGAAAATCTAATTTTCTAAAAGTTATTATTTTTAATAAATATTTATAATAGTTCTAAAATAAATATTGAAAAACAAAAACCCCGAAACAAAACTAAAATCAGATTTTCATTTTTAATTAAATAGAAAGAAATTGAAATCCGATAAATAATGTTTGGAGTTATAACGATTTTTAATTATCCCATTTAAACCAGTAGTAACCATATGAAATTTTTATAAATTTTTGGATAAATTTTAGGATGTGATTTTCTTACCAAATTATATAGCTAACCATCACAAAAAAAGAAAAAAATCAAAATTCTAACTCAAAAGAATGATTTTTTACGCGTTTCCTACAACTGTAAAAGTAACTTTTTTTTTTTTTGAATTGCGCGCATTTCAATTTGTGTCTAATCCCTTAAAACCTGATGAATTATTCAAACGGTTATAACTCCTCGAATTTTGAAGATATGCAGATGCAACTTTTTGTGTATTATTCAGGACTGGATAAGGAAAGTTTTCCTAATTGGAATTTTTATCCAACGGGGGCCGTATAAAAAGTTAATTTTCGTATTTTTTCAAATAGACCTCCAATGGAGTCGCAACTTATCTTATCAAAAATTTCACCTTTTTTATGAATTTTTGCAATTGGAAGTTTGGGTCTAGGGGCAATATTTAAGGAGATAGCCTATTGTTTCGATATTTATGACTCACCCTGTATATATATATATATATATATAGGGAGAGAGAGGTATAGATATAGATACAGATATAGATATAGATCGATAGATTTTTACTGATGGCAGTTTTGGGGTCTTGGTATCATGATCAGCGTAGATCTGCCGAAAAATTTTCAGAAATTTCAACATACGAGAAAAGACAATAGGATATATTATACGAAATATACCTAAAATTCCATATACATACAAAAAGACTAATTACAATAATAAAAAGAAAAATCCTAAAAGTTTTTTTTTTCTTTTACCACATATTTTTTGCGATAGATGGAGCAAAACAACACGTAATTGTTTATTGACGGATTTTTTATTCAAAAAGGGCAGGTTCTCTGAAGAAAGTTCGATGTTTGAAGTGGTTTATCTAAACAAAATCTTATAGCCAAGCTTAATGTATATATACACCGAGAGTCCCAGAAATGACTGATGGACTTTAAAATTCAATAACTTGCAAACGGTGACAGCTATTTAAAAAAAAAAAATGCAGGAGGGTTATGTATAATGTTAGAAGTTTTTTTTACCGTAACTTTTGATTTTAGTTCGAATTTCAAACAACAGATTGCGCTGACAAATTGAAGCCCAAGTCGACGCCTAAACCGACCTCACTCAGCACTGATTACCTGACCTTCAATCGCCGTCAGCGCCATCAATTGATTGAAATTCGAACTAATGTCAAAAATTACGAAATAAAAACTTCTGACTTTATACATAACTCTCCTGCAAAAAATTTTTAAGTTGCTGTTACCGTTTGCAAGTTATTGAATTTTAAAATCCATCAGTCATTTTTGGGACACCCGGTATATACGCATACATATATATATGTATATATATATATATATACACACACCAAGCTCAATATATATATACTTATATACATATATCAAAAGTTGATGTAAATCAGTATAGAATAGATGATGATGATCGAAATCGAACAGATGATGTATGCACGAGAAAACATTCGTGAAATTAATTTCAATATTGGCTTGATAGTCTACAAAAGGATTTCATGTTGAAGTGTATTAAGGCTGCAGAAAAAAATGAGTTATTTTATCTATTGCTGTAATTAATTTGTTTTAGGCCTATTCATTTTTTAAAATAAAAATTTGATGTTGTAGAGATTATATTACTACGTCCTGTATATATTGAATTATTTTCTAGTTTGTTTAAATATAAGAGTCTGCAATTAAACACCAAAATTTTTTTATTCCTGTATCGAATTATTTTTTTATTGGCCAGATGTGATTGGTTAATTCCCAAAATAGATACAGGCACTCGGCTTAATCCTTTCTAACACAGTTGAACGTGTCTATGAATTCAAATAGTCTAGCCGTCTACTTGCCCGTACTGTAACTCGAGTAAAGGCTCGAGTACAGGTTAAATTGTTATCTTATTCGGTTTATCAATTAATTTTAATATTGAAAAGGAATTATTTAAAGGGAACATTTATATTGAAAGGGAACTATTTTTTGTTAATTTACTGGGATATACAAAAATACTTAGTTTCAATATTATCAATGGGAATCGTTTTTACTGTGCATTTTAATGTTGTTACATTACTTAGTAACAATATAATTGGTACTTATGCATCATTAAGATGGACGACAAGCAGTTATCTATTACAATGTATGAAATATAGCAATTCCAGTTTTTTTACAGAAACACTGAAAATTGTTTCATTACAAAGAAGAGAATGGTGAAAGCGTTTTTTATTGTCTTTTCATGATGTTACACTATTTCAAACACCAGGAAATTCTCATGCTTCTCTCATGTAAGAAGCACTTATTTTTATTGAGTATATTGATTAAGTAATCGTTACAGTTCGTTTATTGAGACGTCAAAATGAATTCCGATAAAGAATTATGATATATGCGAAAAAATCATTCACAGGGTATTTTAATGATTTTACTTTATTTCAAACATAATGCACATTTGGGATGCAATTTTGTTTCTTGAGTATTGATTAATTAGCCATTATAGATCGTTTATAGGAAATCCAAAAACAATTCTGATAAAGTATTATGATATTGCCAAAAAATCATTTTTAGGGTATTTTAATGATGTTGCACAATTTCAAACATAATGCAATTTACAAGCCTCGCTTATGTGAGAAGCAATATATATTTTTAGAGTATTGATTAGGTAGCCAATACAGTTCGTTTATAGGGGCGCCAAAAAATAATTCCGATAAACAATTATGATAATTTTCAAAGATAATGCCTTACTCATGCCTTACTCATGTGGGAAGCAGTATTTTTTTTGTAAAGTATTGATTAAATAGCCATTATAGTTTGTTTATAGGGACACCAAAAGGAATTCCTGTAAAGAAGTATGATATATGCGAAAAAATCTTTAAAATCGTATTTTAAAGATGTTACACTATTTGAAAATTTATTCAGGTGTGGTATGCAAATTTTTGTAAAGTATTGATTAAGTAGTAATTAACAGTTCATATTTAGAAACGCCAAAAATAATTCCAATGAAGAATTATGATATATTTAAAACATAATGAAATTTACATGCCTTACTCATGTGGGAAAAAATGCGTTTTTGTAAAGGATTGATTATGTAGTCAATATAGTTCATTTGTAGGGACACAGAAAGAATTTCGATAAAGACTTATCTTAAATGCAACAAATCTTTCATGGAGTATTTTAATGATGTTACACTATTTCAACATAATGCACATGTGGGATGCAATTTTTTTGTAGAGTATTGAATAAGTAGCCATTTTAAAGTACGTTTATAAGAACGCCAAAAAGAATTCCGATGAAGAACAACGATGTTGGCCAAAATACCTTTTGTAGGGTATTTTAATGATGTTCACTATTTCAAACATAATGTAACTTATAAATCTCACTCATATGGGAAGCAATATGCGGTTTGTAGAGTATTGATTAAATAGCGATTTTATTTCGTTTATAACAAAGCCAAAAGGAATTCCGATAAAATTTGTGATATATTTCATTAAATAGCCATTACAGCACGTTTATAGTAACGCCAAAAAGAATTCCGATATAGAATTATGATGTATGCCAAAAAATCTCTTATAGGTTATTTTAATGACGTTACACTATTTCAAACATAATACAATACACAAGGTTCACTCATGTGGGAGACAATATATTTTTGTTGAGTATTGATTAAGTAGACATTATAGTTTATTTATAAGGGCGTCAAAACAATTCCGATAAAAAATTATGATATATATTTAATACATAATCGACAAGATTTAATAATTTTAAGAGTTCTTTGGGCTTGTTTAATAAGAATAGTTGCAACATTCTTTAAGTTAGCATTTAAAAATCGAACAAATTTAAGAGGTAAAATTGAGACAGTTGATTCACTGTCTACAACACAAAACACTTTTTTATTGTCTATATATCCAGGAATAATTAATTGTCAGGTATTATTATTAGGGCGTGGTTGTATAGGAGAAGGAATTTGAGTTTGCAATGGATTGGAGTTAAATATACAACTCCTCTCCCGATGGTAAGCATTTTGTATTTCTCTGTTTAAACATATTCTACGGGGACGACTAGGAGAGTTATTTTGATAATGTGCCGTAGGCATTCTAGGAGTAATAAATTTAGGATTAAAATTTGGTATTTCGTTCTTTGGAGTGGGACGAGTCCAATGTATAGGATGAGGATTGGAATTGTGCATCGGTCTAGATTGTTGAAAATTTCTATTATTATTATTAGGGGTATGAGTTGGAATCGCCGCTAATTGTTTAGCAATGCAAAACCGTTCACGAGTATTAGAAGGGAGTTTTACAATTAAACACTTTTGGTACTCTGGTTAAAGACCACCAGTTAATCCCTGAATAATTATATTTTCTCCAAGTTGAAGTTGTCTTCCAACCTCAACTTTCTTTCTGAAATAAGTATCTAAATCATTTAAATCATTTAAATTTAATGAGGCAAATTCAGAAAATTTTGGGACTCTAATTTGGATAAACTTTTCTGATAAAATCTTAACAATTTCATCATAAGTAATACAATCCAAACAATCATTAATAAAGACCTTTAAGGCTTCACCCTTCAAAAATTTTGATGTATTTTGTTTTTCCACTCCTCGTCCTTTTTCTCTATAGTACATGTCCTTTCGAATTATTTGAGCCACGACTGTATGTCCATTCCCAGTCGAAAATCAAAAAGGACAATATCGATTTGGTTTTCAGACATTGTTAACTCATAAGTTAAAATAATTAAATTTAATAACTCTACATATAAGTAGTAATTAAATATATAAATTCAATTTTTTTAAATTAAGAATGTTTGCTCCCTTTGAATACATATGAAATAAATAAAAATAAATAATATTACATTCAATAACATAAGAAATACACAACAAATATTTTTAAGAACAAAAATAATTCGCTCTTGGGTATTGAGAACAAGTTTAACTTAAATCGAATATCAAGAAATCCTCTATATCAAACATCTTAATTTTCTTTACTAAACTAGATCTTAATATATCAATCCAAATTTTGGTTAAAACTGTTGTTTCCTTTTTAAATAAATACAAGTTCATTTCAACAACAGAAACAAAAAATAAATAATTTGATAAATAAAATGGAAAAATAAATAATAAATAAAATTATAAATAAATCTAACAATTAACTTAATCCTTTATGTTGAACTGGTACTAACATTTAAATTTTATTAAAAAACAAAAGGAAATGACTAATTATAACAATAATAACTAATATAATTAATCAGGAGTGTTGCAGCACTTATATAAACAAACATGTTTAAAATTCCAAATTTTGTGGTTTTCATTTTCCAGAACTTATTAAAAACAAAAAAGAATAAACAAAACCGCTATCAGGGAAGCTCCTTTCCGCTACCGATGGAATCTACAAGTTGTTACGCACTCATACTGCAGGTGTTCTATTTTACTTACCCATCATACGTAGTATAGGGTAAGTCTTGCAATCGTTTTGGAAATCGAAAATTTTTTTGACGGATTTTCACGTTTTAGATAGTGGAGATTCCGAAAAACATATTTTTAGAAAAAAATTTTTGCCGTCCGTCTGTCTGTTTGTCTGTCTGTCTGTCTGTAAACGCTCTATCTCCCGAACAAATTGAGATAGAGACTTGAAATTTTGTATGTAGTTAGTATGCAAGAATGGGACGAACCCTATTTAATATCAGCAACCTCGATTATCCGGAACTATTTTTTTCGGACTCTCGAAAAATTCGTTCTGATGAAAGGTATATAAAAATTTTCGAAATTTTTTGTTCTAAGGAATGGACGTAAAAGGCAATAAAATAGCACACATTTTGCATATAGAACGAAGTCGGTCGGATTATTAGTTGCCGAGATATTTGTAATCTTGTTTTCCACATTCTTAGATTTTTCATGACCCTGTATTTCATTCAAATTTCAATTCAGAGGTATATTTTAATTGGAAATGAGACGCTTAATCCGACGCAGTTAGTTGTTAGTTAATAGAATTATTATTTTTGGAGTTATAAGGATGTTTCTTTTACGCAGTTCGGTACTACTTGAGTAGTTTGGCGTTTTATATAATTTGTCGAAATTGGTACATCAGCAGTTCTTTAATACAGCATTACTATGTATATTAACAATATTTAAATTTTGTTTATGAATTGCAATGCATTGTATAAATAGTTTCACATGTTTTATTTTCATATGCATATGCATGATGGGTAAGTATTACGGTGGCCCCCAACGACTAGTTTTTATCTTTGTCTGTCTATTGTAATTTTTGTTTTGATTCTTCCTTATCATTAAGCTCTGATGAAGATCGTTTTAAAGATTTCGATTCATCTGGAGATCCTTTTTCTTTATCGACAGCATTCCTTTCAACATCAGTGGCATTACTTTGATGACTCATGTTTGTTTAGAGTGAAAATAAACAAAGGCAGAAATTCTAATAATTAGATTTAAACTCGGCGAAAATGGCGCGTGCACAGTCAGCGTTGTGAAGCAACTCTCAGACAAAGGGTCAGTCGGTAGTTATTAAGCTACGATAATTCTTATTTAAAAGTCGAACGCCTGTATCCTTTATATCCTGACCGGCTTGCAGTAATAATATGTCGTTTTACTTGAAAATATAAACAGGTTTGCTTGAAATGATATATCGATTATCGTGGAATAACATCTGTCTTTTTATCAATGTGGGTTTTGCAGACGTAGTTGGAAGCAATGGAGTTGTGTTCTATGGGGTTTCTCCAGTAAAATGCAAGAAAATCAGTTTTTAGTCCTTTATTATTTTTGAGCACGACCATTAGTTTTTCCACATCTCTCCTGTCTCCCAAATTCCTAAGGGACAACTTGCTCTAAGCCTGCATCATCTCAAACATTCTTAATTATTCCCAAGATGAGACAGGGATCCTGGCATTTTAAAGGTCAGAAGCATTCTGAACGATCTTCGAAAGCAAAATGACTCTCTGAAAATTCAAGCCAATCTCGCCCCTCTCTTTTTTACGTAAGGCTTTCAAAAATCCATAAGGGTCGGTTTCAACGTAGGGATAATCCAACCCACTATCTACCATTGGACGCTAGGCGTAATTAGAAGTACGAACTCTTTACCTAATAGCGTAATAGCGTAATTTGCCCACGCGAAAAAGCGTATGAATGCCCTAGCAGACGATTAATTAAATAATAAAACAAAATTAAAGTTTCGATAAATGTTTTTTAATTCTAAAAAGAAAAATGGATTTGTGTACTGAAAGAAAGATTTCGCAATAAAATATTGACATCCAAGAAACATTCTAGCTCTTTTTAAGAAAATAATCAATAGATTATGCTAAATTAAATAAAATAAAATCGAAGAACTTTAGCAGTTAAAAATATTAATACATAACGGAAACTGAGAATAAAAGTATGTTCCATAAAACGTTAGAATAAAACTCAGGGCGGGCAAAATGGCGAATTTTTTTTATTACATATATACATATATATCATATATGAAAATGCAAATGTAGAAGTGCAAGGAAAAGAGTGCATATCTATATGATAATCATTTAACTATGAAAAAATTTAATAAACAAAAAGAAGATACAGGCAAAAAATGGTGGTCTATTGTTCATGAGAAAGAGGACTGACAAGTCTAAACGCACCCCCGTTTTTTTAAAAAAGGTTTAAATTGTTGCAGGTTTCTGAACATCTGCCAAACTTGCGTTCAAAAAAAATATTTTAAAATCAAAATTGCAAAATATAATAAGAAAACAAAATAAAAACGAAAATCAAATAACTTCATCAATATAAAATGAAAAAAAAAAAGCTCTTCAAAACACAGTGTCAACATAAAATATAAAATAACCTATATTATATTAAAAATTGTGAAGTAAAATGAATGTAACGTTTCACATGCGTCCCCCTTACCTACAAAAAAAAAAAAAAAAAAAAAAAAAAAGAGAACAGTAATACTTCTTTAAAACTCCTTTGCCTCTAAAAACTACAAAATAACAAAATGCTTGTATACATTTGCATATCATTTCCAAACTAAATCTGCATGCTTTCATTAATTCAAAAACTTACATCTATAATCGTTATAGATTACATTAAAACGATCATAAATGGAAGTTTACGTCATTAAAGCTTAACGTAAGCTTAAGTATATGTAATTTTGCGAATGGCAACACTTTGAAATTTTAAATGAAATTTCGGTTTTCAATTTTTTAACAAATTGCTAAAATTTTTTAAAAATTCTAAATAGTCCACATTTGTAATTTTTACACCATCGTACAGGGGGATAATAAGCTTTTAAATGTAATTCATTTAAAAACTGCATCTTGATTGATTTTTGATTTGTTATTATTTTTTTTTTTTTTTGCAGTTTTTAATACTGTTTTTGAAATTGTGGCAACAAAAACACTTCATTTTTATTAAAAATATGGGAAAAAGTGATTGAAGCTGTTTATTTTTTTTTCGGTTGCCATTATTTTTAAATGAAAAAATAATGAAACTAAAATGTGTGCTATTTTCAAAATTGCGTATGCTATAAAACCTGGAGAATTTTGGGTTTTATTTCGCTATTATTCACCAATTATATGGCTTTTATTTTATTACAAATTAATTTTACATTCAACACAACAATGTTTCTTTTTAAAAAATGTATTTTAAATTATAGTTTTGTGAGTTATTTTTTTCCCCTTTTACTTAATTCGTTTTAAACAGTTGAAAGAATGTAAATTTATAAACCCTTGAGTAAAATATTTTTACGAAATTTCAAGAAATATCAATGAATGATTTCCGATAAAACATGGAGCTTTTATAAATAAATAATAAATGCTCACGAGCCATAGATACCCAATTTGTTCCTTGAATGGTGGCATTATTCTTTTGTTGGGTTTGTGCATTATCAGCGATAATGACGTCCATATGTATACATTTCTATAAATGTGGTTTAAGAATGTATCGTAAAACCGGAATGGTTTAGCAGATGCAAATACGTCATTTTATTTTTAAAAAGCATGTATTTTAATTCTTAATACTGAAATATGTTTTATAGAAGTGTGTCATTTTAACCCCAGCTGCTTTGTCACAATTCTCAGGTGAATATATTTCACTTTCGAAAATAACATAATCAAAATCACACATTGATAAAATGCAATGATTTGCAGAAATTTAGAGTATCTTTAAAGAAGAGTGATGACATAGTGTGTGCATGTTGTGATCGGAAGTCTTTCTCCAAAGAATAGCGATTTATGCTACAGAACTTACTGATTCTCGACTGGACGAATTCACGCCGCCGATTTAGACAAGGAAATAAAGAAGTTTTATGCAATAATTCAAGGTCGAGACTATGATAATCATCATTTTATGTGAGATCACAGGAATATTTCGATCATATTTATTGCATGCAGATTTTTTCTTAAATTTTCATTTGCACTTAAACGAATATAAAGAGTTTAGTATTTCTTTCCAGCTAATAATAATGGAGTGTTCGAGTTTAAAATTTTAATTATTTTAAAATAATAAAATACCATTTTTTAAGGGTGAATACGGATATGGGAGGTGCATAAGTAAATTTTGTGATGGTGAAAATTATATCGTGCTTAGATTTCAAGGAGAAAAATTCCATGATTGTGTCAAAAAAGAATCAATTTTGCTGTTTTTCATTTTGTAATACGTAGCATGTGAACCTTCATTGATAACTTTGCCATAATAACAAATCTTTATTATATATAATTGCTTACATTACGATTAATGTTTAATTTTAATAACTTCTAAAACTGATTTTTATGGAAATAGTATTTTGCTAACTTTAGTTTAAATAATTTAAATTTATACAAATTTGAGTGTGCAAAAATAAAGCGTATTTTTTACTTGAACTAATTTTATAGGCTTATTATAAATCAATGAAACAGTTTCTTAAATATTTTCTTTCATGGAAATTTGCCGGGTTCTACCTTGTTATTAATAAGTACTATATATCTAAAATACATATCATAATACATTTCTGGAGAAAAAAAAAAGCCGTTAAAATGAAAAAAAGAAGAAAAAAAGAAACTAACTGCAGAAAGCAATTTCCTTAATGACCCCGCAATTATCTTTGAGAGAAAAGAACTCCATAAAACTTTTATATCGTTAAAAGCGGTTATTATCGTCTTTTCACGTGTCTGCTACATTTACTTTATTATATAAAATGCCTAGTATTTAAGTAGAGTCAGAAAGAAATGAATATTTTTATAAAAAAAATTCTTCCTTTAAACATTTGATATGTTGTAAAACTTTTTGAAATTTAAATACAATTTAAAAAAAAATCGTTTCAACGTACATTCATGTCTCTTTATCAAGGAAACCTTTTAATCATTTTCTAACAATTTGCTTTTGTCACAATTTGTTTGTTTGTTTTTTTGTTTTCACTCTTTTCTATCTTCAATAGAAGAAAGTATTGTAATCGAATTTTTTTCGACTTTGGTTTTTCATGGATTTATCCGTTTTAGAGGTCAAACATCCCAAGAAACGTGTTTTTGCAACACTTTTGTCTGTCCGTACATTTGTTCGTATAAGTGTGTATCGATATTATACCTTCGAAAAGTGAATGAATTGATGCATAGAACCGAACCAAATTTCTTGAGTACGTTTTTGGTTAAAACCAATTGGTTCTCTCTGAATTTAAAATTATTCCGTCGAAAGGAATAGCGAAGTCTGTGCTATTATAATTGCGCCATAGGAAATGTATGAATTTATGCGTAAAATTCAACCTAATTTTTGTGTTAGTTTTTGCTGTGGGCAGCAAGCAGATTATTCATGATTTTTTAAAATTCTCCCATAACGTAACTTTGTAATAGCTAATTTTACGCCATTTTAATTATTGTGTTAACTAAAAGTGTACGAAGTTCTGCATGGAATGAAACTAATTTTTTTGTGCACGTATTTGGCTGTGGCCAGTAGGTAATGCTTCGATTTGGAACTATTCCACCGGAAGACGACGTTTTCAAAGAGATATGCATGTCATTTTCACTATCGTACTAACAATAAGCGTAGAAAGTTATGTATATAATTAAACTTAATTAAAATAAAACTCTTTTTAAATATCACCATAAAATGAAAAACGAAGCAGGTCACGCTTTCAGCTAAAACAATAGCAGCTCGTCATCAGCTGAAATATGTGTCCGTAAGGAATCAATGTCAGAGATAAACTGAAAGAAAGAGGGGAGGTGTTTTTTCATCAGTTATGTATATAATTGAACCAAATCTCTATGCATGTGTTTGCTGCGGCTGATGTTTCGTCTTGAATTAAAAAATAGTGTGCCAGAAGTTGCCGTAATAGTGATTTTTGAGCCATATCCTTTATTTTGCTTTTGGAACATGTATGAAGTCAGGAATAGAAGTGAACAAATTTAGTAAACGTTTTTGGATATTACTAGTAGGTCTGTCCTAAATTTGAAACTATTCCACTGGAAAGGGGCGCTGTGACAATTATTTTTGGTTAATGCGCTATGTTATTGATAGTTCTGTTTTTCATAGACGACTGGTAGAGCTAAGGGAACTCGCATCACGCTATGTAGGCTATTCGAAACAGCTGATGTGCAACAGAATAAGTTAAAACTATTGATTTTAGTAAATATTGTGGTCGAGATTTACTCGTTTTTAGTCCGATTGATTGACTGAAGCAGAAATTTAAGATGAAAATCAAAGTTTGTTAACATTTATGAGATAGAGGAAAGTTTTGGGATCGGCACACCGAAGAAGTTTTACTTTGAATTGCGCTTTAACTTTAGGAAAAGAAATGCTTTATTTGATGTAGGAGTTGAAAGTGTTGTTTAATTTACATACAGTTTCCATTGTACGATAAATCATAAAATTAAGCTAATCAAATATATTTTATTACTTTTCATTAAAAACTTAATTTATGAACAATCTAACTTCATACAAATGAAATTTATATAATAGCTAATGTACTATTGTAGAAAAATACTGTAAATCCAATAAAAAGATTTAAAAGCATGCTAACACTTTATGCTGTTCATTTTTTTTTTTTTTTTTTTTTTTAAATAATGCCAAATTTTTTCATGCCTTTTATAGAATCATCTAGAGCCTGTTTTCAAAAGAGAAAACTCTTATTAAATGATGCAAAATTTACAATAAAATTTTAGTGGTGAGAATAATAAATCATGATTAGAATGTGGATGACCGTAAGTGGCACGTACAAATCATGATTGGTAAAAACACATTGCCCGTATGACGTACAGGTAATTCACGAAGCGGTTAATTGTCTTTAAAAACGTCTATAAAAAATTTCCGAATTCCTATGACAGCAAATGAAAGTTTGTTCATTATAAGTAATACTGTAAATTTTGAAAAACTGTGACCCCCAACGATTAGTTTTCGCTTATAGTTATATTTTATAAGATTAAGAAATATTTGTCTTTTTAAAAGTGAATTTTGTTGAATACTGGCTGAATCGCAACGGGGCCCGAGCCCGTTACAATATATTTGAATGAAGATGAAATATGTACTGGAAATCTCATAAAATGAACTCAATCTGGAATTGAACAAACCTTGAACCTGTCTCCACTTCATAGGATTTCGCACAGTGTAGCAGGCATAATCTTGCAATGTATAAATAAATAAATAAATAAAGCAAAACTGCAATTTAACAAATTACCACGACTATTTAGAAAATAATATTTTCAGAGAATAAAATTTTAAAGACTTTTACACAAATTCTATATTTAAATTAATAATAATAATAAACATGATTTTTACGATTATCATAACGAGTTATATATTACGTACGCAATGCATTAAACATTAATATTCCTAGACCAATGATAAAAAAATAGTTTATAGATATACAACTTCTGAACGCCTCGTATTACGAATGACATGGATTAAACATTAATATTCCTGGACCCACCAAAAACAAACTTTTAAATGAATATTCTTTTTCACAATTTTCGGAATTGGAAATTTTTTTATTTCTAAAGATCGCAAACTGCAAATTTTTAAATTTTTATGCCGTTTTATACAGAAGAAAATGGGCTACTTATAAATGATGAAATCTTTATCACAGTTTGTTTTCAAATTATTTTATTCTAAAAGTTTTTATTACTTTTTTATCGTGGCAACACAAGTATTCCCTTTTTTGACATTAAACATGAACGAATCATAAAACGAATAAAACAAATAAACAAAAAAGAAATGTTCCAGTTTTGGATATTAAACATGGACGAATCAGAAATCGAAAAAATTGCGGAATTCAACCAATAAGTATATTTCGATATATTTCCAGAGGTTTTCAAGTTCTCTACCGAGGACTACAACTATTTTTCATATAGTTAATTAATAAATAAATATTAAATAAATGAATAAAAATTCTCCAATCTATTAATTCTAGGTTCCTTGAACAAGGAGCGAACTTCGATCTTAACAAAACTGTTTCTGAACTGATTGTTTTCTCCGATAGACAATTTACCCCTAGATATATTAGAATCAAGGATAAGTCGAACTTCCGCAAAAATTTAAAATAATTGATGAAAACTTAAATATTGTAAAATTTGATAAATTGCAACACTGATTTTTATATTTGTGTATTGTATAAACTATTTATAAAAGTGAATATGAATATGAACGAATTGATAGAGAAATTACTTATATTCTTTAATTAGAACATAGACATACTTGCTATTTACATTACTTCAAAAAATTTCATTGCATTTTAATAAATATTAACAATGTGCTGGTATTATGGTTGACAAACACTTAAATTAAAAATATTTATATGTTCTTCAAGATAATTTATAATAATAAAAAAAGATGTAAAAAAAATTATAACTGAAAATATTGATTTTTTAATGTTCTTTTATATGAGAGCTTGTTAAGTATAAAACATTTAAATCGAAAAGCTAAATGTGTCTGAAAAATAGCTATAAAATACTTTTATATCACATTATTTGTAAACAAATATCACATTGAAATTTCGTTGTGTTAAGTGCTCATGAATAATTTACGATATCAAGAGCACTTAGAAGCATTTTGTTGGAAGATTTATGTTAGAAGTGTCAAAATAAAGAAATGCAAATTATGCTTTTTAAAAATCAAAACACGTCATTTTTATTAGATTTTTTTCGTTTTTGCGATAAATTATGCAGAGCTACTTACAGATTTATCAGAAAACTTTTTATATGAATTAAATGTGAAAATAATGATTGACTACAAAAAAGCGCTCGAAATTTAAAAAAAAAAAAAATAAATAAATGTCGAGACCAGAAAAGAAAAGTGCATTTTTTTCAAAATAAATAAATAAATACAAATAAAATGGAGGAATCGTAACACGGTTTACCTACACATATTATAATGGTAAAAATATATGTGAGTAACTACAATAATACTACACTGTAAAACATTTGTGGAAACTTTACTCCGTAAAACTGGTGGCAGCATTGCATTTTTATGGAGTATTTTAACCGTTAAAACCGCTATAACATGTTACACCAGTAATATATGTTTAAATTAAACCATTGCATATGTGAAAAAAATTACACCATGACATTGGAGGCAGCATTTGCCACCATTTTTATACCAATTTTATGGAGTAACGTTACACAAATGTTTTACAGTGTAGGTAAAACTTTGCATTTTCAATTTTTGCTACTGCATTTTTAGAAATTTCGAACCATCTCACATTTAAAAACTTACACTGACGTATAGGTAAAAAAGTGTATTTTTTACCTATTTTTACCTATTTTACCTATTTATACCTATTTGATTGAAGTTTGTTTGAAACTTGTATTGCAGTTTGCTAATTTTTATGTCTTTTTAAATATGAGCATGCACTTTTTTTATATAGATCTGAATGGGTTTTCATTTCTATGAATTTAAAATATTTCTCAATCATGATTTTTTTTAAATCTATTTCTTTTGTATGTAGTCTCTGTGACGAAAGAATAATAACAGCCTGTTCCGCATTAAACAACACATTAATCATTATTTGTCGCCGGCAAATATTCTATAAAGAAATTAAAACTAACCAAATATAAATTTTATATTTATAAAATTTTGGAATCACAAATTTTGCTCCTTCAAATAGGTTAATAAACGTATTTTAAACTATTACCAATATTTTCTGTTTGAAATCTGTATCAATTTCAAAATTAGAATTCATTTACACTTTTTGAATGAGTGATAAAAACGCCTAAAATATACAATCAAAATCAAAATAGAAAAGAAAATTCAATGGTAATTTTTTCACTTGAAAGAAATAAAGAAATAATTGAAAATAAAGATATCAGAAGACTAAATATGAGAAAAAATATAGATGAAGTG
Source organism: Maratus speculifer (assembly GCA_964019185.1). NCBI lineage: Eukaryota > Metazoa > Arthropoda > Arachnida > Araneae > Salticidae > Maratus > Maratus speculifer. Next base: position 45,530,266 of record OZ025291.1, on the reverse strand, counting down.
CTTTGGAACATTAACTTTCATTTTCCTTTATATATTTTGTCTTGATTTTGTTCTTTCCTAAATTTTAGAGTTTTTATAAATCCAATATGTAAACTTAAACAAGGGCTAAAATAAAAATGGGTAAGTGTGATCGGAGATTGCAGAGAGGGTTTCGTTTAATATATCTCTCAAAACTTATTTAATCCTTATTCTTATTATGTGTTATAATACATATGAAAGCTTAAAAGCAATCGATACTTTAGATTTCCCAAAATAACGAAATCCAGAAAATATCCACTTGCCGATGACCCTCCCTTTTTTGGGAATTTCCCACTCTTTCAAATATTTAAAGATAAAAAATAATATTTATTTAAGTGTTCCGTGAAAAAAAAAAATACTTTCAAAAATCAATATACAGCTGATCCAAATAAAAAGAGAAAGTAGTCCATGAACACACAAAAAGTCAACTCTTCCTAAATTTATATATATCTTCTTATATGTTATAAGCTATTTCAAAGTTTAAAAGCAATCAGTTCTTTAATTTTCCTAATTTTAACTAAATGCTTTCAATTTCTTTTGTGAAAAGCATATTTTTTATACGTTTAAAAATCGATTTTTTTCATAAATCTTAAAATTATGGTCCGATTATTTAAAAAATATTACATATTATGAATCAATGTAAGAATTAACACCCGGCTGCAAAATAATGAAATTTGTATAATCAATCGTTTATCAATTTTAAACTAAGATTATCAACTCGTAGTATAATTTTTTTTTTTTTACTTTCCGTGTCACGTGGGCTGCCGTGGGATATTTATTTGATTAAATAGCAATTATCTTTCAATATTTTTCACCCCACTAAGATATTCAAACGCTTATTATATAATACCCCGCCAGTAGTTCAGAGGTCCTACTCTCAAAGCTGGTACACGGGAGGTGCTGGTTTCGTGCCCGTCGGCTTAACTGTTCGTAGTTTTCGTAGTTTTCTTCGAACCTTGGAAACCTTGTATATATATATATATAGTATATGGGTTAGGCTCCTTTAGAAAGACCACTACAAAGGGCATTCGCTCTATAGGCTATATACCTCGACTAAAAAATAGTCCATCACAAAATAAACCAAATTTAACATATAATGTAATACAAGATTTCATTAAATAATATGATTAAGAAATCTTATTATATAATATTAACTAAAAATTATTATAATTATCTTATTCAATTTTTAATTTATTTTTTTTAATTCAATCGTAAAGTAAAATATGTATTTTTACTATTAATTTTTTTTCCACAAATAATTTTATCTAATGCATTATCATACAAACTCTTTTACTCCATATCGAAATGTGTATATTAAAAAAAATCCTGTAAAATTAAAAATATGGATTATATAACGGAAAATGAATTTTAAATCTGTGAATTTGTAAAATGTTCATTAGTTTGGCACCATTTAAATTATGAAATATTTAATCCTAAAATGTTATAGGACGAAAATTACTTTCATATTGCATTATTTATTAGACAATATTACATAAATTTTGCTATGTTACTGGGTACATTAATTATACTAGTAGAAGCGCCATTCATTGATCAATTTTCTCGATCGATCAATAATAATAATTATTATTATTATAAATCAAATAAGACAATAAAAAGTAATTGCTTCGATTCAAAACATGTTAGCTCCATTTAACCCATTAAACATTACTATATTGTTCGTTTTAACTAAAAGGACTTCATATATTTGCAAATAATATATCAATACGATAAAACAGTTGAATTTTTTTCTATTCAAAAAGAATGAAACCGTTTAGAATATATAACATGCTTCTGTAGCGGGAGCACTGGCATTTAATGGAGAGGCAGGGGGGGGGGATGAAACTTCCTCTGAATCGGAAGGAACCCGTTATTTTCTCCTGACAAAAAGGAATTGGATTTAGATAAAAAAAAGTAAGAAAAATCATGCGTTAAGCATAGATTATGAAACACTTTCCAACAATTCCTGATATCTTAACAAAACTTTGTTATTTCGAGAAATAAGATGCTACCGTCCATAGCCAAAAATGTATTCCAATACTTTTGAACAGCCGTGTATTTGATCCGTCAATCGATATATATATATACTATATAATTGGAAAATTTAGTTTAGCGAGAAAATGTCTAACTGGTTGAAATTTCTCTTTCAGCACTTTATTCTAATAGATAGAAAATACTTCAATACTTTTGTTCTACCTTGTAATTTACCTAATACTTTTATTACACCCCAGTGTTTTGTTAAAATTTAGCTCAATCAAACACACTCTTAAAACTACCTAAATCTCATTTCGAGAAATTATCATCTGTGGGTGACCATGTAGCTAACTCTTTGCGTGACCCTGTATATCATTTTATCCATATTCTACAAACATTTTTTAGTAAACTGAAAGCAGTTCAAAGTAAAAACACATAATTTACATAAAAAAACCTTTAAGTTAATTACTCTCATAATCAGTAATTTTATGAGCTATTTTGTGTAACCCTGTATATCAACTATAATATTTATATATAGCATATAATTTGTATATATTTAGTAAAATTTAAAAGTGCATATCATAAATGAAAATGCATTTCAACCATCCATCAGATATCGTCGATAATACACAATACTTCGGATAAGAATATAAAATTTGTAATATTTTTGTGTCCCTGTAAATGCTATGCACTTCATATCATGCGTTAAATATTAAGTGTATGCGGCGTATATCAGTTTTATGATACTTGAAATCGTTTAACCTTATTAAAATACGTGTCAAACAATTCTACCCTTTATTATTATGTAATGGAATTCTTTTGAGTGGTCCTGTAAATGAATAAGGACTGTTATTTTGACTGCATATTTTACATAATGCGTATTTTAGTTCATTTTGCGAATCCAAGTAAATTTCAATAAGTTTGACAGGGTGTAACATCTTTAAAATTCATTTAAACAATTTTTCCCCATTGCCCGTAATGTATCCGAAATTTTTTGACTAATCCTGTAAATAAACTAGTCATAGTAGGAACTTCATTGTCAATAGGGTTTGGGCTAAGGTAAACAACAATAACATATCAAAATTTCACAGCCATCCTAGAATATTTACGGGAATTAGAGCGTGCCAGACGTCCATTCGGCTAGACAGCCATCCAGCCAGACGGCCAGACAAACCGAATGCTTAAATATATTTAATTTTTGTTGGAAAGTGTTAAAAAATTAGAACTTTCTTTTTCGGCATGTTGAATACAATTTTACACAAATTTATAAATATTTTTTAATAAAATACATGTATTAAAAATTTAATATTAATATCTGAAAAACAGTTTCATTAAGTTTTTTTGTAACAAGTATTCAAAATATCAGAAATATGAAGTTCTTCTTTTTTTTGTTATTTTCCTACCCATTGTCTACAGATATTTTTGAAACAATTCTGGCGTAATATTATTTGGCATTATACAATACACACACGTCACATACACACACATATATATATATATGTTACACACATATATATATATATGTGTGTGTGTGTGTGTTTAACATCTGGGTATAACCTATATCTATATATTTAAAACACCTGGCTGTTTTTTTAGTCATCAGCCCTGAGCTTCCTACTGCCCCGATTTTGATAATTATTTTTTTAAATGAAAGCTGTTTATGTGTAGATGTGCCCATTCTGGCTAATTTTTAATTTATTTCCATTTTTATATTTTATTTTTAATTTTAAAAGCTTTTTCGTGACATTTCTTCAAAACAGTGGCAACAGGTTAAGCTTTTCTCACTATAATAAAAATGTATTTTGTTTTATTCCTTTTCACCAATCAGGATCTTGATCTCATCGGTGAATGTGTAATTGCATTTCAAAGAAAAAAAAATAATGGTTTTCGTAAAATTTAATCCTAATAAAATGATTGCACATAATTATTCACTAATCGCTGTACAATACACAGATTATTTACTGTGTGATATTATTAAGTATTATGTAAATAAAATAACAGAAAATAAACTTTTATAAAATATAATGTCTAAAGCGAAATTTTGTCGATGGAGAAAATGTCGTCATTGAGAAAACAGATAGGTTTGTTCCATGAATATAATGATGTCATATTCACTGACTTTTATTCCTGCATCTAAATAAACTGAACTTCTATTTATTTAAAGGTCCGCGATGCGCACGAATGAAAATATTTCTATAACTTGCGCCATTTCCATTTAATTACAATAAATATTTTATGAAACCAATGAATTTTTAAATAACTGCATAAATCACGCTTTTATTTCTGGAAAGGATGAGTGTTTCAAAAGGTGTAAATGATGTCATATTAGAAAAAAAATATCCTGTGATATAACGGTATTACGATATTTCCATTTTACATAATATCAAAAATTAATTAAAATCATTTTGTGGTATTAAGTTATTATTTAAAATAAAAATAAATAAAATGTTTTCTGCTTATCAACAACAAACATAAAAATTTTGTTCTTTTTTTATAACAAAGATATCGTTTTTCTTTCCGTTGTCATGACAATAAAATTAATTTTGACAAGTTCATGGAGGCTACAAACCAATAAATAAATTAAATTTATTGCAAGTGCTATAAATTTTTAGTAGATTGGTTATGCAGTTTAATTCCCTGTTTCTATAATAATTAAAATATTTTATTGATATTATAATTATTGTAGAGCAGTGTGACCGTTTTTGGATTGTTGTAAGAAATCTGGACTGTTGTAGGACTTACAACAAGCTAGATCAAGCTAACAACTCAGGCTAAAAGATAGTTGTCAGTCTATTGATATACTGACCATCAACAGATGGCAGGACCATCGATTTTATTTTTAGCTTCTTGTCAGTATAAATCTAGCCTGCTTTTAGCTTGAAAAAACAGTCACACTGTTGTAGAGTTACCAAGAGATATTTAAACGGAGAAAAAATAAACTATGAAGATACTTTTGAATGTGTCTTCTGAGGTATTATATTAACTTACTAAACAATTTGGCATTTAAGTAATGTTTAATGTTCAGAATCCACATTATAAAAAGATTTGTAGCTGAAGTTAAGTCCAACATAATACTTTATGAGCTGTTTTCCTTATTTTTTATTATTTTCTGAAGTTTGTGTATCTTCATCATGAAAGATTATGTTATCCCTATTTTAAGAAGTGGCAATTGTTTATTTCGCTCTGTATATTATTGTATATTATAAGACTGATATATATCACATTCAATGTATACTCTTTTCCGTCGAATTTCGACGGGTGCAGCTAGTACTTATATTAAAGTAGTCCAATCTATCGATACGTTATCTTTAATCATATGTGTATATAATCCTAAATAATATTTTCAGTTTTAGATAGAAAAATATACAAGTGATTGGTTTGTTTTCAATGATACTGTTTCTTTTTTTATTTATAAGTTATGGTTAGAGTTATCGAATAAATTTCTCGTAGAAAGCTTGAATAGAAAGAGCAACATCGGAAAATAATTTTTGATCATAGTCTATTTTTAATATAATGTTTTACAGTGTTGTGTATACAGTTTTGTGTACATTTCAATATCGAGTGTCATTTGCATTGACATGAGGCGATTTTTATTGTTAATTTATATTCTGAGTATGGTTCCTAACTTAATTCGAATTGAAATACTTCAAAAATGATTTGAGTTTAATATATTTTGTAACACCTTTCTTATGTAAAGAAAAAAGAAAAAGTTTATTAAATGATTATGAAAATGTGATGTTCTTTTCAATTTTTTGACTTTAAAAATCTGATTTTTTTAAACTTTTATCATAAACTGAATTTAATTCTTTTATCTATAATAAATAAGCTGACTACATTTTACTTTTTCACACAGTGTGTTCTAAAATGATGTACATTAAGAAAAAATTTCTAAGAATTTAAATCAGAATTGAAAGCATTACACATATATTGATGAACAGAACCTCTTAGTGCGTATTTTTAGCAAGGAAATTTGAAATGATCTATTGTTTCAGTAAATAAAAAGGAAAAGTAATGAAGAGTGTGCAAAACTTATTTTCTTCTATAAAACTTCATTGCAGTTTCCTTTATTTTAACAAAGTTTTCCCAATACTTTGCGAAAGTATCTTTTACGAAACAACGTATAGGAAAGTGTATACTAAAAGTTGGAGAATTTTTTAAATCTTTTGAAAAACTGCATTAGCAAAGTAAACAAACTTTTCTTAATTGTCTCATTTCCAACAGCAGTTTAAAATACGTTATCTCGCAACGCTATTACTATAGTTTTCCAATTTATATATAAGATTCACTCTGAAAGTATATTTAAAACAATCAGATATTTTTAATTTTATTAACAATGTAAAATAATTTTATTTAAATCTACACTACACATTAATTTTTTTCTATTTTTATGAAAAAAAATTGAAATCTACATATCGCCCTAATAATATAAAAAAAATAAAATTTTCAGCTAAAACATATTTTATGGCTTGTACCCTAAAAAAAGTTAGAGTTTTTAAAGTTGTATTGCTATATTTTGCAATTAAATGTGCTTTAATTATTTAATTTTATCTGTTTAAGACTTTGCAACTTTCTTTATCTTAATAATTTTAAGCATTCAGTAAATATAATAAAAATAAGAGTAATACTCTGTTATCCCGTCGACCAATTTCGCCAAATTATACAAATCGCCAAACTAATAACCAAATTATTATCTTGACATAATTTTTATTTTAAATAACGAAAAAACAAATAATTAGTAGAATATTAATAAAAATACAAATAAAAAGTCGAAATAAAAGACACTTTAATGACATTTTATACACGTGAATCGTATTTAATGTCATTGAATGTGACATTCACCATCATCCATTATTGGCAATTAATCTTAAAGTTTGGCGATAATTTTTTGGTCAAATGGATAACCTAATAGTATCAAAGTAAGTTTGCTTTTATAGCTTAATTGAAAAAAATTTTGTTTCCGAAAAACAAATTCCCTATTGTTTTAATGCAACCATTATATATGGACAAATAAGTGTTATTCCATTTATTGGACTGTTGTTGATCAGTTACAGTGACAAAATTCATAGCCTTTAATCAGAATTATAAAGTCTTTAGGTATGTGCCAGATATTGCACACGGTGCTGTGAAAATTTGAAATTTAGTTTAAAATATTTTTCAATAAAACATCTTCTGTATATTTAATATTAATACTGGAAAAAAACTAAAAAAATGAAAATATGTATTTGTTTACATATTTCTGAAGAAGTTCATTTTTTTATGTATTTTTGCATAGAAAAGAAATAAATTAATTCTCCACAAGAAAAATAAATTCGAATTGATGCACAAACTTTGTTTAGATATACTATTAAGTTGTTTAAAGGAAATATGACAGTTTATGCATGCAAACTAAGTACGCTATTTCAACAAGGGAAACAGTCATCGTTATATAAGTTGACAAAATAAGACAATAATGTGTCAGATGTTCCATATAATAAACTACTTATTTCCTATATAAAATCACCGTAGCGCTTTTATGATAAGAAAAATATGAAAAAAATGTCTTTCACATATTTCATTAAATTTTCATTAATTTTATTAAAGAACAAAGATTATATAAGGTAATTTTATAAGCAAGCAGATGTACTATTTTTATAATAAAAACTCTTCACAAGTCCAAAAAAATAAAAATAAAAATAAAAATAAAAATAAAATTAAAAATAAAAATAAAATAAAATAGATGTTTGTTTTCTTTAAACATTTATACAAACGAAATATTCTATACAAATATTTTCTGATGTAACTTAGCACTTCATAATTTTATATAATTGATATAAATAATATATTCGAACACTTTTTTAAGTTTCAAAATATCCACGTGTTTTAGAAAAATTTTAATAAATTCAAGAACTTTTAGTCATATCTTACCTAAATAAAATATTTGTATAAGCGAAAACGTAAATATAACTAAAATTATACAAGATTGTTAATGCCGAGTGAAATTCATATTGTAAAATCATCCATTTGATAAATAAAAATATATATATACTGATTGCGTTTAAATTTTAATCGCATAGAAAATATGGCATCAAAGATTTGACAAGATGTATATTTGATTTGGGCTAAAAACAGAAACAAGTCACTACACAAATTTGTTTCGGTCGTGTTCAGTAGAATTATTAAGTCTGTAAAAAACACGAAATTGATTTTTTTTAATTGTAGAAAATTAATATTAAAATGAAGCCGTGTAGCATATTTTTTAACAATATTTTGACGTAAAAATTGTCGAATATCGCTGTTACGCTGTCCCGACAGATAACTGAAAGCATAAGTATAGCTCAAGAAATCCATTAGTTTATAAATTTTATTTTTATGCTCCCACATTAAAATTTGAAAAATGTTCTCAAATCAACTAATATTTAAGAGCTTTGAACATATTATAAGGTGGTATTGTTTGAACGTATGTGATCGCAATGTTAAAAATATCATTGTAATGGACCAATGTCAACACCAGAAAGAAGAGAGAAAACACTTATTTGAGTTCGCAGTTTATAATATGTCCAACTTCACAGTAAATGACGTATTACATGCACGAGCATTTCGAACGTAAGATTGCAGATATAATCTGTACAAAATTACGGTTTATGCCATTTGTCAATATTGACAAATTTCGTCCATTTGATGCGTGCATCTTTGATTTTGGCCACGAAACTGTAAAGTTATGAGAAATAACTCTATCAACAATGTGCTGTTGCAGCACTTACCGGCCAGATATGCTGACATGTTCCAATAATTACGAGCAGATAAGGTGACGTTTGTAGTAGCACCACCATTCATACATACAATATTATTAACGACATTCAGCTGTTGCAATTATAAATTAAGATGTAGCTATCACGCACACATGATAGTATTGGTCAGAACACTCACAATCGAAAAGTAATAAGTTTATAAGCGATTAGAAAGTGTCTAATTTAACGGTGGTTTAGCTTGATTTCGAATGAATGCTCTTGCATATTGACCATAGTTCTACTAGAAAATGGCTCTATTTTCTTTGAAAAAGCCTTAATCCTTAGCAATCCTTAATATTTCTACTTATGAATGCAAAAAATGTATTATTTATTACATGCATTGGTGTTTTTAAAATTTTAAATTTATACCTTATAAAATGCCTTTATATATATATATATATATATAGGTGCTTTCCATAAATATATATTTTCATTACAAAAAACACTGTTTTGTAGCTTGTCCTTATGCATCATTTCAAAAGATAGAAAAATGAGTAACACTATTTTTTTTTTCAAAAAAAAAAAAAAAAAAAAAAAAAAAAAAAAAAAGAACAATTTTATTTAATAGAATTTTTAAATTATACTTAATGCCCGTATGTTACTTTATAATTTAAAAATGTACCTTATTCTAAGCAATTAGTTTTTTTCCAGTCCAAAAAACTACAACTATAGACAAATTTTCTTATTTATACTCTTTATATAAAATATACAGTTTCCCTCATATAAAAGGCATGCATAATCAGTTTCATAGTTTTACGATATTGTCATCACTATCCCCAAAAAGTTCAATATTTAAAAGTCAATTAAAAATTCAAGTTCAGATAATCAATAAAAATCATTATTTAAAGCCAGTCTTTTTCAATTACCATATATAAAAACAGTTTCTTTACTTATATCTACTCGATCGCAAAAGACCTAAGTTCGCCCTGTGCCAATACCATTTTTTTAAATTGACAGTTGTCTAATTCAAAACAGTTTTTCTCTTTTTTTTACTAAGACATGTTCAATTAGTCATAATTAATGAAAATGAATAAATTAATGAATTTTTTATATTTTGAACCTTGGGGATGTGATAACTCTAGATTAATTATGACTAATTGTACATGTACATGTTTTGGTAAAAAAAGAGGAAAAACTCTTTTGACATAGACAATTGTGATTTTTTTTTTTTAATGATATTAGCACAGGTTGAACTTAGGACATTTTTGATCGAGTAGATACAGGTTAAGAAACTGTTTTTATGTATGATAATTGAAAAAGACTGTCTTTGAAATTTTATTGATTATCTGAACTTTAATTTTTAATTGACTTTTAAATATTGAACTTTTTGGGGATAGTGATGACACTAGCGTAAAACTATGAAACTGATTATGCATGCCTTTTATATGAGGGAAACTTTATCTTTTGTATAATCAATATAAATAAGAAAATTTGTCTATGGTTGTAGATTTTTGTATTGGAAAAATCTAATGCCTGAGAATAAGGTAAATTAAAAAAAATATGGGTAACACTAATTCTTTGAAAGCCCTGCCTGTATAAATGTATGCTTGTAAAACAGAAAATGAACAAAAAAAAAAAAAAAAAAAAAAAAAAAAAATTAACTGGCTTTACCATCCACAGAAATCGATATAGTGTTACACCTCCATTATCGTATATTTATTATCTACATATTTCCTAAACTTACTGATATAATATTTTTATTTGAGGTCTGCGTATATTGCAAATTCCGCAAAAATCCCCAGTATTCCACAATTGAATTATTGGTTTTGCACTTTATAAATGCTTTGAAAGACATTTATCATAAATCACGCGCTATAAAGGTCTTTCGATTGAGAAAATATTTATGACTCTATAAAAATTTAATGTACAATCTGATTCCCTTTATCCTCACACTATAAATTTTTATCTAAGTACATTATTTAAAAAAAAGATAAAACTCCTATTACGTATTATATATATATATATAACATTCAAAATAGATGTGCATATATATTACAGTTATTTAATAAAATCTTGTAAACGTACTTCAGTATATTTGATATAGAAAATGTCAAACCGTGAAATGAAATTTTGATGGCTTAAAAAAAAATTGTTAAATAAGTGTCACAAAATTTTTAAATATTTGTAACTATGTTTTACCAAGTTTTCTGCTTTTTTGCCTACCACTATTTTTGAACAGAAAAATTCTTTTCATTCTATAACTTAACAGTGTAATCTTTTTAAGAGGCTGGCGAGTTAACTGCAAATTTCCTCCGAAAATATTGTTTGTTGAATATCTTATAAGTAATGTACCATTAGGAAATAAAATGTTTATCTGTAGTTTATATTAGATTAATTTTGAAACACGATTAATCAATTGTTAAATCAATTATAACAGATGTAAATTTTCCATTTTTCATTTTTGGGTGAAAAAAGGCCAGGATTCGAACCAGGGATGTATTGGCTGAATTTGCAGCAAGTACATACTTGGTTCGAATTTTGGCCTGGACTTTTTTCACCCAAAAATGAAAAATGGAAAAATTACATCTGTTGTAGTTTATAATTTATATAAATGTTCAAAGATTAATTATTTTTAAAAAGTAGTATAATAAGAAAGTGAGAGAAAAATTAAAAATTTAAGGATAAAATTATAAGAAAATATGTCATTCATATTCTCAATCAAATAATATTCCAGTGATATACATTTGGCTTCAAACATTTGACATATTTCAAACACTTGACTTAACTACTGTAAAATGTGTATTAATTTAAACCAGGTGAAACTTTTTCGAATCAGTAATACCCCACATAGAAACTGCAAATCAAATAGCTAATGTTGCATGAAACCTGAAAATATTAAACCCTGAAAAATATTTCCCTGCATTGAACCTGTTAAACTTGGTTTAAATAAACGCAAATTTTACATAAATTAATATGAAAGTGACAAGTATAAATATTTTTTAAAACTTTCTATACGATTTAAAATATATTTAGTTAAATAATGGTCATTTCAGTTACGCGTATGTCAAGTGAAAAAAACGATTAAAACACAGTTTAAAAAACTCAGTAAAATATGAAGGAGTGCACCAATCAAGGAAGCAACAAATGTTATGTCACTGGTTTAAAAAAACACACACATACGCACACGCGCTTTTTAAAATTATTATTACTTCTTTTTTTTTCATTTCAGAATAACAGACACTATAGTATGAAATTTTTATACTAAGTAGAAGAGTTATTTTTTATATTTATTCGTTTATTTATTTATTTATTTTTAACAAATAACAGTTTTTATTATAATTACTTTATAGTTAATAAATATAAATTTAAGAAGAGATATAAATTGACAGGTTGGAAGAATTCAAGATCCCTCATCATCTTCTACAATCGTGAAATATTCTTGTCTTGCGGACTAACCATGGCAAAATCGAATCTAAATGCGATGTTCTTTCTTGAAGGCGACGTGATAAGTCAGTTCAACAAAAATTTGGCTAAGAAGAATATAAAGATGTTTATAAATGTTTGAGGAATGGTAAGAAGTGTGGAATCATTAGTGTTTTTACGTATCTTGGTATTATGGAGATATAGGGAGGCATTGCAAACGATTCGTATGCGTTTGATATGCAATTTTTCTTAAATTGCCCATGCATTAAATTGCCCATTAAATATTTGCAATGAATTCCCAGATGGGGCAAGTGTAAAATAAAGTTGTGAGGGAGCCTTTGTGATAAAGGCGCTCTACCATTTTTGTGAGATCGTGACGTCAATGCTCTAACATGTGTGGCGCAAAAGCGACATCTATCCTTTATTCAACTTTAAATTTCCAGAGTGTATGTGGCGCCCTCGATTCTACAGTTAGCTGCAGTTTTGAGTGTTATGCAAATTTATAACTCCGTCTTCAGTTTGCAATGTATAAAAGCTATGAGTTGGAGTGTGTGGTGTGTAGTGAAGAAGAGGCAGTAGCCCGCAAAGCGAGATAGATTGTGTGGTGAGGCGGCGGAAGCCAGCCAAGTGAGATAGATTGTGTCGTGAAGCAAAGCAAAGATGTTCTGAAGGAGATAGCTAGTATTGCGAACCGAGTTAGCTTGTGTTGTGAGCTGAGCTACATAAGAGGAAAACCAGCGGGTGAGAGTTATTTAATAAGTTGAATACTTTGAGAATAAAAATTGTTTGCAACCACGGGCTCTTTTATTATAGATTTAACGTAGCATTTAGCCGCAACCTGAAAGTAGATCCGGTGTGCGTGCTCCGAGCTGAGCTTAAGCCGTGGACTTGAGTATAGTTTACGATTTAACCTCTTAGTATTGTGCTTAGTGACTGAAATCCCGAACTTAGCTCCACTTCCCATGTCCCAGAGGTTTAAAAAACGTATTGGATTTTAACTTTTACTTAAGATTATGTCTTCATTTAAGCAACATAACACCGACGGCGTGCCCAGCCACGTCACAAAGTGATAGAGAAAATGGAATAGGAGTTATACAGGAGTAGATATTTATAAATTAACTCTCAATTAAGTCTTAATTAATTAAGTCTCATTAACTTTATCCCTGACCGAATAAAAATGCAAGTACCAATTATTACCTTGATGCTTGATGACAGTTAGGTTAGAAAGTTAACAAGTTAACTAGTTTTTCTAATTGTAAGTCTATTAATTATTTTCGTTTTTATTTTGTAAAAGAAAGTATTTATCTCCACTAATACGAACGCGTCCTAGTATAGACTTTGTTATCAATGAGTCTGTAGAAAGTAATATTTTGTATTTGGGTTGTGTGCGTATGCGTAAATTGCTATATATGGAGCATAAAGAGCTTGATGTGGGTAAAGAAATGGTGAAATCTCATTAGAAACATGTTAAAAAGAAGAAGACAGAGTACAGTACTCTGAAAAATACCTCTACAATTTAAGAATAAACCAAGAGAATACTGTCTATGCGGACGCGTAAAGAGGGGTCGCAAAGGTTAAAAAAATAATAATGTATAAATCTTTCAGGAAATCCTAACTTAATTAGTTCGTAAAGGAGGATATCTATGAGTCTGTAGATACCTGCATTTTGCATCTGTGTTGTGCGCGTATGCATAAATTACTGCATATTGAGCATAAAGAGCTTGAAATGTACAGAGGTGTGAAAATTATTAGATGCATTGTGATTTTTTCAGTTTTTGATTAATCAGTAATTTTTTATTCAGTTTTTGACATGATTATTATTTTATATTCTTGAAATGACTCATGAAAGATAATTTACATTGTTGATCTAGTAAATTTTTCACACATGTAGAATAGTTTTTAGGGTATAAATTTTTTAAATGTTGCCATTTTTAAAAAAGAAAAATATTTTATCCAAAGTAATCAGATTGTTTGCCTTACATAAAGAATTTCATTAACAAACAAATTTAAAATACAATTTTAAAGTGATCAGCATGCTGTGATAGTATTTTCTTTTTTTTTCTTGAGTTGGCATCAGTATTATTTTATTCTTTAAATAAATGTTTTTGTTGATTTAATTAGTTTATACTAATTGGTAGTTTTTGTTATTTGTCAAAGGATTATTGTGAGATTATTGGTAAAGCAAATGGAATTTCCGCTAGAAAACTAGCTGTGATAAAAAGTCTCATCCAAGAAAATAACTATGCACAACACCAAACCACTGAAATCGATATAGTGTTACACCTCCATTATCGTATATTTATTATCTACATATTTCCTAAACTTACTGATATAATATTTTTATTTGAGGTCTGCGTATATTGCAAATTCCGCAAAAATCCCCAGTATTCCACAATTGAATTATTGGTTTTGCACTTTATAAATGCTTTGAAAGACATTTATCATAAATCACGCGCTATAAAGGTCTTTCGATTGAGAAAATATTTATGACTCTATAAAAATTTAATGTACAATCTGATTCCCTTTATCCTCACACTATAAATTTTTATCTAAGTACATTATTTAAAAAAAAGATAAAACTCCTATTACGTATTATATATATATATATAACATTCAAAATAGATGTGCATATATATTACAGTTATTTAATAAAATCTTGTAAACGTACTTCAGTATATTTGATATAGAAAATGTCAAACCGTGAAATGAAATTTTGATGGCTTAAAAAAAAATTGTTAAATAAGTGTCACAAAATTTTTAAATATTTGTAACTATGTTTTACCAAGTTTTCTGCTTTTTTGCCTACCACTATTTTTGAACAGAAAAATTCTTTTCATTCTATAACTTAACAGTGTAATCTTTTTAAGAGGCTGGCGAGTTAACTGCAAATTTCCTCCGAAAATATTGTTTGTTGAATATCTTATAAGTAATGTACCATTAGGAAATAAAATGTTTATCTGTAGTTTATATTAGATTAATTTTGAAACACGATTAATCAATTGTTAAATCAATTATAACAGATGTAAATTTTCCATTTTTCATTTTTGGGTGAAAAAAGGCCAGGATTTGAACCAGGGATGTATTGGCTGAATTTGCAGCAAGTACATACTTGGTTCGAATTTTGGCCTGGACTTTTTTCACCCAAAAATGAAAAATGGAAAAATTACATCTGTTGTAGTTTCTAATTTATATAAATGTTCAAAGATTAATTATTTTTAAAAAGTAGTATAATAAGAAAGTGAGAGAAAAATTAAAAATTTAAGGATAAAATTATAAGAAAATATGTCATTCATATTCTCAATCAAATAATATTCCAGTGATATACATTTGGCTTCAAACATTTGACATATTTCAAACACTTGACTTAACTACTGTAAAATGTGTATTAATTTAAACCAGGTGAAACTTTTTCGAATCAGTAATACCCCACATAGAAACTGCAAATCAAATAGCTAATGTTGCATGAAACCTGAAAATATTAAACCCTGAAAAATATTTCCCTGCATTGAACCTGTTAAACTTGGTTTAAATAAACGCAAATTTTACATAAATTAATATGAAAGTGACAAGTATAAATATTTTTTAAAACTTTCTATACGATTTAAAATATATTTAGTTAAATAATGGTCATTTCAGTTACGCGTATGTCAAGTGAAAAAAACGATTAAAACACAGTTTAAAAAACTCAGTAAAATATGAAGGAGTGCACCAATCAAGGAAGCAACAAATGTTATGTCACTGGTTTAAAAAAAACACACACATACGCACACGCGCTTTTTAAAATTATTATTACTTCTTTTTTTTTTCATTTCAGAATAACAGACACTATAGTATGAAATTTTTATACTAAGTAGAAGAGTTATTTTTTATATTTATTCGTTTATTTATTTATTTATTTTTAACAAATAACAGTTTTTATTATAATTACTTTATAGTTAATAAATATAAATTTAAGAAGAGATATAAATTGACAGGTTGGAAGAATTCAAGATCCCTCATCATCTTCTACAATCGTGAAATATTCTTGTCTTGCGGACTAACCATGGCAAAATCGAATCTAAATGCGATGTTCTTTCTTGAAGGCGACGTGATAAGTCAGTTCAACAAAAATTTGGCTAAGAAGAATATAAAGATGTTTATAAATGTTTGAGGAATGGTAAGAAGTGTGGAATCATTAGTGTTTTTACGTATCTTGGTATTATGGAGATATAGGGAGGCATTGCAAACGATTCGTATGCGTTTGAAATGCAATTTTTCTTAAATTGCCCATGCATTAAATTGCCCATTAAATATTTGCAATGAATTCCCAGATGGGGCAAGTGTAAAATAAAGTTGTGAGGGAGCCTTTGTGATAAAGGCGCTCTACCATTTTTGTGAGATCGTGACGTCAATGCTCTAACATGTGTGGCGCAAAAGCGACATCTATCCTTTATTCAACTTTAAATTTCCAGAGTGTATGTGGCGCCCTCGATTCTACAGTTAGCTGCAGTTTTGAGTGTTATGCAAATTTATAACTCCGTCTTCAGTTTGCAATGTATAAAAGCTATGAGTTGGAGTGTGTGGTGTGTAGTGAAGAAGCGGCAGTAGCCCGCAAAGCGAGATAGATTGTGTGGTGAGGCGGCGGAAGCCAGCCAAGTGAGATAGATTGTGTCGTGAAGCAAAGCAAAGATGTTCTGAAGGAGATAGCTAGTATTGTGAACCGAGTTAGCTTGTGTTGTGAGCTGAGCTACATAAGAGGAAAACCAGCGGGTGAGAGTTATTTAGTAAGTTGAATACTTTGAGAATAAAAATTGTTTGCAACCACGGGCTCTTTTATTATAGATTTAACGTAGCATTTAGCCGCAACCTGAAAGTAGATCCGGTGTGCGTGCTCCGAGCTGAGCTTAAGCCGTGGACTTGAGTATAGTTTACGATTTAACCTCTTAGTATTGTGCTTAGTGACTGAAATCCCGAACTTAGCTCCACTTCCCATGTCCCAGAGGTTTAAAAAACGTATTGGATTTTAACTTTTACTTAAGATTATGTCTTCATTTAAGCAACATAACACCGGCGGCGTGCCCAGCCACGTCACAAAGTGATAGAGAAAATGGAATAGGAGTTATACAGGAGTAGATATTTATAAATTAACTCTCAATTAAGTCTTAATTAATTAAGTCTTATTAACTTTATCCCTGACCGAATAAAAATGCAAGTACCAATTATTACCTTGATGCTTGATGACAGTTAGGTTAGAAAGTTAACAAGACCTAGGAATGGTAGTTTTTCTAATTGTAAGTCTATTAATTATTTTCGTTTTTATTTTGTAAAAGAAAGTATTTATCTCCACTAATACGAACGCGTCCTAGTATAGACTTTGTTATCAATGAGTCTGTAGAAAGTAATATTTTGTATTTGGGTTGTGTGCGTATGCGTAAATTGCTATATATGGAGCATAAAGAGCTTGATGTGGGTAAAGAAATGGTGAAATCTCATTAGAAACATGTTAAAAAGAAGAAGACAGAGTACAGTACTCTGAAAAATACCTCTACAATTTAAGAATAAACCAAGAGAATACTGTCTATGCGGACGCGTAAAGAGGGGTCGCAAAGGTTAAAAAAATAATAATGTATAAATCTTTCAGGAAATCCTAACTTAATTAGTTCGTAAAGGAGGATATCTATGAGTCTGTAGATACCTGCATTTTGCATCTGTGTTGTGCGCGTATGCATAAATTACTGCATATTGAGCATAAAGAGCTTGAAATGTACAGAGGTGTGAAAATTATTAGATGCATTGTGATTTTTTCAGTTTTTGATTAATCAGTAATTTTTTATTCAGTTTTTGACATGATTATTATTTTATATTCTTGAAATGACTCATGAAAGATAATTTACATTGTTGATCTAGTAAATTTTTCACACATGTAGAATAGTTTTTAGGGTATAATTTTTTTAAATGTTGCCATTTTTAAAAAAGAAAAATATTTTATCCAAAGTAATCAGATTGTTTGCCTTACATAAAGAATTTCATTAACAAACAAATTTAAAATACAATTTTAAAGTGATCAGCATGCTGTGATAGTATTTTCTTTTTTTTTCTTGAGTTGGCATCAGTATTATTTTATTCTTTAAATAAATGTTTTTGTTGATTTAATTAGTTTATACTAATTGGTAGTTTTTGTTATTTGTCTAAGGATTATTGTGAGATTATTGGTAAAGCAAATGGAATTTCCGCTAGAAAACTAGCTGTGATAAAAAGTCTCATCCAAGAAAATAACTATGCACAACACCAAACCACTGAAAAAGCAAAAATTTCGCAAGCATCTGTGTGTAGAAGGAAAATATTTTTGGACTCGGAGAAGGAAAATATTTTAGAGTAGGGAAGTGCGGAAGGAAAAGTAGATTTTCTTCAAGAACAGAAAAGAAATTAATTCAGATTGCTAAAATTGTAGAGCAACCAGTCATGAACTAAAAATCTCTTTGCAAATGTATGATGAATGTGAATCTTCTATCTGTAGAAAGCTTATCTCAGATGGACTCAATGCTCTTCGTTCTCGAAAAAAGATTAAAAATACATCTGCTATGGCAAAGAAGTGACCTACTTGGGCAAAATGTGTAAAAGAACAATTCAGAAATGACTGGAGCAAGGTGAGAAATATTAATTTTCCCTTAATCAATCAGTTGAACGTAAGTTGTTAATTTCTTTTCTTGAAATCATGTTTTTCTCATACTGACTAAGATACAGAACTGTTCATAAATTTAATTAAAAATTTTTTTATAAGAATATTTCTCAACAAACACATACCTTAAGGATATTCTTATCTTTTACGTATGCTTTTATGAAAAATCAATGTTTACGATTTCAGAAAAAAAGTAGTCAATAGTCAGAATAAGTACAAGTGAAGAATTTTCTCCTAATTGCATATCACGAACGGTTAAACATTCTACTAAAATAATGGTTTGGAGCATGATGTCTTCTTAAGGTACAGGACATTTATACATTCTAGAAGGCATAATGGACCAATATCAGTATTAAAAAAAGTACGTGAACAAAGACTAATTCCAAACTTAAAAGACTGGTTTCCAGCTTGATGGATCTCCGAGCCATAAAGCTTCATCTGTGATCAAATTTGTGTGTGTATGAAAAAAACATAAAAACCTTTCCATGACTTGAAACAGTCCATATATGAATCCTATAGAGAATGTTTGAACGTTATAAAGAAAAAAATTAAAGAAATGCAACATCAAAAACAAAAATGATTTGATAGAAAGATTAATATGAATTTGGCACTGTGACAACGAAATACAAATTAATTGTAAAAGACTTATACAAATTATAACAAAATGTATTGAAATGTATTGAGAATGCATACTATATCCTAACTGTATCAATATCTTTTGAATAATGTATTATTTCTTTAACCTTCCGTCTATCAGACGGGTCCATTGGACCCGACAGCAATATTTAATGTAAATTTTTCTCATGAAAAATAGCATTCAAAGTTTTGCGATTACATGACTTTTCCTGCAATTGTCTCCTCTATGTATATGCAATTGAGATTAAAATTTTGTCCGAAATTTTTTACCTATTTTTAATTTGTTTCATTGTTTACCACGCGGGTCCATTGGACCCAACATTAAAACAAACGTAATATGCTGTTGCTTTCTGTTTCTAGGGTTGCCATAAATCATGAGGAGGAACAGGGTTACCATAATTGGCTGTTTATCGCCCATTTGGCGATTGATTTTTAGCGCCAATCTCGCCAAATTTGGCGACTTTATAATGAAGTTTTGAGAACATTCTAGACTGATCTAGTAAACTTCGTGCTCTATATATAAAAGGTTACTTCTGGTTCAGAGAGTCATTTATCAACAGACACAGTTAGTGAGCGAATGGTGTCTATTGATGTTTTTGAGTCTTTCCATTGAAAATAGGACTTGATATTTGAAGACAAGTAATAAGTGTAGTTTGTACGTGCTTTGTTATTTTACAAATATTCATCATTTTCTTATTTCCTAACATATTTTTTGTTAAAAACTGAATTTAAAATGAACAGAAAAAAAGTATTGACTCAAGAGGAAATTCAAAAAATTATGGAAAATCCGGACGATATAGAATTCGACACCGATGATGAAAATCTGTCGTCTGATGAAGGTGAAGTAGATTATGTTGAAATACATAATGAAATTTCTGATTCCTACTCAGAATCTGATAATGATTCCAATGAAGTTAATGTAGCAACTACAAGTACTTCAAATTCTACTTTTGTTTCCAAAAATAATTCACAGATCTGGTATAAGAATGAAGTTGCCAGACCACAAGGAAGACGTACTGAAATCAATATTTTACGTGAAAAATCTGGACCTTCAAGATTTGCAAATCGTGAAGTGGATTCCATATCATCCTCATTTCTTATCTATTTCCGAAAAAGACTTTTGGAAATTATAGTAAAATGGACAAACGCGGAAGGCAATAGAGTATTCGATAAAGAGTGGAAACCTATAGATATTATAGAACTTAAAAAATTCATCGGACTTTTATTACTTATTGGAGTATATAAATCGAAAAATGAAACAGTAAGCGAACTTTGGAGCATAAAAAATTTAAGACAAATATTTCGGGACATTATGAGTCGCAATAGATTCACAAGTATATTACGTGTCATAAGATTTGATGATGCTGCTGAGAGGCGTAAAAGAAGATCAACTGATAAATTAGAGCCAATAAGAGAATGCTTTGAATTGTGGAATAGCTATTTACAAGACCCTTATATTCCTAATTGGTCTATGACTGTCGATAAGCAATTAGTTTCTTTTCGTGTAAAATGCCCTTTCCGTCAGTATATGCCATCTAAACCTGGAAAGTATGGATTGAAGTTCTGGGTTATTTGTGACAGCGTAACATCGTATGCTTGGAAACTGGAACTATATACAGGCAAAAATGAAGTAAGAGAATCTCATCAGGGAGAAAATGTAGTTAAAAGATTGACGAAGGAAATTGAAAATTCTGGTCGTAATATTACATGTGATAACTTTTTTACGTCATATGCATTAGCAACACATCTTACTTCAAAAAAATTATCTCTTATTGGAACAATTCGAAAAAATAAACCTGAATTACCCGCTGTGTTCACAAATCCAAAACATCGTTCTGTATATTCTACTTTATTTGGGTTTCAAGAGAAGGCGACCATCATCTCTTACTGTCCCAGAAAAGGTAGAATCGTTACTTTGCTAAGCACAATGCATAACACTTATGATATTGACAACAGCTTAGAAAAAAAAGCCACAAATAATCCTAGATTATAATAAAACCAAAGGCGGAGTAGATACGATGGACAAAATGGTAAGAACATATAGTGTGAAACGCATGACACGTCGGTGGCCTTTGATTGTATTTTATAATATGATCGATATAAGTGCGATGAATGCATACATAATATGGTTGTCACTGAATGCTGAATGTGATCCGAAAATGAAAAAAAAGGCGGAATTTCATTATTCAACTTGCAGAAGAATTAGTAGGTGAAGGAGGTATCGCCGTCTCAACATCTACTTCAGAACAACTTTACGCAAATAGTTTTGAACCGCCACGAAAAAAATCAAGATGTCATATTTGTCCCTCTAAAAAAGATCGAAAAACACGAACATTATGCAAGGAGTGTACGAAAAATGTTTGCGGAGAACATTCCGTCGTTATTTGTACTTCATGTACAGAATAATTTTATTATGATGAAAAACGTTTTGTAATCATTATAATATACTATATATATTACTTTCTTACTGTATGTGTTACTTTCTTACTCTATTACTATATATATTACTTTATTACTATATATATCACTTTTATGTATTGTATAAGGTGCATTAATAACAAATATATTCATTGTAGATAAATGGGTGTTTTGTATATTTTGAAATCCTATATATTTTACATATGGGTCCAATGGACCCGAATGGTAGTTCTTGCATATACTTTTTTTTGGTAGTCTAAGGGTTAATGTAACGAAACTTTACTGTAAATTTGACAATTATTCTAATAATTTTCACACCTCTGTATAAAGAAATAATAAAATATCATTAAAAACAGGTTGAAAAGGAGAGCATAGTAGAAACTGCTAAAAAATGCCTCTAAAATTTGAGAATAAAGCGAGAGAATACTGTTTATGAAGACGCGTAAACAGGCGGTCACTAAAGTAAAAATAAATTAAATTTATATGTCGGGCAGGAAATCTTAACTTAACTAGTTCGGAAATAAGGCCTGTATTCCAAACCATTACATATATTTACCAACGTCTAAACATGTGACACCAACTAGTGTTTTTATGTTGAACTTTCCATTCATAATTTCTTCAACTGAAGCAACTATTTGATACACGATTACACATACACACTTTTGTGTTAAAAATTAATCGTAGGAGTAAAACGTGTAAATTTACAGCTTAACCGAGAAGAAAAAATACTGCATGCACCTAGAATGAACATGTAGTCATATTCTAAAACCCTCAAGTAGAAATACAGATTACAGATGCGAATAGGGTAAAGGACTAAAGTGAATAGAGGGAAAGATCTAAAATTTCTAATCTCTTGTTTTCTAGGTGACTTAACAAGAATGAATTTTTTCGGTAGTGACAAATTATCGCTTGATTTCTGGAATGATTTCATAAACTAGAATTATAGATATTGGAACTAACCTCTTATGTTCGCATCTATTTTTAGAAATTTTTAATTAATTTGACGATAAGAATATAGGAAAACGCTCTTGAATTCTACACTGTTAAAAATCTTTACCAATTGTTGCAGAGTCACTCCATCGCTTGTATAGAAATCGTTTACTTCACTGATTTTAAAGTAATTTCATTGGTCAGAATGGAGATAAAAAGCAATGGAGTGACACTGCAGCAAATAATATAGATTTTTAACCATTAAGTAGAAGACTCTAAAATTCTCTAAAACGAGAACTAGAACTTTTAAGAATAACATGGATCTAATTTTTCTAGAGCCACAAATTAGATTTTAGATGCCACAACCATATTTTTTCTTTATGTACAATATCTCTTTTTTTAAGAGAGAGGGGGGGGGGGCGAGTGAAAAATCAATGATACGTAAACTAGTTCACAAATTGGTATTTTGTAATATTTAAAACTAGAGGATTCAAATTGGTTTTGTTGAGTATTTTTTTTTTATCTATTGCACGTTTTTACTGATTTTATATATTTTTCTTAAAATAATTATATTTGTTTTCCAGAAAATCATAAATATTATGTACAGCTCAAATTAGTTATTACACATATAAATATTATTTCCATTTTAATTGAAACAAACATGAATATCATATTGCAAGCAAATTACGTAAGAAATATTATAATTTTTCCTTGCTAGAATATAACAAATCAATTATGAAAAAATTAAAGTCATTCCATGCTCATTATATATTTATATTTGGCAGAATGAATAGGTTTAAGTTGTTATACGTAACCGTTATAAAAATAATTTTAATTCATTTATTTTGTTTTATATCTCTGTGTAAAATACGTAGCTTCTGTTTTAACTGTAACTTATATATCTTCCATAATATATTTCAAAATGGAAGGGTTGAACATTTTATTCTATTTTATTTTATTTTATTTTAACTTTGCATGCATTCATCTAAAATTTTGTATTTTAAGTTTATATTTATTATAAATACAACGAAAGAAAAATATTATAAAAGATTTCAATTTTGTTCAAAGACATTCAATTTCACATCGATATCTGAAGATAATATATATATTTTTTTCAATTGAAAGCTATATGCACGTTACATCGCGTGCCAGTAACATGTAACATAATATTTCTTTTTTCGGATTTCATAAATGAAATATAAACAACCATGCCAGTTCTTCGTTATTTAATATCTCGCCTTGATTCATACTTTAGAACAAATTTAAATTATACGTAGAGTTTTATTTGAGACAAATTGGACTAAACTAAATTCATTTTCTTTTATCTAAAAGGATCCTTCAAATTACTTCTGACAAGTCGATTCTTAATCTTGCTCTAGAAGAGAGTATATGCATCTTAACTATTATTGTGGATGGAAAGTAAAATTTTGAGTAAAAAAAGAAAAGTTTGGAATTATGACTGATATTCACAAACAACAAAATTACATCTTAGAATTTTATGGGTTTATAAATGTATTTTTTAATGGATTCACCCAGTAGATATTGTTATATTTTGTCTCAAATTTTGCATTGTTATACTGGTATTAATATCATAGCATATCAAAAAGTTAAGTAAAAATTTTATCTACCGACCATTTATATTAAAAAAGAAAAAAAAAATACTGTTAAATTGCAGAAAGTTTTATCCAAACTTTCTGAAATCAGCTTAAACAATCTTACAAAATAATTCCAGTCAGTAATTGTGGATTTTTGATCATACTGATATGTTGCAAAAATGAAACTAACTGTCGAAAATGATGTAAATATTCATATTTTGTCGCATATAAAGATACACTAAAGAAATAAAAATGTTTTTAACGCATTTGTATTCGTTGTTCCGTTACGTAAATATAAAATAATTAGTATAAGATCGTTGTTTAACTCTTCAAAAGTCTTGTTCAAAAATGCTTCATAACGATCAATTCTTTGCATCAGATGTACCTAAATTTTAGCGTTTAAAAGAACAAATTTGTAAAGTGTCTGGTACAAGAATAATTATGTAAATAAAAGAAATATATTAGATACAGAATTTATGTAATTGAAATGTGACAATGCTATTGCTAAAATGTTCTGAGGCCGATCAATAAAGGCATTTCAACGAAAAAACAGAGAGATTTAACGAACAGATTGATCATCAAAAAAGACTTTCTAAAACTTCGAGAACTGCAATGCATTTTATTTCGAGGTCTAGAATTTACCGCTACATAACAGCAAGGAAATATTATAAATATTGTAGAGTGTATTCGAGGCATGAGTAAAAATTTCTAAAAAGAATAAAAATAAATCTACTTCCAACATGGAACATCTTAGATGGGTGAAAGTAGAAATTCTTACAAGACCATGCGTCGATTTATACCTTTCACTAAACAACAGCTTAGTTTGTGAAGACTCAAATGACTGTTATAGACTTTCGAGTTATATTCAGTCAACTACGGAACCAATTAAAAATCAATGGAGTGGATACGCACAAAAGATGTATGCCCGTGGTCGACAAATGTCTTTCATTAAAAAAACTAAAGCAGCAAACAGACCAGAGATGGTTCACTTTGCAGCTGTACATTCTCCAAAAAATTGTTCAAAGCATACCTGATACAATTTTAAAGAAAATTCAAAGAAATGGATACTAACCCCTTCGCGACCGGAGTATTTTACGAAATTTTAAGTATCTATGTTAGTGGTGCCGCATTTGAACTTTTAGTGTATTTATTATATCAATACATTGCATGCTTTGCTTTCCTCTGCATATCTTGTTTTTTCAAATCGTTTTATTTCAGATCCCGCATTGTTATTAGGAAATTGCTTCTTTATGTGCGGGGATGACCCGGACACATTTTTCATAGGAGCAGGTTTTCCAACTCGCTATATATTTTTAAATGAGCCTCTAGATGATGCCAGCGGATGAGCTAGCTAAAGTGGCAACATTGTTCACACTATCTACAGAAGCTACAGTTCAGTAACTACTGTCACTTAGTCAGGAGAGCTGTTTTTTTCTCTTTAAAACTGAGTAAAATTCCATATCCGTTAAAAGACATAGTAGCGTTTAACATACTGTCCTGATGCAATATGCATAAAGTGTTTATTTCTTCACATAAGTGTGCGCTTGTTTCGAAAATAACTTACACAATTATTCTTTTAGGAGTGGTAAAGCTCAAAAATGGCGTCGGGGCAAATTTTCCAACATTTTTGTTGTTGAAAAATGTGCTTCTCCTAATCACTTAGTCTTAATGTATAAAAAATGTATTTATTGTGTAATACAATCGGGCAAATAACCATTTATATTAAGAAACATTTTGATAATTTAGTTATTTCAGTAAAACTATCAATATAAGATACAAGTTAAATTCAAAAATATAACAGAATGACAATTATTTTTTATATTTTTTATTTGTTTTCATTCAATTAATCCATTTTATTTTAATTGAGTTTTTGCATTCATAAGCGACAGCAATGTGAAAATCGCAGTGTGTATGAACCCTTCAAAAATAAAGTTAATATAGTTTAGAACTGCTCCATTTGCTTTAGCATAGGTCAATATTACGGCGGTGTTTGAACATCTGGGAATTTTCAAATTGAATCCTGAAATATTTATAGATTCTGATTATATGTTATTTTACTGTTCTCACAGCCAATATTTTTCCGCATCAATTCTTATATGCACCAAAAATCCTGAAAAAAGTTCAAGCTTTCTAGAATAACTGATTGTTCCCTCTCCCCCCCCCCCCTAAAAAAATATATATTATTCTACATCAACACCGGTTCGCATTTTCGAAGAAGCTGTTAGTAAAGTCATATTCATACTTTCCTTGTTGCTTATAAGGAAGACGTTCCATCTACATTCAAACAAACTTTACCTACACTAGAAGAAGTTAGGCTTTTTCTTATGGCAGCCCGTAAAAAGTAAACACGGCTTGGAAAGAGAAATAGAAAGTCATCTATACTGACTAATTTTCCGGATAAAAATTAATTGAAATTAGAAAACAAAAGTTCATCTAAAAAAGAAAGGAAATATAAAAAGAAATCAGATAGAAGAAGCGAGATAAATCATAATCCAATCCCAGCTAGAGAGGTTTTTTGGGTAATAGTCTTGAGATGTAAAATGCTTTAAAAGTTTTTTTTTATATTACTGTGCACTTAGTTTATAAAAAGTTATACTTGTTAATTAACAAGCGAGGTTTAAAATCTAGAGAGTACAGTGATATCATGTAGATATGAAAATATATATTAAAAAAACTAGAAAAGAATTGGAAAACTTTTCCAGCCTCCCCTATTTTACCACCTTCAATTACAATTTCCCTCGTGAATTCCGGGGCACCTGTTTATGCGTATGCACATGCTGTTTATTCCATTTCAAAATCTAAAATTTTCTTTATACCTTTATATAAAATTAAATATTAAAAAAATATATACAAATGGATTCAAAATTTCCAGATTGCAGATCAATCCCCACTTGCGATTTACAGATAATGTGTATTTTTATATGTAACAGCAAAAACTAAAAAATAATGAAAATATTTGCAGCAATGTTTTAGAAAAGTTCTAGAAGAAATTATTTAAACTTTATGTACGATTATATTCACTCATGCTTGCATACGATCCTTGGATTTGGATGAATAATTCTACGTGGCTTCAGTTGATTTACTAGCACGTAACATTGCGTGTTTTCTGAAAAGTTCGTATGGAAGCTTGTGTGGTATTTTCATACATATTTTTTTTTTCTGAATATGTCCAATATAAAAGAGCGTTCACTCTATTGAAAAAAAATACTGAGCAAAAAGTATATTTTTTCAAATGTGTATTGCACAAGATTTCGCATGGATTTTTGGATACATCTAATATTATATTTAATATATTATTTTTATTTATTCATTTAGTGTAAGGCAATTGAATCATACATATGTTCAAGCACTTTTATTTTAAAAATAATAATACTATGAACTCTAGCTTCATCTGCAGATGCATCGCATACTTAACATAGAATACGAACAACAAAAATTAAATATTTGTCTCTAGGACTGTCATAAGAGGCAATTTTTTATTTACCTGCCTACATTTATTTAAAAAATCGAAAGCATGCTCTAAAACTTAAAAAAAATAACCGTAGAATTTATCGTTTTATGAGTTTATTTCAAGGAAAACTATATTTCTATCAAAATTCCACAGCGATATATATTCCGAGAAACGAGATTATATGAAAGACGTGACGAGAATTGTCATCTCTTTTAAACTACCAATGAATAGTGCATTAGACATTATTTGTTCAAGTTTCATTTGAATTCAAATTGTCCATATGACAGCCTTTTACATGTCGGAGAGCCATTTTGTATTAAATTATTTCAAAAAATAGTCTCTTCAAAAGCAGCTTATAAAGTATTTTAAAGCATTTTTCATGTCACACTTGAATAGAACTTATTAAATTTTGATATTTATAAATATACTTGTAAAATTCCATTTTCTTATCAATTTTGTAATTGAATTACATTGCTAATGTGTTTTCAAACTGAAATAGGCATAAATATGTACATGATAATTTATATATTTTTTTCTTTAATATAATCTCTAAATTAAAACGCAAATTAGAACGCATATAATCGTGTTTGTCTATTCCAAGCATGCAAAAATCAGCTTTTTGGACATATTTCTGCCGTTTAAAAGAATGGAGTGACTTTTCTTTTTTTAGTGTTGATCCAGAAAGAGATTTTATCGAACTATAAAAGGAAACATGTATTCGGATATTCTCTTGGATGACGTTTTTCAGATATTGTTACATTGTTAAAAAACTTTCTCTGAAATTACAGAGAATCTACGGGCAATCCAGTATTTTATGTCGTATGTAAAATTACAGAGTTTGTTTATTTGTTCGCATGTCGGCCAATTATATACACTTGGGATATGGACTTTATGATGGGGATTTGCCCTAAGTGAGAGTTTTTCGAAGGAAACCTAACTCGTATTTACGCAAGGAAATCCAAGGTTCGAAAAAAAAACATGGAAAACTATGAACATTTAGGCCGACAGTCGCGTATGGGTTCTAACCCAGTCTACCAGTTTCCGAGCTAGAAATTTTTAGCCACTGGTGAACCGTAAAGCTACACAGATTAACAGACAAGTTATTCGGTAAATTTGAAATAAACTCTGCAAAGTAACATTGTTAGAAATGCACAAGACTCTGTAAATGTATTTTTAATAATAATAATAACTTAATTTAGTTTTAAAAATTACGGAATCATGTCTGCGCCGGACCTTTGAGGTTGTTTTCAAATAACAAATTGGTTATTTTATAACTCATTTTTAAATTCAATTCTACTCTCAAACGCATTCAGTTGAGATTTTTTTGTTGTTATTTAGGAACTATATATGTACCCGTATTGGTCGATTTTTTAATAAAATCAACATATATTTCAAAATATGTTGTTAAAATGTGAATTTGAGCCGAATTTAGCTTAAGATGATTCTGATAGAAGAGTTCTTATAGAAAAATGAAATTAAAAAAATTACAAAAGAGGCCAAATAAAGTTGTTAAATGGGTTTATCTGTAATCCAATTTTATTTTTTGTTGTTAAAATAAGCTCTCTTCGAAATCTATCTCCGCCTGTTGGCCAAGCCGACAGGGATTGTTTTATATTTTGATAGTTTCAATATCAGTACCGGTACTAACCTGTTTCAAAAGTTAAATTAATTAAAAAAATCTGAAACCAAAATTGAAAAATTAAAAACTATCCCGGTCAGTAGATCGTCCTCATCTATCTAATGCAAAAAATCATATAAAAACTTTACTATTTGAGCAAGATATTTGAAAAAAGAACCCCTCATTAGACTTAATATTATCATCAGGATCTTTTTCAGACTAGTGTGGGGCCTTAATTTGTCTAGCAGCATGAGCCATTTCAATCCATCCGACCGTTCGCCACCTCAGTGAATCGGGCAAACGATTTCGCCTGGACATTGCTAAAATCTATACTGGCTATTGTCAAGGAAATTGCGAAGAACAGTTGAAAACAAACAAAACATACACACGAAATTTCAAAAGCTTGATATTTGCATAAGTTTCTCTCATTGACGTATGCCTGTTCTTTTGAATTATATAAAACTAAATAAAAGCGATATCTATCATTTTTGCATATGTTTTTTAAAAATTCAACAAAAGCTTCAACTTG
Source organism: Maratus speculifer (assembly GCA_964019185.1). NCBI lineage: Eukaryota > Metazoa > Arthropoda > Arachnida > Araneae > Salticidae > Maratus > Maratus speculifer. Next base: position 45,500,312 of record OZ025291.1, on the reverse strand, counting down.
CATCCAAAAACATGTTTTGACTAAACTTTTAAAAGGCAGCGTATATCATTGTAATAAATTCCGTATTCATACATACATCCATAAAAGTATAAGAGCTCTTCTACAAGATCTCCATATTTTAAAACTAGTTATAATACTAGCGTACCTCATAATCTACGTTTGACGAATAATATCAAATTTGTTTAATCTAAAAACCGAATCAACCAGAAAATTCTGTGTTGTCTTTGGAGACGTAAAAAGAATTTGTATGCAGTAACCGACAGCCTGATTATCTATCTAAGGGTTTAGTTGCGTTTAACTACAATAATATGTATTCTATAACATGTATATGTTACAGGCCAAACCCGATTTTAGGCCAAACTAGATTGACCTAGGCCAAGCCGGTCTATCCTAACGCCCATCGGATAAACTAGTTTTTCCTAGGCCAAACCGGTCTATTCTAACGCCCATTGGACAAACTAGTTTTTCCTAGGCCAAACCGGTTTATCCTAACGTCCATCGGATAAACTAGTTTTTCCTAGGCCAAACTAGTCTATCCTAAGACCCATAGGACAAACTACATTTTCCTAGGCCAAACTAGTTTGGCCTAACTTTTATAGGATAAACTAGTTTGGACTGCTGTTTATTGGTCTGAACTAGTTTATCCTAGGCCAATTCAATTTGGCGTGATTTTGTTGAATTCAACGACAGCCTCGACGCCAACATTCTTGTTTGTCCTAGGCTGATCTAGTTTATCCTAGGCCAATGTAGTTCCACGTGTTTTTAGGTCACGGGCCTGAAAGCCAGAGAAATAATGGGCTCACAGGTTCTGTATATGCATGTACGCATATATGTACGTATGTTCATAAGTATGTGCGTACGTATGTACGTAACGCGATAACTTTTGATAGAGATATCCGATTTACTTCAAATTTTGGATGTAGGTTCATTCTGATAAGGTACTTTTCTGATTAATTTTGGGAATTAATCGGATAAGAATAAAAGGGGGCGAACGGGAGGCTAATCTCCCACCGTTAATTTAGAGAAATGGATTTATCATGCAGAATTATCAGTTTTTATTTAAAATATTAGATATAGGATCATTGTGACAAGGCGCCTCCGTGATTAGTTGTAGATGTTTATTGTTTAATCCTAATAGAAAGGGCAATGTAGGTAACACAACATAATTTAGATAAATGGTTTTTGATGCAAAATTGACGAATTTGCTTCAAATTTTAGATATAGGTTCTTTTGATAAAGCGATTCCCTGAATAGTTTTGGGGGTTTAATGGTTAGGTAGGAAAGGAAAAATGAGGGATTACCCTCTTACCTAGGAAAAGCTAGTTTATCCTATGAACATTTAGATAAACAAGTTTGGTGTAGAAAAAACTAGTTTATCCAATTGGCATTAGGATAAAATAGTTTGGCCGAGGTTAATCTAATTTAGCTCGAAAACGGGTTTGGCCGGTAAAAAACATATATTTCACTAGAATAAGTATAAATGTGTGTCAAGAGTCATTGCTTATAATATCAATACAAAAATTTAATATGTTCACTTTAAAGACATGATGCATTGGACATGGTATTTGCTTATTCAAGCAAATTATTATTATTTACTTTAATATTATTTACTTTTGTACAGGCAGAGCTCTATCTGTACAAAAATCAGTGAAAAAGGACTCAGTCCCGCTCAATTTGTCCCTACTCAATTTCTGCAAAAAATTCAGGTTTTATTTCCCATACAATTAAGATTCCTTTAAAAAATATTGCTTATATACCTATTGGATAAATTAACAATGTATTTTTAAATTATGATGTGTTCACAGAATGGAAAATAGACAATGTATTAATGATTTTCTAGATTCTTACATATTTCAATATTCAAATAGGGATTCATTAAATAATCAATGTAGTTTAGAACAAAAGAAAAAAAGAGAGTTATAAATATCATAACTTTTGAATCCGCTCAGTAAAAAGTAGATTTGTGAATATATTTCTCTGTCATTCCTTAAGGCTTTTCTCATATCCTAAAGAGCTACATCATAACACATTTATTACTACTTCCTTTTCGGAAATGCATAAGTTTAACAGATTGAGATAATATGTAATCGAATGGCGTAAACCATTTTTTCATAAAAGCGATGTAACTTTGAGAAAATACTAAAGATACGTTTTGAATCGAATTTCCGGTTACAAATTCACAAAAAAGAAAAAAAAAATTGACGACGTGACAAAAATAACTTATATGTCGACAGGTAATTAATTTCTCAAAAATGGAAAACGCTGTTCGATTCCAAATTATGTTCAGCTCGATATGGCTCGAATATGCAATAATAATAATAATAATAATAATAATAATAATAATAATAATAATAATAATAATAACAATAAATGCAAGTCTGATCTCTGTTGGCACAAGTCTTCGGAAAAAAAATAAGCAAACACCATGTCCAATGCATCATGTCTCTATGGTGGTCATGTTAAATTTATGTATTGACGTTATAAGCAATAATTATTAACACACATTTATACTTATTCTAGTGATAGATATGTTTTTTACCGGCCAAACCCGATTTCAATCCAAATTAGATTAGCCTATGCCAAACTATATTATAACGCAAACTGGATAAAATAGTTTCTCCAATGCCAAACTAGTTTATCTAAAGGCCCATAGGTAAACTAGTTTTTTCTAGGTGAGAAGGTAATCCTTCATTTTTCCTTTCATACTTAACCATTAAACCTCCAAAACTATTTAGGGAATCCCCTTATCAGAAAGAACCTATATGCAAATTTGAAGCAAATCCGTAAATTCTGCGTCAAAAATCATTTATCTAAATTATGAGGGGTAACCTACATTCCCCCTTTTTTACACTTAAAAATAAACATCCACAACTAATCATGGAGGCGCCTTGTCAGAATGATTCTATATCTAAAATTTTAAATGAAAACTGATAATTCTGCATGAAAAATTCATTTCTCTAAATTAACGGTGGGGATTAGCCTCCCGTTCACCCCTTTTATTCTTATCCAATGAATTCCCAAAATTAATCAGAAAAGTACCTTATATCAATGAACGTACATCCAAAATTTGAAGCAAATCGGATGTTTCTATCACGAGTTATCGCATTACGTACATACGCACGTAAATACGTACATACATGCGTACATACATACATACAGAGCATGCCAGTTCCATCATTTCTCAGATTTTGACTCCTGTGAGTTAAAACACGTAAAATTACATTGGCCTAGGATAAACTAGATACCTAGGACAAATTTGAATGTTGGCGCTGTGGCGGCCATTGAATTCAATAAAATCAAGCCAAATTGAATTAGCCTAGGATAAACTAGATCGGCCTAGGAGAAATTAGTTCAGACCAATAAACAGCAGGCTAAACTAGTTTATCCTACAAGAGTTAGTCCAAACTAGTTTGGCCTAGGAAAAACTAGATTGTCCTATGGGCCTTAGGATAGACTAGTTTGGCCTAGGAAAAACTAGTTTATCCGATGGGCGATAGGATAGACCGGTTTGGCAGGAAAAACTAGTTTATCCGACGGGCGTTAGGATAGACCGGTTTGGCCAAGGAAAAACTAGTCTATCCGATGGGCGATAGGATAAACTAGTTTGGCCTAGGCCAATCTAGTTTGGCCTAAAATTGGGTTTGGCCTGTAACATATATATATATGTTATGTATATATGTATATATATATTTATATATGTATATAACTATATATGTATTCAATAAAAATATATATTATGTGAATATTTTAACATTTTAATGATGTTATAAACATTTATTTTCAGTGGATCATTTAAAATTTTATCATCAACATTTTGTGGGAATTTAGAATTAATTATTAATATTATTAATTATTAATATTAATATTATTAATTAATTCTTGTTGTAAAGTTTTGTAGAAAATGTTTATAAAATCTTAATGCTTATAAATATAAGTTTTAAAAATATATTAAAATTATTCCAAGAATCTGATGTTTTAAATTGTAAAATTAATTTTAAAAGGACATAAATCTTTTTCCAATCAAATTGATAAAAACTAGATAATGTGCACATAAGAAAATTACATACATCACTTGTAAGAATAATATTTGAACAAGTATTTCATATTCATATTATTTTTTTTTTTATTTGCCTATATGAGCAGAAAGTTTGGTACACTCCAAAAAAATGTCAATCTCTTTAAAGTAGATTTTGTGAGAAATACAATCTATTACATTATCATTAATGTTTTAATTTCAGAAAAACTTTTACAGATCTGCAAAGATTTTGTATCCTTAGAATCTAAAACTGTCCTTAGTTAGACTTTATCTATATATTTGCACACACATACACATATAAATAAAATGATATCGAAAATGTTTATCGAGTAAGATGTAACTTTAGCTTAGTAATTAATATAGTTTTAGCAATAAAATAAAATAAAATAAATACATTTTTATGAAGAAACTTTTTTATCAAAAAGGATATCGAATCAGATTAAGGTTATTATTACTTTTAGAAAAAAAAGGCAAAAAATTATGCCTGACAGTTTTTTGATAATATTAAAAATGAGCTCGTGTGTCAAAAATTGAACAGGGCTTGGTGCTGAAAAAAATTTATATCATCGTCAATTAACAAGATACTATATCCAATTAAATCTAATATAAATCTACTTAATATCATCTACATTTTTTGCATTGACATTTTTATAGTGCCAATTTTCCCCCAATAAATAAATAAATAAATAAATAAAAATTAATACAGATGAAGGGGAGAGGTCTTGAAAAAGAAAAACCATCATAACTTCGCCAATTTACAAGATATTCAATCCGCATGAATTCATTATAAATCTTCTTAATACTATCTGCAACTTTTTATGTAGGCAAGATATTGAAAGGGCAATACTTACAGTAAAATTGAATTAAAAATACACAGCTGTTGAAGAAAAATTTATAAAGGTGTATTCTAATCCAAACCACTTATTTTTTTGCACATTTTTAAAATTCATTATTGCTCTCAAATGGGTCTAATTGGCAGACTGTTTTATTCAGTGTAGTGTGTATTTTTGTCGGCCGATTATTTACGCTATGGGATATAGGCCCTATGGGGTGGGTTGCCCTCCGTGGGGGTCTTTCTAAGGGAACCTAACCCATATTTACGCAAGGTACGAAGAAAACCACGGAAAACTTCGAACGGTTAGGCCGACGGTCGCGATTGGGTTCGAACCCAGCACCTACCGTCTGCCAGTTTGACTGTTTTACTCAGAAACTGTATAATGTGTCATATAAGTTATTTTTTTTAATTAATGCGGAATATATTTCAAAAAATTATATCAAAGTAGACATTTTGAACTAAGTTTTCCGAAGCGATAGTGTTGGAAACAAATTATAGTCGTACAGAGAAAATCATTGCTTATAAATAAGATTTTAATTAATTGAAGGAAATTTAAAAGCACAGGTCGCTTATAAATCTATTCAAAAATCATGTCAACATGTACAATGATTTTTCTTTTAAAAATGGATCTGAAAATTTTCATGTTGTTGAGCTTAGAAAAAACTCTTTTAAATATTTCCTTAAGATGATTCAGATAAGACGAGCTCTTCTAGAAAAATGAAATTAAAAACTCGCCAAAAGCGGCCAGATAATTTTTTAATGTGGATTTATCTACAGTCATGATTTATTTTTATTGGTAAAGATTGTACTTCATATCTATCTTTCTTAAAATCTACCTGCACATGTAGTCCAAGACGACAAGATTTTTTTCAAATTCTACAGGTATAAAAAATACAACAATATTATTAAATTAACAGTTTGGTTTGTTAAGGATGTATTTTTGGTAATAAAATTATGTTATAAAAACCACTCGTTTTTTTAAGTAGAACAGATTTAATAATATTTAATAATCGTATGTTTTGACGGTTGGAATTATGAGATATTGAAACGGCGATATAAAATATTTCTTGATTTATTTATTCTTTAGTTATTTAATCGTGAAAACCTACAAAGATGGATGTTTATTGGCCATCAGAAGATGGATGAAATCTTTTCCTTGGTTTTCTCTTGGAAATATATTAGCTGCACTTTTCCAGGATGACAGGAATTATATCTCCCATAAATCATCAACTTATATAGAAGGTTATATGGAAGTATATTTTTGGACTTAAGAAAAGGAAATATGCCAAATGACTGAATTTATCATTTTAAGAGAGTTTTTCCCTCGATTTATTTCAATAAATATGATTCAGTTCATTTTTTACGATTTAATACGCTGTAATATAATTTTGTGGTTAAAAAGGAAATATAAATTTATCTATGTAGTATATGGAATCAATTAAGAATTTAAACTGCATTTTTTTTCAAAAAATACAATATTAAAATTGACTTACACATTAAAATTACACAAAAAAAGAGAGAGAGAGTTCATAAAAACTTTTTTGTGTTTGTTTACGTTTTTTTTTAATCTACTGCCATTTTTATTAACCCTCTCACCGAACAAAAAGACAAAAATGGTTTTTTTTCTTTTTTTTTCTTTCTTTCTTTCTTTTTTTTCTTTTTTTTTCTTTTTTTTAAGTTAATTAAAACAGTAAAAAAAGGGATATTTTATGATTTAAAAATTTGTATAAGGAATTATATACAGACATATAAACTTTGAAATTGTTAAAAGTAACTTAATTTTCTAGAACTGGAATGTTTGTTTGGATATATATTAATTTAAAGAATGCTTCTGTTGCAACGAGACCTATAACTTATTGGGCGAAAAAATCAGTTATCGGCGGTGGGAAGGTTTGTGGTATTTCTTTATTAGGAATAAAAATATTATTAAATACTTTTAGTTACATGATAAATTTTCATAATAATATAGGGTAATCCTGTGGAAATGTACCCACCAGTTCTAATAAACGCGTTGTCAAATCGTAGACTTGTGTAATTAGTCCAAGACCCGACAGCACAAAACCCTAACAGTAGTTATAGGGGAATTTAATCATCCATGTCTACCGGAAGCGAAGTGGTGCATAAGCCAAAAATGAATAACACTATTGGTTAACTCGTAGACTTCGGATTATCTTTTCCTGCGCCTAATTTTCCATTTTTTCATACTTTTAATTGTACGGCAAACACAATGTTAAACGTACGAATGAAGCACTAGTGGTATCAATTTTTGGCTTATGCAACACTTCGCTTCCGGCAGACATGGATGATTAGATTTCCCTATTACTACTCATCCATAAAAGTTTTCTTGTGCTGGATGACTTATGCTGCATGTGTTTTTGCGGTCGGCTCTTGGACTATAAAATTAAGACAAAAAAATTTATAATGTAATCATCGCTAACCATACTGTTTGACGTATTCCTCTGTTTGACTATCAGCAGTATGAAACATTTATGGTACACGATTCAAATTTTTCTTGATTTGTTCGGGCTGCATTTTTGCTAATATAATTATTTTATAAAATCACACATGTTTTAAATAAAGCAGATGATTTAATAATCGTATGTTTTGACATTTGGAATTAAGAGAGATTGAAAATTAGATGAAAAGAATTTCTTGATTTATTTATTGTTTAGCTATTTAATCGTGAAAATCTACAAAGATGGATGTTTTATTGTCCTTCAGAAGATAGATGAAATCTTATCCTTTGATTTTCTCCTAGCTGTATTAGCTGTACTTTTCCCGGATGACTGGAATGATATCTCCCATAAATCATCAACTATATAGAAGTTTATATAGAAGTATATTTTTGTATCAAAGAAAAGAAAATATGCCGAATGACTGAATTTATCATTTTAAGCGAATTTCGTCCCTCGATTTATTTCAATAAAAATGATTCAGTTCATTGTTTTACGATTTAATACGCTGTAACGTAATTTTGTGGCGAGAAAGGAAATATAAATTTATCTATGTAGTATATGGAATCAATAAAGTGTTTAAACGGCATTATATTTAAAGAATTGTAATTTTAAAATTGACGTATGCATTAGGAAAAAAATTAAATTTATATAATTAGTTTGTGTGTGTGTGTGTGTGTGTGTGTGTGTGTGCGTATGTATGTAAAAAATGCTTATAAAATAATATTGCCATTTTCATTAACGACATTCATTTTCTTCATTTCAAATTACAAGATTAATAGGAACTTTTAGTTACATGGTAAGTTTCGATTGTAATATTGGCTAATCATGTAGATATGCGCCCATATGTTATAATAAACTCATTGTCAAACTGTATAGTTCTGCAATTAAGTAAGGCTAAGATTACGACACATAAAAATTCAAATGCAATAATCGCTAGCCACGCTATTTGACTTATTCCTGTATTTTACATACAGTACTGTGAAACATTTATCGGTACATGATTCAACTCTTTGTAAAATCAAATTTCAGAAACAATTGGAAAGATTGGGGTATATTAGACAGTTTCGAAAAAAAAAGTTTACGAATAAAATTCTGATATGTGAAAAAGTTGCTACTCGTCGATATAAGTATACGGCAAAAAATTTTGAAATCGGACTATACCATCCGTTCGTAAATCACGCTCAATGTTTTCTAATTTGAGCAAAATTTAAAAGATACATGAAAAATCTTTAAAAATGTAAAATGTTTCCGATTAAGTTTACTTAATGCACATCACATGACTTTAAGATGTGTAATGAAGAAAACGTACCTCTCATCCCTTCTTTATTTCTTCCAAACGCGCTCAAGAGATTGAAATTGGCCAATTTTCGTAGAATTAATCCAAATTATAGGAGCGTAAATGTTTTTCAATCGACTTGATTTTTTTCTGGATAAGGAAATGTTAAGGCCAGAATTCGAAAACATACATCATCCACGTTCTTCTTACCGAAGGAGGAAAGTCAGCAGCACCGCAAGTTTCACAACATCCTAAACATTCATTCAACCAAACCTAGATTTATGAAAAATTATCCAGACACACTTGCATATGCGGGTGCTGTGAATTCTTATTTAGTGTCAAATTATGTCACGGTCGCACGAAAAGCAACATGTATGTTATGAAATCCTCATGTCAATCATACCCAGAAATTTTAACGATGCCTATGCTACCAGCTTGACACTGCGCTCTACGGATTTCGTTTCACATAATAAATCTGCCAATCAAAAGTACTTCTCAACAATATGTAAATGTATTATGCAATAAGGTGTATTATTGAGAGCAATTTATTTGTAGTTTTTATTCATAAAAACCTCTCCTATGCATACGCGCAACCATATCAACCCTGTAAAAGCCAGATTTTGCAAAACAGGTATATTTGGCTAAAATACAGCTTTTCTGCTAAAGCACATCATAACTACCAATTAACAATTCAAATGCATAAAAAACAAATGTAGTCAAATTTATGCATGAATGGTTTATGAAAAAAACAATATTTTGATTTTTTTATTATCATTGTGTTCAATTACCGACAGATTGTAATAGCGTCAATTTAGATCATAGTTATTATTATTATTATTAGTAGTAGTAGTAGTATTGATACTTTAATTTTTATAATATATGTTACAGCAAAACATTTTTATCGAAATCGCAAGATATTTTATATCAAATTAAAGAAAATGTGTACAAAGATACGAATTTTTAATGCATTTTAACATTTTTAATGCATTTTTACATCTTAAACGGTTTTTAGAGATATTTATACATAATAATAACGTGGTACAAAATAACTGTTTCTTTGTTGTTTCGTAGTATATTCATAGTTTAATGGCCTTTCTCTTTGGTCTCAAAAAATCTGAGCTTTTCTGTTCATTTTTTAAAATGTGTCTATATTCTAAGAAAAGAGTAAGATGCTTTTAGTAAACAAGTCTATATTTTTATAAGAACATCTATGATGTCAGCAATTTAATGTAAGAATCTAAAAGTTTTTTTTTTTTTTCTATTTCAAAATCCAGAAATTGAAAGTATATATATATATATATATATATATATATAAAACTGCAAATCTTATGCAAAATTTTTATTCGGAAATAATAAAAAGAAATTGGGATAGGTCAAAAATAATCTTTTTATATATACATCAATTAAAACTTTAATGCGTGAAAATACTCATACAAATTTCACGTAAAAAGTAAAAGAGGTAACCATAGTCGATACAATTCATCTTCTTTTATGAGTTTATCGATGTGTTTAATTAAAACTATTCTTTCTCAAAATTTTATTTTTCCGCATAATAGTCCGTTTCACTTTAATACGAAATTGAAATGCACTTTATATTTAAAAAAAAACCCTTTAATCTTATTTAATAATCTCTGCATGTAAGAATCATATTGTTAAAGAGCCACTTTCTGTCTTCGAACAGTTTAAGTAGTTAGTTTGCACTCCCTAGCAAAGGTTATCACTCATTTATTTTTAGAAAAGTGCTTGCTAATTTAATTGCTAACAAAATTAAACAACTTTTAACAGAATTAATTTTGAATTGCCAACGGTACCTTTGTGGAAACCTTCCAAAGAATCATTTGTATTATTGCTTAAAAGTATCTATTTACATTGGATTTCGAAATGCATTGTAAGATGAAACGCTGATTTTAAATTTTCAATGCTCTTGAAATCTTTTTTCATCCAATCTTGCATTATTCGGTTCATAGTTGATTTTGGCGGCGTAATAGACAAAATAGTTTTAAAATGACTGAAGTACCTATGTTTAACTATATTTTTATTCGATGCATTATTCTGAATTTTCCGCTTCAACCTAAACCTGCTGCAATGATATGTAGAAATGTCCTAACTACAAGATCACGTCATTAAAACCGCTTACTACGTGGGCATTTCTAAAATATATTGAATACATATTTAAATCTATTTTACAAAATTTAGAAACCCGAAATTCATCCCTCTTTCTAAAACTACTGCTGAGGTGTAGCGGAATGACCTAAATTTTTGTTCCTCCTGTAAATTGTTTGAACAGGGGCTGAATTAAATAGTTAATATGCTTTTTTCTTATCTTATATTCAACGCTTCTATTTGAAACTGCTGTTAGAATATGGCTAGTGATGGGCTATTCACCATAACTTACCAATTGAAAATAATCGTTATAGTAAAAAACATATTCGAAAATGTCGTCGATTATTTCCGAGAATCTACAGTCAAGATAACACACAAACGATCATTAAAATAATTGCTTTTACATAAAGGATTGTAATAAGTACATAACAACTAAAAAAGGATGGAATTAAAAAACGACACACCGAAGAAAGGCTAAAAGGAAAAATCACATGACGGCTTCCTTTGGTTGCAAAAATTTGAAAAGATGCGAGTAAGTATTTAATAAAGGAAGTTTAATTACTCAAAATGTAGAAATTTTTGGCAATTAGTAGCAAAATGACCAAAGGAATGAGAATTAAAAGCGTTCTTGGTGACAGAAACAGGAATTAAATAGATGGTAAATAGTATGAACTTTTTAATTGATTTTTCTACATCAATGAAATCAGTTCTATAGTTTACCCTTTATTAGAGAAATTCCTGATGGAATACGATGACCTCCTCCCCCCCGAGCCCGAGTGGGTCAAAGACGGTGAAAGGACACGAGAATTGCATAATATAAACATATGTTCACAGGACTTTCCAACGTTACACGACATTAGACGCACCGGTTAAATTTAGAAAAGTGCCCCTCCCGCAGAGGAAAAACTGGGAGAGAGGCGCGGTAAGTGTATAATATAAAATAGAGCTCAGAGAGTTTTAAAATAGTATATCACATGAGGGGTGTAGGCTAAATTTAGAAAATTGCTCCCCCTAGTTCCAACTGTCGTGCTTCCTGGAATAGATTCTTCTTATCTCTTTGAAAATTTCATATATTATAAACAATGTGTATCGGAAAGCCCGTAATAAAAATTGATCTAAAATGATAAAACGCTAGGATTTCAAAAAAAGTTATAAAATTCTCCCCTGGGGAAAAAATTGGTACCTGAGAAAAAAGTCTAATAATATGAAGAGTGGCCCGAGGGCTTTCCCATACGACGGGTAAATTTTTTTTGGCCCCACTTTAACTCTCTCGTTAGCGTAATTTTTAATATCGCTAAAACATTTGTTTAACTATTTTTGAATATATTTATTTTCCGCAGTTCCATATTTCCACTTAAAAAGACTGCTGAAGTAATCCAAATGTTATAAATCTTTGGGCATCCTTTTAACCTTCTTGGTAGAAGAGAAATTTCTAAAGTCGATTAAATGCATATTTAATTATTTTTAGTTGATTTTTTTCTGGAATTTCACGGTCCTACCTCAAACGGCTGTTGTGATATATCAACAGATTCCAAATGTTTTGTCCTTCCCCCCCCCCCCCCTCCGTTTTCCCTCCTTAGCGGGTATTTTCAAAAATACCATCTCAGTGCACGCTTACGTCATAAAAAGAATTTTTCCCCAATTTTCATGCTTCTAGCTATAGTAATCTGGTCTGCGCATTCATTATTAACCAGTCGGGACAGGCTATTACATATGTATATGGCTATGCTATATCTCCTTTCATAGTTGGTAATCATAGGTACTTATTGCACTTATTTCTATTTATTTTATTAGTTACTGGTACATCCGTTTTCTCTTATTGTTAAAAAAACGTGTTCTAACAACTACATGACAAATAAATAAGTTAAAAAAAAAAAAAAAAAAATTAAATTCTATTAATAAACAATGTAGACAATTCGCAACTGCGTGTTAAAAATCATCCATTTGTCAAATAAAAAATCTCTTAGGTGATAATTTCCGAGAAATCGCATTAAAAATTCAGCGGTAGAGTGTTCCATACTCAATATATTTTTTAAACTGTTCATAGTTTTCCCTATCAATAACATGCTTGTCAGATGAAAAGTTTCAACCACGAAACTTGTTCGAGTAATCATGTTTAAAATAAATCTAGTTCAAGTATTGTTTTAGTCTAGCTATAATTCGTGGTCTAGTTCCTAATTTCGTAGCTTTAAACATCGAATACTTTAAGGAAACGTGTATTCAGAGGACAGTATTGGAACTTACTACCATGTCACATTTCGTGTTTTTAGAATGAATAAAATCAAATAAATTCAAATTTTAGAACGTTTTACATCACTTACTTACTCACTTTTACATATTTTGAAGGGAATTGACTATCATCATTCATTTTCCGAGAGAGTTCAACAGTTACAACGTATTTTATTTTATCGCCTATATCATAAAACCTCTGATTATAAGAAAAAAGTGAAAATGCGTGTTTACTGCTGATAAAATTTTATTTTTAGCATTTGTTTATTATTAGTTTTTTTTTCCTTAAAAGAATATATTTATAATCCATTTTCTCAAAAAGGTTATATATAGAAAATATTTAACGGGATAAAAACATTTATAAGAACAAATTTTAAGAATAATAAAGTATTACTTTAACAGAAAAAATTATATTTATAACAGCATATCGACACCTAAAATCGACAGTAATCTCGATTCAGATCTTTTAGCTGCAAAAAATAAACAGATTACATTTCATTTTTAGACACAGGCTATAATGATATGCATTAAGAAAAACTTCCAAGTAATTTGCATTAACACGAAATGTTCTATATATCTATTAATTGCAAATAATCTGTTTGTGCGTATCTTTAGCAAGAAAATTTCAAATGATTTATTGTTTGAGTAAATAAAAAGAAAAATAATGAAGAGTGCGGAAAACTTAATTTCTTCTATAGAACGACTTTCCAGTCTCCTTTATTTTAACAAAGTTTTCCAATACTTTGCCAGCGTATCTTTTACGAAACAACGTATAGGAAAGGATATACTAAAAGTTTGGAGAATTTTTTAAACCTTTTGAAAAACAGTATTGGCAAAGTAAACAAACTTTCTTAATTGTTTCATTTCCAACACTAGTTTAATGTATGTTATCTCGCAACGTTATTACTATAGTTTTCCGATTTATTTATAAGATTAATTCTGGAAGTATATTTAAAACATTGAGATATTTTTAATTTTTACGAACAGCACTAAAGAATTTCATTTAAAATTTAGCTAAAAAATTAAAAAAAAATACATCTGATGTATATAGAAATTTAATATTAAAACTGGGCATAAAACTTAAAAGAAAAAGTATTTATAATTTATCTACAAATATTATGCAGATATATGTGACATTTTAAACTTAGGGGGACAGAAACATCATCGCCAGGTTTCCCTTTCTCCGCACAGAAGTAACGGCCAGTGAGAAAAAAACAAAATAAATAAATGTAGAGGATCCAATAAGTCACTCCTTGTCTGCTGCAAGTTCATTTTATCAAACTGTAGCTATAATAGAGAGAAAAGCTCCTTTTGTAGACGATCTTTTACCGAATCATCAAAAAAAATATTCCATCATTTACTACATCCGGCCGTACTCATGGAAGAGAGAACCCAAGAATCCTTCTTATTTTTACCACCTCTCGAGGATTCCTCCCTTTTTAAATCTAAAAAGAAAATTCTAGAACAATACCTTAGTCTCAAACCATCATTCTTTTATGTAAGGATAACTCATACCCAGAGTCGAGATTAATATTTGACAGACAACATATTTATTTTTTTTAAATATTTTAAATATTTTAGGCAGACGATTTTTATAGACGATTAATTTAAAGGGAGACCCGAATCCCATTTTCGGCAAAAAATCATCAAAAGTTCAATGTTTTTTCTCAGAAAACTATAAAATACATATTTCCGAATATCCATGCAAAATTTCTGAACTCGGGGACACTTGGAACAGGTAGAAAATGAGCTTTTTAAATTGTACTCACTATAGAGTTTAAAGGACTAACGACCATTTAAAACGTGTTTTCCTGAAAATGACTTTTTTCATATTTTGCCTGAGTTCAAGGTACTAAGGCTCAGTGGTAAAATGATTTAGAAACAAAGTGTTTTTAGAACAGTGTGTTTTTAGAATCTTAAAAAAATTCAACAAAAGTAAGGAGAGATTTTTTTTTAAAACTATTTCTGAAAATTTTACATAAATTGGTAAACATGAAAATTATAACGAATTTAAGGAAATTTATCATGCGTATTTTTATTTATTTTTTAGCAGATTAAAATTGAAAATTAAAAATATCTCTCCTTAGTTCTTTTCTATATACTATAACACTATTTAAGAAATTTTAGTAATGCCAAAATATTGAAAATTGAATGAGGAGTAGTAATTTTAAAAAGTGTATTTTTCGTCAAAAAAATCATAAAAATTCCCATAAAAAATATACTTTTTAATAAAAAGTGAATTTTTTAGCTAATTATTCCTTACAAGAAGATTCTTAAACAGTACATCAAAATTCATTATTTTAAAATCAGTAATAAAAATTTTGTTTTTTTTCTTACGTGTCTCCCTTAAGAGAAACAGAAAAGAAATGAATTTATTGATATGCACAATATCAAATGTTGACTGACGGAAAATAAATAAATAGATAAAATAAAATAATAATATTTTTTAAAGGTATGGTTTTGGAATAAATTTAATATGACTTTCTTAAAAAGGGTTGATAAAAACATCCGTTTTATTTGGAATATTAAGAAATAAAGTTTAATTAAGAATATTTTTAAATTAGAGCCATCTTTTTAAATTTACGCATACTGGAAATAATTTTTTTAAGGCGAATTAAGAATTTATATCGTTTCCATAAAGATTAATAGATTAGATCTAGAAAAAAGATTTTAATAAGTTGAAGTAAGTACGGAATATTATTATAAGGAAATTAATATAGTATAAAGGTTAGTTTTGGCGAAAAAAATTTAAAATTTGTAATATATATATATATACAAAATTATAATAGAAAAAATATTTATGTTTCTAATCTTAAAAAAAAATTTAGTCATGATTTTATTTTGATATGTTTCTGCAAGATAGTTATAATGATAAAGATAAGTTCCCCACAAGAAAATAAAATACAAATTGATGCAAAAATCGTATTTAGATATAAAATTAAGTTGTTTTAATGAAATAAGTGACTCATTTCTTCAAAATGAACATGTTATTTTTAAAAGTGAGTCAAACATTGCTATCTCTGACAAAACATCTGACAAAATATGATAATGATTGTTTAGATGTTGCAAATAACAAAACACATATTTCCGATCGGGAATCTTCACAACACCTTTAAAATAATGGTAACATGGGAAATATAACATGGGAATAATAATCTGGGAAATATGTGTGCCACACATTTCATTAAATTTTCTTTCATTTATGTTATTAAAAATTATCTTACATGATTATCTGAATTATTTTCCAAGATAAATCATCTTTTCTGCTTTTATGATAAAACCCATACTCACAAGTGAAGTCCTGAAAAAAAATCACTTTCAAATACATGAGGTTTTTTTTTTTACATGTCTGTAAAAACGAAATATTCTCTAAAAATGTTTTGTGATCAAATATAGCAGCTGAAGCTTTTATAACTTACGTCAAATATCTATCGAGCCTTTTTAAAGTTAAAAAATACCCGCATGTTTTAGAAAGTTTTCAACCCATTAGAATACCAACTACTTTTTGCGACAATAGTATTTAAGTAAAATATTCTTCTAAGCCTAAAAAAAGATTTCTCTAAAATTATACATTTTAAATTGCACAGTAAAATTATGAGTTAATTTCTGTAAAAGCAACAGATAGCAGTAAATAAGAAAGTCTATTGAACGGCAGCGTTACGTTTTAATCATATTGATAAAAGAGTTATATCAAATGATTAGATAAGTTGTTCGTTTCCTTTCGTCTAACGAGAAAATAATAATTAAAATGGAACTAGTCATGTTGGAACAAGTTACAGGTTGATGTTGTTTGTAGTAGAAAATGCAGCAAACTAATGTTGAAATGGGGCGGATGATATATTTTTAACAAAAATTTTTTTATATAAAAACACTCGGATATCCTTATTCCCTCGTGTAGTTTTGGCGTGTCTCTTTGCTGTAAGCATATGGTATTTATAAAATATTTTGAAGATTTTATGATCATTTTATGCATTTATTTCAGTATCATTTAATGTTTTTAACATTTTAGGAACCGGTTTTATAGTACTCATTTATATCTTAAAATTAACCTTCATGGCAAAGGTAACACTATAAAATTCCTAGTTGAAGCACGGACTGTCACCATTAATTTGCATCTTTAATCACCAAACATAATATCTTAATTTGTGATCGATTAAATATTTTCTATTATTCCGAAGAAAAGTAATTAAAAAAATCAAAGGCTTTTTAGAAAGTTTATTGCTTCAACCAATCCAAAGTGGTAGTGGCACCGAGTTAAAATATAGCCTGTGTAAGATCAGAGATTTTCACCCTTGATTCGCAATCATTACTTTTATAATGGGTTTATTATATCCAGATTGCATAGAAATCTTAGTTTAGCAATTTTTTAGAACGAATATCGCTGTTTTCCATCGTTACACAACATTTAAATTTCGAATATACTTTTGACAGTTCTTAGAGGACAATTGTATTTTATATGTAACAATCATGCTATATTTAAATTTTCTAACGCTTTAGTATCACAGAGGGCGCAATTTACAGTGTTTGTTGCTCTTGCAATTTCGTTCTCCTGATCTTTTGAAAATTTGGAATTTATTTTCGACGGTTTTTAGAAAGCGTTTGCATCTTTTAAGTAAATCTCATGCTAAATTCAAAATGTTATATACCTCAATTGTACAAAAAACATAATTTAGAAAATTTTTGAATCTTGCATCTTCAAGTTAGTATTAACAACATAAAATATAGCCTATTTGAAGCAGAGACTGTCACCATCCATTTGCAACTATTACTTTTGATAAGAGTTTGATATTTCTTGAAAATAAAAATCCCAATTTAGACTTTGACATGCATTTTTGCCCCTTTTAATTTTCAATTTTTTAAACTGTTCTTGGAGAGTATGTACTTATGTATAATTACTATGCCAAAATTTTAATTACTTTAGCAGATTACTCACAAATTAACTTTTTTAGAATATTTTTTAGAACTTTTTTAGAATATTTTTCGCACATTTACATCCTTTTTAAATTTCGATTTTTTTAAGAAATGTTATTGGATATTATTTATATCCGAAATTATGCGAAATTTAAAAAATCAATTCACTTCAGTAAAATAATAAAATCGTATTTTTATAGTTTTTCCTCCTACAGCCCCTTTGCAGTTTTGTAAACCAATATAAAATATAGCCTATCTTGTAGAAAAGGATATCACAAACATTTTCACATCATTATTTTTTTAATCGGTTCGGTATTTCATGAAATTGAATCGAAATCGCAATTTCCAATCTTGTCTTTTAGAATACTTTCCCTGCATCTCCCTTTCTTTTAAATTTCATTTTTATGAAGTTTTCTTAAAGATAACTAACAGTGGTTTGTTACTTTCTGAGATAGAGTAAAATGAGCAATTTAGAACGTTTTTTAAATGTTTTTGTGCACATTTTCACTCCTTTTGAATTTCGTATTTTGAAGGAAATGTTTTCTAAGATCATTTATATCTGATATGTATTTAACATGCCTAATTTTATGTTTATACGCCCTTGAGTAACATAAAACTCGCTTTTTCAGGACGTTTTTTCCCTGCACTCCTGTGGTGTAGTGACATCAACATAAGATATAGCCTATGTTGAAGTAAGGACAGTCACCAACAGTTTGACATCATTATTTTAAAATCGGTTTGTTAGTTTTAGAGATTTCTTTTAAAATCACAATTTAGAACGTTTTTCGAACGCATTTCGTGCATTTGCATCCTTTTAAAATTTCGTATTTTTTAGGAAATATTCTTAGAGCCCATTTACAACTTATAAGTAATTAACAGGCTACATTGCATATTTCTAGGCCTTTCAGTAACACAAAACTCACACTTTTTAGAACGTGTTTTGTTCGTGCATCCCTTTTGAATTAACGGCATTGATATGAGATACAGCCTATGTTCGATTCGGAGCAAATACCATCATTTTAGTAACGTTATTTTTTTTTAAAGTATCAGTAGTTCCGGAGATTACACTATACAAATAAACAAACTTTACCTATTTATAATATAGGTAGAGATAAGCAAAAGCTGTTATTCACGTATTTAATAAAAAAGGAAGTTTTATTCGAATATTCTAGCGCGAATGTGGCATTTAAGAAGTAAAATTAAGTGGTCCAAAATTGAGCCACCGCCATCGAAGATGTTAGACATTTTCAGCTTGTTAACTCAATTTACGTATGCAGAAGACTGACTTGTGGTTTTACTGCGAATATTAAAAAATTTTAGACGTGGATTTTAAAGTGTAAAGCTTGTGCATAAAAATTAAAAAAACATGCATTAGCTCCATGAAATGTTTAAATATTTAGAAAAAATACGTACATTTCAATTTTAAATATTTTATTTTAATTTTCAGTGCAAGATAAAATTTAGTGCAAGATATTGAAATAGAGTATACAAGATGAAAAAACATTTCTATCAGTTTAGCTACTCAATTTTTTTTTTTTTTTTTTTTTTTTTTTTTGCATACAATTGATTGTAAAATCAATAGTAAAAATTATTATTATTATTATTATTATTATTATTATTATTATTATTATTATTTTTTGCATTACTCAAATTTTTTGTTATGATGAACTGACAGTCAAATGTAACATAAGATTCTAACAAGGAAGGTCTCTATAATGATCATACTTGGAAAATTTTGAAAAAAGATAACTATTTATGTATGTGATAAAAGATTAGTCAGGTTTAGCGGTTAAATTATAGAAGAAAGTATGTAAAAAATGAAATTTAATAAAAAACTTTCGAATATTTGATGTGAAATAATGAAAGCGCCACGCAATTTGGTGAGCAGTAATTTTTTTTCGAACTGAACTGAACTGATCTGTAACTGAAAATTGTTAGGTTATATATAAATACTCTTTAATGAATAGAATTTAATAAATAAATTAATATATATATATATATATGTATAATAACATATATAAAAATATATAAAAACATTTTTAACAGCATTTTGAACATAGAATAATTTTAATTAATTTAAATTTTGAATTTCATTTTAAATTGTATGATTTGATATTCAAAATTCAATATAGATATTTATGTTTCAAAATTATAGTTTAAACAAACTAAAACTGACGAAACTAAAATTATTAAAATTAAGTCTATTTAAACAATTTAAACATGGATTTTTTTCCTTAAAGAATATTTGATATAAAAAAATATATTTTGAAATAGTGTTCCATTACCAACCGATGAAAATAGCTAAATAATGATATATTTAGTATTTTTTATCGGACGCTCTCTCAAGGTTCCGTTGATATATAAACACATATATCCATATAAAATGAGCATTCTGTAATTTGTTCGGCTTTTTTGGAACATGCCCCTATCTTCTTCGTAAATTATAACGATGTCAATAGTTTTCATTTATATATGCTTTTCTTAAAAAAAAACTTAAAAAAATAAAATAAAGTAAAGCACTTTAGGATATTATTATGAAGATTAATGGTGTTAAAAGTTATTCTTTAGGTGAATAGAAATTTGCATTTTTATGTTAATGGATTTCTAATGATACTAATTTTCTGAGATTTAAAACACATGGTCCTTTCTTCGATTTATTTTTCATGCATATAATATTTCAAAAATTTGAATAGTTTTTTGTCAGTCTTAGAAAGAAATATATCAATAATTAGTTATATAAATGAAGCTAGTTATATAAATTAGTTATATAAATGAATTATTTGTTAGAAGTCAAGAATTTTTCTTTCATTTCATATTAAAATTTACAATATTTGTAACTGTCTGTATAAGTTCCGACTATAAATTTTACATATAAAATTTTCGATGTATAATAAGGGTTTTTTAAACATCACTTTATATATTTTTAATAATTTATGTTTGTTATGTAATAAATTTAAGTGTTTATTTTTATATATGAACTTCACTTTTGCACTTTATACCATTCACTTTAAGAGTCACAATTAGCTAAAAAATGCATAGAAAATAAGATATAATTTTCTAAATTTACTTTAAATAAATATACTCTTTCATATGCAACACTGCGTCAGAAAACAAGTGTTTCCGTGCATGTAATAGTATTTACAAATAACTAGGGTAGGGTAATTTATAAAAAAAGTCAAAGTTAATCAAGTGAGTACATTTAATCTTGTAAATCTAAGAATGGAAAATTCTCGTACAAAGACATGGATGGGAAAGATGAAAATTCCTAAGAACTGGTAAATAAATAAAAAAAAAAAAAACTTTGTCCTGTTACTTTTTTAAAAAAAGAAAAAAAAATATGCTAACATTAGTTCTCTTAAACTCCTATTTTTATAAGTATATGTTTCTTAAAAGAAACAGACAAAAACAGAGTTTAAAATAAATATTTTAAATTTTTATTTCTTTTATAATTTTTAAATATATATTTTTTTTTATTAAAATAAAAATGTTATACGATTTTAAAATCCTTGGAAATCAATAATGAATTATAATTTCTTCATCATATATTATTAGCTAAAATTTTCCAAAACAAATCTAATATTTGAGATTTATTTGAGGTCTGCTTATATTGTAAATTCCACGAAAAATCCCCAGTATTCCACAATTGATTTATTGGCTTGTACCCTTCGTAAATGTTTCGAAAGACATTTATCACAAATCCTGAGCTATAAAGATCTTTCATTTGGAAATATATTTATAACTCAATAAGAATATAACGTAGAATTTGACTTCTTTTATCCTGTCACTTTAATTTTTGTCTAAATTCACTGTTTTTTCAAAAGTTAAAATATATATTATTATTATTTTTATTTAACCCTTCACTGCACGGTGTGCCATATATGGACCATAACGATAAAACCCTTCTATTTTTCTTACGATCTTAAATTTAGGTTATCTGAACTTTGTGGCAGATGTAAAACATTCAAACAAAGAGTTTTGTATCAGTTTTTCTCACCTGAAGGCATTATCTCACAAGTTAATAAGTTTTTATTTGAAAAAAAAATTTCCAGTCTGCATCGTACACAACAATAGAATTTGCTTCAACTTTTCTACCAAAAATATTGAAAGTATCGCAAGGTAAAATTTTATACATTCTAGTCTATCACATATTTTTAATTAAGGTGGTTCTCATAAATTAATAAGTATGTACTTAAAAGGGATTAGACTTAGCGATATTGCTGAGAACATATATTTGATAAAAACTTGTGATAAGTACAGAAAATGAGACCTATCTTTACTGGCCATACAATACGATAAATTGCAATGATATAAATTAACAAATTTAATGGAAAAATTACAAAATCTTATATATAAATTTATATATACTATTTTAAAAAATGGATACACAAATAATGAAAGACAACCATGCATGGGTAAAAAATTAAAAGTCCGCAAACCATTAAACGTAGCACAGAAAATAAAACGTTAAATCATCTTAGATTTGAATTTTAATTCTTCGAAATGATCTCAAGAGCACAAAAAGACACCCCACATAATTTAATTCATTCTAAATGACAAAAAATTAATAAATTTGGAAATAATTTACTGTTTTTGATTTGGTGCATGATCCCCCAGAATAGTTGATATTGTTCAATATCTGTTTTCATGACTCCAATGAGGCTGTCAATAAGAAGTTACGGAATTCTCTCTTCGAAAGGGGATCTATTATCACTGTTCCTAATTCGTCAACAGTGGCATACGCAGATCTATTTTTTTTTAAATAATTTATTTATGTGTGTGTACAGTTATGTCTTCAAAAAGTGAGGTATATTGCAAAAAGATATAAACTACTATGCAACCAAATATAATGAACGCTTAGACAAATGTGGTATGACATTTTTACGCAAAAGTGTGGCACAGATGTTACATGCACACTGGGGTCTTTATTGTCGTCATAATGGCATTAATTTGCCTGATATGTTGACAATATATAATGTTAGTTTAAATTGATTTGTTGTAAGCTAAAATTCATTGATTGTTGTTTTCTTTTTTAAATAATGGAAGATGTGTTTTGTTTATCATCTTATTTTATTTCCAAAATGCAATAAAAATATGACGTGTTATCACATTTCTCTATAGTTATTAATTAATTAAATGGTTCGAGAGTTTTTAATATTTTTTTTTATTTGTTGTTGTTTCCTTTTTAAACTAATAGAGTACTTTAAAATAATTTTTACTATATCCGAAAATGAGATTTTCGACAAATTGGTGTAACAAGAGAAATCGCGTCAGCTTGGTGTGTTTATGACATTTATTCTTTTATTTCTCTACAAACGGATTTTTATTATCTTGAAGGTATCCCTATATTGTAAGGTACAAATGTCATTTAAAATACTTAAACGAAAAATAAAGTAAGAAGAAATGTATATATATGTGACGATTTAAGGAGAACTCGAATTATTTCCACTGGTTAAAAAGAAACACGCAGTCATGGCAAGCGAGGGAAAAAACAAAAATAATAAATAAATGTAGAAGATCCAATAATTAGTCATGGGCTGCTGTAAATTCATTTATTAAATTCGTGATAATGAGGAAGAAAAAGCTCCTTGTTGCAAAAATTCCATCATTATTTCAGCGAGCTGTCCTCATCGAAGAAGCAACCCAAGAAATCTTCAGAAGAATCTCCCTTTCATCTCGAGACTTCCCCCTTTTAAACTGAAAAGAAAGTTCTGGAACATTCGGTAACCTCAAACCATCATTCTTTTTATGTAAACAGAATTCTTGTCCAGCTACGAGATTATTTTAAACAGACGATAAATTTATTTAAAAAAAAATATTATTTAACCAATTTATAATTGACTCAGAATTTTAAATATCTTAGGCAGACGATTTTTATACATGATTAATTTTAAGAGAAAAAGAAAAGAAATGAATTTATTAATATGCAAATTATCGTTGACGGCGGAAAAATAAATAAATAGATAAAATAAAATAATAATATTTTTTAAAGGTATGGTTTTGGAATAAATTTAATATGACTTTCTTAAAAAGGGTTGATAAAAACATCCGTTTTATTTGGAATATTAAGAAATAAAGTTTAATTAAGAATATTTTTAAATTAGAGCCATCTTTTTAAATTTACGCATACTGGAAATAATTTTTTTAAGGCGAATTAAGAATTTATATCGTTTCCATAAAGATTAATAGATTAGATCTAGAAAAAAGATTTTAATAAGTTGAAGTAAGTACGGAATATTATTATAAGGAAATTAATATAGTATAAAGGTTAGTTTTGGCGAAAAAAATTTAAAATTTGTAATATATATATATATACAAAATTATAATAGAAAAAATATTTATGTTTCTAATCTTAAAAAAAAATTTAGTCATGATTTTATTTTGATATGTTTCTGCAAAATAGTTATAATGATAAAGATAAGTTCCCCACAAGAAAATAAAATACAAATTGATGCAAAAATCGTATTTAGATATAAAATTAAGTTGTTTTAATGAAATAAGTGACTCATTTCTTCAAAATGAACATGTTATTTTTAAAAGTGAGTCAAACATTGCTATCTCTGACAAAACATCTGACAAAATATGATAATGATTGTTTAGATGTTGCAAATAACAAAACACATATTTCCGATCGGGAATCTTCACAACACCTTTAAAATAATGGTAACATGGGAAATATAACATGGGAATAATAATCTGGGAAATATGTGTGCCACACATTTCATTAAATTTTCTTTCATTTATGTTATTAAAAATTATCTTACATGATTATCTGAATTATTTTCCAAGATAAATCATCTTTTCTGCTTTTATGATAAAACCCATACTCACAAGTGAAGTCCTGAAAAAAAATCACTTTCAAATACATGAGGTTTTTTTTTTACATGTCTGTAAAAACGAAATATTCTCTAAAAATGTTTTGTGATCAAATATAGCAGCTGAAGCTTTTATAACTTACGTCAAATATCTATCGAGCCTTTTTAAAGTTAAAAAATACCCGCATGTTTTAGAAAGTTTTCAACCCATTAGAATACCAACTACTTTTTGCGACAATAGTATTTAAGTAAAATATTCTTCTAAGCCTAAAAAAAGATTTCTCTAAAATTATACATTTTAAATTGCACAGTAAAATTATGAGTTAATTTCTGTAAAAGCAACAGATAGCAGTAAATAAGAAAGTCTATTGAACGGCAGCGTTACGTTTTAATCATATTGATAAAAGAGTTATATCAAATGATTAGATAAGTTGTTCGTTTCCTTTCGTCTAACGAGAAAATAATAATTAAAATGGAACTAGTCATGTTGGAACAAGTTACAGGTTGATGTTGTTTGTAGTAGAAAATGCAGCAAACTAATGTTGAAATGGGGCGGATGATATATTTTTAACAAATTTTTTTTATATAAAAACACTCGGATATCCTCATTCCCTCGTGTAGTTTTGGCGTGTCTCTTTGCTGTAAGCATATGGTATTTATAAAATATTTGAAGATTTTATGATCATTTTATGCATTTATTTCAGTATCATTTAATGTTTTTAACATTTTAGGAACCGGTTTTATAGTACTCATTTATATCTTAAAATTAACCTTCATGGCAAAGGTAACACTATAAAATTCCTAGTTGAAGCACGGACTGTCACCATTAATTTGCATCTTTAATCACCAAACATAATATCTTAATTTGTGATCGATTAAATATTTTCTATTATTCCGAAGAAAAGTAATTAAAAAAATCAAAGGCTTTTTAGAAAGTTTATTGCTTCAACCAATCCAAAGTGGTAGTGGCACCGAGTTAAAATATAGCCTGTGTAGGATCAGAGATTTTCACCCTTGATTCGCAATCATTACTTTTATAATGGGTTTATTATATCCAGATTGCATAGAAATCTTAGTTTAGCAATTTTTTAGAACGAATATCGCTGTTTTCCATCGTTACACAACATTTAAATTTCGAATATACTTTTGACAGTTCTTAGAGGACAATTGTATTTTATATGTAACAATCATGCTATATTTAAATTTTCTAACGCTTTAGTATCACAGAGGGCGCAATTTACAGTGTTTGTTGCTCTTGCAATTTCGTTCTCCTGATCTTTTGAAAATTTGGAATTTATTTTCGACGGTTTTTAGAAAGCGTTTGCATCTTTTAAGTAAATCTCATGCTAAATTCAAAATGTTATATACCTCAATTGTACAAAAAACATAATTTAGAAAATTTTTGAATCTTGCATCTTCAAGTTAGTATTAACAACATAAAATATAGCCTATTTGAAGCAGAGACTGTCACCATCCATTTGCAACTATTACTTTTGATAAGAGTTTGATATTTCTTGAAAATAAAAATCCCAATTTAGACTTTGACATGCATTTTTGCCCCTTTTAATTTTCAATTTTTTAAACTGTTCTTGGAGAGTATGTACTTATGTATAATTACTATGCCAAAATTTTAATTACTTTAGCAGATTACTCACAAATTAACTTTTTTAGAATATTTTTTAGAACTTTTTTAGAATATTTTTCGCACATTTACATCCTTTTTAAATTTCGATTTTTTTAAGAAATGTTATTGGATATTATTTATATCCGAAATTTTGCGAAATTTAAAAAATCAATTCACTTCAGTAAAATAATAAAATCGTATTTTTATAGTTTTTCCTCCTACAGCCCCTTTGCAGTTTTGTAAACCAATATAAAATATAGCCTATCTTGTAGAAAAGGATATCACAAACATTTTCACATCATTATTTTTTTAATCGGTTCGGTATTTCATGAAATTGAATCGAAATCGCAATTTCCAATCTTGTCTTTTAGAATACTTTCCCTGCATCTCCCTTTCTTTTAAATTTCATTTTTATGAAGTTTTCTTAAAGATAACTCACAGTGGTTTGTTACTTTCTGAGATAGAGTAAAATGAGCAATTTAGAACGTTTTTTTAAATGTTTTTGTGCACATTTTCACTCCTTTTGAATTTCGTATTTTGAAGGAAATTTTTTCTAAGATCATTTATATCTGATATGTATTTAACATGCCTAATTTTATGTTTATACGCCCTTGAATAACATAAAACTCGCTTTTTCAGGACGTTTTTTCCCTGCACTCCTGTGGTGTAGTGACATCAACATAAGATATAGCCTATGTTGAAGTAAGGACAGTCACCAACAGTTTGACATCATTATTTTAAAATCGGTTTGTTAGTTTTAGAGATTTCTTTTAAAATCACAATTTAGAACGTTTTTCGAACGCATTTCGTGCATTTGCATCCTTTTAAAATTTCGTATTTTTTAGGAAATATTCTTAGAGCCCATTTACAACTTATAAGTAATTAACAGGCTACATTGCATATTTCTAGGCCTTTCAGTAACACAAAACTCACACTTTTTAGAACGTGTTTTGTTCGTGCATCCCTTTTGAATTAACGGCATTGATATGAGATACAGCCTATGTTCGATTCGGAGCAAATACCATCATTTTAGTAACGTTATTTTTTTTTAAAGTATCAGTAGTTCCGGAGATTACACTATACAAATAAACAAACTTAACCTATTTATAATATAGGTAGAGATAAGCAAAAGCTGTTATTCACGTATTTAATAAAAAAGGAAGTTTTATTCGAATATTCTAGCGCGAATGTGGCATTTAAGAAGTAAAATTAAGTGGTCCAAAATTGAGCCACCGCCATCGAAGATGTTAGACATTTTCAGCTTGTTAACTCAATTTACGTATGCAGAAGACTGACTTGTGGTTTTACTGCGAATATTAAAAAATTTTAGACGTGGATTTTAAAGTGTAAAGCTTGTGCATAAAAATTAAAAAAACATGCATTAGCTCCATGAAATGTTTAAATATTTAGAAAAAATACGTACATTTCAATTTTAAATATTTTATTTTAATTTTCAGTGCAAGATAAAATTTAGTGCAAGATATTGAAATAGAGTATACAAGATGAAAAAACATTTCTATCAGTTTAGCTACTCAAATTTTTTTTTTTTTTTTTTTTTTTTTTTTTTTTTTTTTTTTTTTTTTTTTGCATACAATTGATTGTAAAATCAATAGTAAAAATTATTATTATTATTATTATTATTATTATTATTATTATTTTTTGCATTACTCAAATTTTTTGTTATGATGAACTGACAGTCAAATGTAACATAAGATTCTAACAAGGAAGGTCTCTATAATGATCATACTTGGAAAATTTTGAAAAAAGATAACTATTTATGTATGTGATAAAAGATTAGTCAGGTTTAGCGGTTAAATTATAGAAGAAAGTATGTAAAAAATGAAATTTAATAAAAAACTTTCGAATATTTGATGTGAAATAATGAAAGCGCCACGCAATTTGGTGAGCAGTAATTTTTTTTCGAACTGAACTGAACTGATCTGTAACTGAAAATTGTTAGGTTACATATAAATACTCTTTAATGAATAGAATTTAATAAATAAATTAATATATATATATATATATATATATATATATAATAACATATATAAAAATATATAAAAACATTTTTAACAGCATTTTGAACATAGAATAATTTTAATTAATTTAAATTTTGAATTTCATTTTAAATTGTATGATTTGATATTCAAAATTCAATATAGATATTTATGTTTCAAAATTATAGTTTAAACAAACTAAAACTGACGAAACTAAAATTATTAAAATTAAGTCTATTTAAACAATTTAAACATGGATTTTTTTCCTTAAAGAATATTTGATATAAAAAAATATATTTTGAAATTGTGTTCCATTACCAACCGATGAAAATAGCTAAATAATGATATATTTAGTATTTTTTATCGGACGCTCTCTCAAGGTTCCGTTGATATATAAACACATATATCCATATAAAATGAGCATTCTGTAATTTGTTCGGCTTTTTTGGAACATGCCCCTATCTTCTTCGTAAATTATAACGATGTCAATAGTTTTCATTTATATATGCTTTTCTTAAAAAAAACTTAAAAAAATAAAATAAAGTAAAGCACTTTAGGATATTATTATGAAGATTAATGGTGTTAAAAGTTATTCTTTAGGTGAATAGAAATTTGCATTTTTATGTTAATGGATTTCTAATGATACTAATTTTCTGAGATTTAAAACACATGGTCCTTTCTTCGATTTATTTTTCATGCATATAATATTTCAAAAATTTGAATAGTTTTTTGTCAGTCTTAGAAAGAAATATATCAATAATTAGTTATATAAATGAAGCTAGTTATATAAATTAGTTATATAAATGAATTATTTGTTAGAAGTCAAGAATTTTTCTTTCATTTCATATTAAAATTTACAATATTTGTAACTGTCTGTTTAAGTTCCGACTATAAATTTTACATATAAAATTTTCGATGTATAATAAGGGTTTTTTAAACATCACTTTATATATTTTTAATAATTTATGTTTGTTATGTAATAAATTTAAGTGTTTATTTTTATATATGAACTTTACTTTTGCACTTTATACCATTCACTTTAAGAGTCACAATTAGCTAAAAAATGCATAGAAAATAAGATATAATTTTCTAAATTTACTTTAAATAAATATACTCTTTCATATGCAACACTGCGTCAGAAAACAAGTGTTTCCGTGCATGTAATAGTATTTACTAATAACTAGGGTAGGGTAATTTATAAAAAAAGTCAAAGTTAATCAAGTGAGTACATTTAATCTTGTAAATCTAAGAATGGAAAATTCTCGTACAAAGACATGGATGGGAAAGATGAAAATTCCTAAGAACTGGTAAATAAATTAAAAAAAAAACTTTGTCCTGTTACTTTTTTAAAAAAAGAAAAAAAAATATGCTAACATTAGTTCTCTTAAACTCCTATTTTTATAAATATATGTTTCTTAAAAGAAACAGACAAAAACAGAGTTTAAAATAAATATTTTAAATTTTTATTTCTTTTATAATTTTTAAATATATATTTTTTTTATTAAAATAAAAATGTTATACGATTTTAAAATCCTTGGAAATCAATAATGAATTATAATTTCTTCATCATATATTATTAGCTAAAATTTTCCAAAACAAATCTAATATTTGAGATTTATTTGAGGTCTGCTTATATTGTAAATTCCACGAAAAATCCCCAGTATTCCACAATTGATTTATTGGCTTGTACCCTTCGTAAATGTTTCGAAAGACATTTATCACAAATCCTGAGCTATAAAGATCTTTCATTTGGAAATATATTTATAACTCAATAAGAATATAACGTAGAATTTGACTTCTTTTATCCTGTCACATTAAATTTTTGTCTAAATTCACTGTTTTTTCAAAAGTTAAAATATATATTACTATTATTTTTATTTAACCCTTCACTGCACGGTGTGCCATATATGGAACATAACGATAAAACCCTTCTATTTTTCTTACGATCTTAAATTTAGGTTATCTGAACTTTGTGGCAGATGTAAAACATTCAAACAAAGAGTTTTGTATCAGTTTTTCTCACTTGAAGGCATTATCTCACAAGTTAATAAGTTTTTATTTGAAAAAAAAAATTCCAGTCTGCATCGTACACAACAATAGAATTTGCTTCAACTTTTCTACCAAAAATATTGAAAGTATCGCAAGGTAAAATTTTATACATTCTAGTCTATCACATATTTTTAATTAAGGTGGTTCTCATAAATTAATAAGTATGTACTTAAAAGGGATTAGACTTAGCGATATTGCTGAGAACACATATTTGATAAAAACTTGTGATAAGTACAGAAAATGAGACCTATCTTTACTGGCCATACAATACGATAAATTGCAATGATATAAATTAACAAATTGAATGGAAAAATTACAAAATCTTATATATAAATTTATATATACTATTTTAAAAAATGGATACACAAACAATGAAAGACAACCATGCATGGGTAAAAAATTAAAAGTCCGCAAACCATTAAACGTAGCACAGAAAATAAAACGTTAAATCATCTTAGATTTGAATTTTAATTCTTCGAAATGATCTCAAGAGCACAAAAAGACACCCCACATAATTTAATTCATTCTAAATGACAAAAAATTAATAAATTTGGAAATAATTTACTGTTTTTGATTTGGTGCATGATCCCCCAGAATAGTTGATATTGTTCAATATCTGTTTTCATTACTCCAATGAGGCTGTCAATAAGAAGTTACGGAATTCTCTCTTCGAAAGGGGATCTATTATCACTGTTCCTAATTCGTCAACAGTGGCATACGCAGATCTATTTTTTTTTTAAATAATTTATTTATGTGTGTGTACAGTTATGTCTTCAAAAAGTGAGGTATATTGCAAAAATATATAAACTACTATGCAACCAAATATAATGAACGCTTAGACAAATGTGGTATGACATTTTTACGCAAAAGTGTGGCACAGATGTTACATGCACACTGGGGTCTTTATTGTCGTCATAATGGCATTAATTTGCCTGATATGTTGACAATATATAATGTTAGTTTAAATTGATTTGTTGTAAGCTAAAATTCATTGATTGTTGTTTTCTTTTTTAAATAATGGAAGATGTGTTTTGTTTATCATCTTATTTTATTTCCATAATGCAATAAAAATATGACGTGTTATCACATTTCTCTATAGTTATTAATTAATTAAATGGTTCAAGAGTTTTTAATATTTTTTTTTATTTGTTGTTGTTTCCTTTTTAAACTAATAGAGTACTTTAAAATAATTTTTACTATATCCGAAAATGAGATTTTCGACAAATTGGTGTAACAAGAGAAATCGCGTCAGCTTGGTGTGTTTATGACATTTATTCTTTTATTTCTCTACAAACGGATTTTTATTATCTTGAAGGTATCCCTATATTGTAAGGTACAAATGTCATTTAAAATACTTAAACGAAAAATAAAGTAAGAAGAAATGTATATATATGTGACGATTTAAGGAGAACTCGAATTATTTCCACTGGTTAAAAAGAAACACGCAGTCATGGCAAGCGAGGGAAAAAACAAAAATAATAAATAAATGTAGAAGATCCAATAATTAGTCATGGGCTGCTGTAAATTCATTTATTAAATTCGTGATAATGAGGAAGGAAAAGCTCCTTGTTGCAAAAATTCCATCATTATTTCAGCGAGCTGTCCTCATCGAAGAAGCAACCCAAGAAATCTTCAGAAGAATCTCCCTTTCATCTCGAGACTTCCCCCTTTTAAACTGAAAAGAAAGTTCTGGAACATTCGGTAACCTCAAACCATCATTCTTTTTATGTAAACAGAATTCTTGTCCAGCTACGAGATTATTTTAAACAGACGATAAATTTATTTAAAAAAAAATATTATTTAACCAATTTATAATTGACTCAGAATTTTAAATATCTTAGGCAGACGATTTTTATACATGATTAATTTTAAGAGAAAAAGAAAAGAAATGAATTTATTAATATGCAAATTATCGTTGACGGCGGAAAAATAAATAAATAGATAAAATAAAATAATAATATTTTTTAAAGGTATGGTTTTGGAATAAATTTAATAAGACTTTCTTAAAAAGGGTTGATAAAAACATAGAAGAAATCAGTTTTATTTGGAATATTAAGAAATAAAGTTTTAATTAAGAATATTTTTAATTTAGAGCCATCTTTTTAAATTTACGCATACTGGATTAATGTTTTTTAAGGCAAATTAAGAATTTATATCGTCTGCATAAGGATTAACAGATTAGATTTAGAAACAAGATTTTAATTTAATAATTTGAAGTAAGTACGAAATATTATTATAAGAAAATTAAGATAGTATAAAGGTTAGTTTTGGCGAAAAATTTTTAAATTTGTAATATTATCCCCCCTCCCCAAGACTTTGTATGAAATTGATAGTTAAATAAAACTACAAGTTCAGACAACAGAAATATAATAATTTAGAAAAGTTAAATTTTGGAATAAAACTGTCAAACCCAGGAAGCCAAGAGATGGAAGAAAAGAAAATTAACGCAATATAAAAAATATTAGCGATTAAAATAAAATAGTTAAGAGAAAATAATTCTGAATTAAATTTAGGTAGGAGCTTTTCCCTGAAAGAAATACAATAATGTTACAACATCACTTACCATTTGTAAGTGCATAGGAGATAATACATATAATAACAGTAAATAAGTTATGAATATTAATAAGCAAGAGATAAAAATATAATAAAAACAATAAAAATTCGTTCTCATGGAAGTTTAAATAATTACAATGACTTAATGCATAGTTTATTTTAAATAAGTCCTTTAAATGAAAAAAGTCTTTCAAGAATATATAAAAGAGTCTTTTTCAATGTCCAGTGAATACAGTCTCTTTAATTAAATATCTCCAAATCTAGTTTAAGCTTTGTTTTTTATGTTATGTTGGATCCAACATCTTTCAATAATATATCAATTTTTCAATAATAAATAGCATCACTCTCAATATCAATAATAAATAATATAGAAAATTTTAAATAATAACAATAACAACAATAATAAGTAATAGTATAATAAGACTCCATATCCTAATATTTTTCAATAAGAGTATAATTAATACTAAACTTCATTATAGAAATCATAATAATAATAATAATAGTAAAACAAGAGTATAATCAAAAGAAAATATCACTATTTGTTTATTATTGATAGGGAAAATATTGGTTGAGGATAAAAATAATTACATAGCAACTAAATAATTTTCTTATCTTCTAATAGCATAAGAAAGTATTTTTTGCTAGCCGAAAGTATAAATAAAAAAAATCATAATAATTCCAAAATCCAAATAAAATTAAATCTAACTATTTAGAAAATGGACTCTCAACCAGTATTTCCTTGCAATAATTCCTCTCTGATACTCTTTTACAAAATTGTCAAATTTGGTTATAAGTTTTCAATGCCAAATGTAGACTAATGTTTTATCTACACATGGTTTATAAACTTTAATAATAAAATACAATAGGAATGAAAGTTGTCATTCTTAATTGAGAAATGGAAATAAAAATAGTGTGCTTTTTTTTTTTTTTGAAAAACTTTTAATCTGTAGTTTTCACAATCACTGAAAATCACATATTATGTTATAGGTTTGAGTAGAATCATTAGATTTTATAACTGTTATAACATAAATATCTGCTGAATAAATAGAATAATATTAATGTCAAATACATGAGTAAATATAATTAGACTTAAACACCCTTAAAATTAATTCATCAACATCAATTTGAAAGCTTTTACAATCAAAGTGTTCACCTTATGCCTGCATAAGGTGCCCAATTTAACCCCAAAAACTCCCCAAAACAAGTAATATTCTTGTAGGCCTCCAAGAACATACCTGTTGATGTTGAAAATTATGGTGATTGTATCTGAGGTTTTGTTTGTTTTTTGGGTTGCTCATGAAACAGTTTAAAATCTTCGGGTGAAAAATAGGGTCTTAATTTAGAAACATGCACAATAACGGAATTCTGTCCTGTCTCATAATTAAATTTATCTATTTCATAAGTTACATCAGAAAGTTTATTTATAATTTTATATGGTCCAGAGAAAGTAGGTTCTAATTTTCGAGTGTTAGGGTATTTAAATTCTTCATAAATTACAGAGTCTTGTATTTTTAATGGGCATTCGACAAAATGTCGATCATAGAGTCTTTTACTTTTAAGGTGAAATTCCTGAGTTCGCGCTTTCGCAATTTTGAGGGCTTTGTCTACTGGTGGGTAATATACATTTTAACTGCCTCACACAAAACCATTACCCCCCATTTTAAAAATCTGAATCAAAATTATCGTGAAAATTATAACTACATTTAGCTGCTAACTTTAACCAGAAATTTTATCTAATAAAAATAAAAATTGTAAATATCATAGGTATACCTTAAATTGTGATCAACTTTTTAATTCTATTATTTTATAAATCATAAACGGATTCAAAAATTTTAATTATAGGTAATTCCTTACTTAAAACCACAAAATTTACTAAAAAAAAATTAATCACATTTATCAATCAAAATTCTAGCAACAGCCTTGCACAGTTCCATATTCTTACTGAATTTAAATAAATTATAAGAATCCGGGAACCAAAGCTCACTGTCACCAGAAATTCTAACAAATAAAGGAAAAAACATAAATGTTAATTTAATTTTCGGCTCAAATGTTTAGTTGTAGGAACATTATCATGAAAATACTGTATTCTGAGAATAGTTCTTGATAACAAACAATATCAATAAATTAGAAAATGTACCTTTTAAAAAATAACTTGAGCTTCTGAGTTCTTTTATACTTCATTATTATTACGAACTTATCTCTAAACGTGCATAAAAATATCATAATAATCTTAATAAGTAACAGTAAATATCTTAAGAACATCATACTCCTCAATTAAATTTTTAAAGAATAAACATGTTTTCACTCCAACAAGTAATAATAATAATAGTAATAATAATAATAAGACTCATAACTAGATAAAAAGATAAATAAATAAGGCTCACAGAAAAATAAACAAACAAATAAATAAACCTTACAAACAAAGAACTATCTACACAAATACAGTAAAAAGGATACACATAATAATTAAATACATCTAAAAATAACTCACGGATAAGGAGAAATTTTCAAGCTGATCCTAGGGGAGACAGGAATAACGAAAATTATGAAAGTAAGTAGTAATCTGCGTTCAGTTGTCTCTAAAAGTTTTTTTTTTTTTTTTTTTTTTTTTTTTCTTGTCATTATGACCATGATTATCTTGAGTCATCAGTTACACATAAACAGCAAAAAGGTGGAATATCAGGCCTCAGGAATTCACGAGATATTTAGAAGAAATCTTTCAAACCACTCGGACAGAAAGCTGTTTAACATTAAAATCTCCTCTGTTACATTCACTCGAGGACTCAAAAGATAATGGCAATTCTTGCTTAATAACACTTTCAACCATGGCGAGAAAAATTTTCGGCGATTCATATTTTTGTCATCACTTCGTTTCAGTAGATTCATTAGATTCATTTACATTGCATTTTACTTCTTCAGTAGATTCATTTCAAAATCCGAAACAGGCACTAGCACAGGCATTACCTATCCTGTCGACTTTTCGATTAGTTGTGACGATTTAAGGAGAACTCGAATTATTTCCACTGGTTAAAAAGAAACACGCAGTCATGGCAAGCGAGGGAAAAAACAAAAATAATAAATAAATGTAGAAGATCCAATAATTAGTCATGGGCTGCTGTAAATTCATTTATTAAATTCGTGATAATGAGGAAGGAAAAGCTCCTTGTTGCAAAAATTCCATCATTATTTCAGCGAGCTGTCCTCATCGAAGAAGCAACCCAAGAAATCTTCAGAAGAATCCCCCTTTCATCTCGAGACTTCCCCCTTTTAAACTGAAAAGAAAGTTCTGGAACATTCGGTAACCTCAAACCATCATTCTTTTTATGTAAACAGAATTCTTGTCCAGCTACGAGATTATTTTAAACAGACGATAAATTTATTTAAAAAAAAATATTATTTAACCAATTTATAATTGACTCAGAATTTTAAATATCTTAGGCAGACGATTTTTATACATGATTAATTTTAAGAGAAAAAGAAAAGAAATGAATTTATTAATATGCAAATTATCGTTGACGGCGGAAAAATAAATAAATAGATAAAATAAAATAATGATATTTTTTAAAGGTATGGGTTTGGAATAAATTTAATAAGACTTTCTTAAAAAGGGTTGATAAAAACATAGAAGAAATCAGTTTTATTTGGAATATTAAGAAATAAAGTTTTAATTAAGAATATTTTTAATTTAGAGCCATCTTTTTAAATTTACGCATACTGGATTAATGTTTTTTAAGGCAAATTAAGAATTTATATCGTCTGCATAAGGATTAACAGATTAGATTTAGAAACAAGATTTTAATTTAATAATTTGAAGTAAGTACGAAATATTATTATAAGAAAATTAAGATAGTATAAAGGTTAGTTTTGGCGAAAAAATTTTAAATTTGTAATATATATTTTATATCTTTCTTTTATATATTTTATATCTATATCTATATCTATATATATATATATATATATATATATATATATATAGAGAGAGAGAGAGAGAGAGAGAGAGAGAGAGAGAGAGAGAGAGTTAATTAATTAATTTTCGCAGGCGAAATTTAAAAGAAGCTTTTAGCGATTAAAATTTGTTATACAAAAGCAATTGTGATTTCCGCAATATATTAAATGAAATTGTATATAAATTTTGATAATATAATTTTTTTGTGTTTTTTTTTTCTTTTAAATAGATTTAGATTTTACTTTTTTTTCCAATTCAAGATTTGTTTCCTGTTCGATTATATTTAAACACGTTTATTGCACATTAATATAACTGCATACATTTTTTCCCTTCATTTTCTCTTTTTCTGTTGTCTACAAAATCATTCAGCTGGTGAAAATGACGCAACCTAAATTGATATGACGTATACAATGATAAATACAATGGCAAATATATTACACTTATTTATCAGTTTTTTAATACAATTTTTAAATCATTTAGAACTTATTATTTTATAATAGGTGCATTCAGTAGGTTATCTTCATTGGGCTTTGTTGTACAGTTTAAATCAAAACCCGGTAAATACTTTTTTGACTTAAGTTTAACTAAAAGTTTGAAGAGGTTGTAATATCGATCGTAGTTGTATATGCCCGTAAATTAATATTGTGCTATGTATTAGTTTTCGCATGTCCAGACAGTTATGATTCAAACTTTAAATTATTCCATCTTAATCGAATTTTAATATTTGACAGAATGAATATATTTTAGTTGATTAGACGTAAACAAATATTAAATTAAATAGTTTGTATTTATTTATTTTGTTTTATATATCTATGTAAAAAATGTATCATACGTTTTCTCAGTAACATTCATAGTACCTTCCATAGTATACTTCAAAATGGATTTGTTGAATATTTTATTGTATTTTCTTCTAACATTACACATATTTATCTAAAATTTTGTATGCTATGACCGCGGTGAAACTATTTCAAATACAACAAAAGAAAAATATTATGAATTATTTGAATTTTGTTCAAACGGTTTCAATTTCACATTAAAATCTATATTTTTTTTTCAGAAATCAAGTATAAACAACCATACCAGTTCTTCGTTACTGAATACTTTGCATTACAGCATACTTTAGGATAAATTTAAATTATATATGCAATTTTATTTTTAGACAAACTGAGCTAAACTAAAAATATTTTATTTGTCTAAATGTCCCAAAATGTTCTTCCAAACGAAACATTACAATTATTAATCTTGGTCATTAAGAGAGCTAAATAACAACATACATTAATGCGCTTTAGATATTCATTTGAATGGAAAGTAAAATTTTCTTTTGCAAATAATCCGTACAGACTATTGACTGATATTCATAAAGAAAAAAAATACAGCTGATCGATTGCTTTAGAAATTTAGGGCTTTATAAATATATATTTTTATGTATTCATTCATCAGATGTCATATTTTGTCACAGCATTGGAAACGCTTGTTAATGTTATAAAATATGTAAAAAAATGCATGTCCCAAGCATGTTCAATTGAAAAATAATGATTTTATTATTATTACAAATCATATCACAAAATTTATGAAATTATATCGAAGGATTGTCCGGAAAATCAAGTCAAGAATTGGGATTTTTCCATCATACTCGTATGTTAGAAAAAGTAAACGATTAGTATAAAATGAATTAAATATTCATATTATATCAAATACAAACAAACATGAATGCAATAAAAAGGTTTTTGACGTATATATACTGATTGCTCTGTTGCATAAGAAAGCCAAAATATTCTAGACATGTTTTTTATTTATATTTTAAAGAATAAACTTAGAAAATTGAATTTTCACAATTTTTCGCAATGTGTTTAAATTCTCTTTAAGTGTATAAGGCTGTTAGTCACACAGATTTCCAATTTTTCTCAGTAATGTTAAGACTAGGGGCGTTTGAAACTCTTACATTTAAAATACATCTATGGGTATTTTATATTTATTCTCTTATTAAAGGATGTCCGGACGTCCACTGTTACTTTTTTCACCATTTGAGCAACTTTTCATTAATAATTCCAATTATTTTATTAAAAAATAAGGATTTTTTTTTTATCTAGTTAAATAGAATTGTGATCCCCTCTTATAAAATCAATCTAATTTGTTATCAAAAGTAAATTTTGATTTAATATATAGACAAGAAAAATGCTATTTGTTACAAATTAGATGTATTTTACGTAAGTGGAACACAATGACATATAACTGGTTATATGAAATTTTACATTAATTATGTTTTTCTAATAAATTAATTGCAATTATTTTTGAAAAAAGCCTTCGAATTTTCTCAAAATACCGAAATGGATGTAACCATTAGTGCACAAAAATAAAGTTATAAGAATACATTCAGCTATGAAGCATTTATTAACTTATGTACACACGGTGTGTCTGAATTCATGGGTTAAGCTTTAATGAAAGTATACATAAAAAAATCAATTCTGGTACATCATTGTGATGTCGAAGATGAATTGATTTGGAGAAAAAGAAGAAATGTGGAGGAAATGAAAATGAGTTTTATTGACATAACAATTCCACTAATGCACAAATGTGTCACTTGCAGCGTCTGGTAGGATGAATATAAAAAAAATATGGAAATTACAGTCTGCAGAATAAAATTCCTATTAAAATTTATACAATGCAATATCTTTTGATACATTCTAATAAAAAAATATCCCTGGAAATATTTTCAAGACACGTTAGATTGCTAATAACATAAAAATATCAATTAAAAGACTTCACATTGTCATTTTCCTAATATGTCACACTGTCAGGTAAGTAAGATAAAGTGACTTAGGCTTAACTATATAAATATCTTTTCCTATTTTTTTTATTTCTAATTAATGCGTAGATTGTATTAAACATATATATGTGGAAGGTAATAGATTCTGTATTTTTAAATAATTTTTCATGATTAAAAACGGATTGTAACTAAAAATGAATATAATTTTCCTGGCCAACATTTCAGTTCTGTATCATGCATAAATACGGCACTGGAGAGCAATCCTTCCTATTTTGAACACAAATTTCGTACATATTTCAAATTTGAATTAGGAAAGTCTAAGCGATCAGCACGATCTTTTAGATATTCTTTTGAAAATAATGTGATTAAAGTCTTTGTAAAAGTTAAGCTGACTTTTATTGTGTCATTTTCCGGCCCTATAAAAATTAACAAATAATATTG
Organism: Maratus speculifer; assembly: GCA_964019185.1. Lineage (NCBI taxonomy): Eukaryota > Metazoa > Arthropoda > Arachnida > Araneae > Salticidae > Maratus > Maratus speculifer. The sequence continues at coordinate 45,460,277 of OZ025291.1, read as the reverse complement.
AACAATGCATGAAATTTGAGGCACTATATTGAAAAATGTCCGCTTAAACAAAATTAAAATATAAAAAGCTAAAGAAAAGAAAGAATATAAAGTATGTTTTTCAATGAAATTATCATTATCCTGGCATACATATGCAACAAATGACATATAATTACATAAAAATTAAATTATTATTTAAGTTCTTCAAATTTTAGGAATCGAACATGCAATACTTTTATTCTCTAATAAAAAATTAATTTACATCTTAATTTTTTCAATTATTTTCAATGGATACTTTCAGTACTTCAAATAATCAAAATCTGGTTATTGTGATATTCATCCAGTAAGCCATGTTCGTACTTTTTAGCTAATTCCAATTGTTTCAAGAACATTTGCATCTTTGCTTGAAAATTTTGCAATGAGGTCCTCATCATCTGTCTCTCAAGATGTTGGTGGATTTTAGTAATATTTCAGCATCATGTTGTTTTGTTACTCCGATAGATAAGAATATCAGCTATTACACTGGCGAAGAAGCTGTTAAAAATTCTAATAATGTTATTTTTTCCCATTTCTCACTTTTTACAGAGCATACAAGACCAGAAGATGTAATTATTATTATTTTTTTCACCAATTTCTTAGACTATCGAATTCGCAAATTTTCCGTAGTATTACGACATGAAAAACAGTTTTTTTTTTCGGTCTCACAGTTATCAGAAATCATCGAGATCCTACGCAAATTAATTCGTAGATGCGGGTATGTTGCTGTTGCTGGCA